>JARGYO010005626.1:34780714-35360714 GCA_029206835.1 Rana muscosa
GTTGCGTTTGTCTGCTGCTGGGCTGCAAGGCTCCTTTGCAAACCTGCATTTGTCTGCTGTTGATTGGCATTTGCTAGAGCCAGCTGCTTCAGTATCTCCTCCATGCTGGCTTAAAAAAAACTGCCACTGGTTCTCCACCAACTGTGAGGGGGTTAGCTCGGCAGCGGGTGTGTGTGACCCCCGGGATGGGCTCCCCACACAAAACAGGCCCAGCAAACGGAGGTTGTGGTTTTCAAAATCAAAAAAAGGTGCGGTTTATTTTCTATTTACAGTGACAAAACACAGCAAAGCAAAAGAAACATAACCAAAATAAATCCTGGTCAAGTTGACCTCTGACTAAACATACAGGTTTCCTAACTAACAACTGGGATCAGCCTAGTGCTGTCCTAGTCCCTAAGTCCCTGGTTTAGTAAAAGTCCAAACAAATAGCCACACAGGCTTTGCCTCACCGCACAGGGGTTCACTCTCCCTAGACAGTCCACACAGGTCTGGTTCCAGGCATGAGCTCACATCTAATGAAGCTGGGAGTTCTTATAGAGGCCTAAATGAGCTGATAAGCTTCAGCTGGCCTCATCAACTCCCTGTCTGTACGACGCCCAGCCCTCTCCCTAGAGGTATGAGTCATCCATGAGCCCACTAGCCTTATACAACTCTCCACCTAGTTGTATAAGTCGGCGTAAAGCCTGAATCTGGGCGAAATATATCTACCCCCCTGGATGCAACCAGGTGACTTTACCTTCCTGCTGTCACACTATGATGACAATTACAGGCCTCTCTCATCTTTTTAAGTGGGAGAACTTGCACAATTGGTGGCTGACTAAATACTTTTTTGCCCCACTGTATATACACACACACACACACACACACAAATGTTTTGCATTGTATTTCTATTTTAAACTGAATGCGTTGTTTTACAAGATAAGGGTTCACATATACTTTATGTTATGTTATGTGAATGGGAACATGTAACAAATATAAAGTACAACAAAGGGCCTCATGCGCACAGGGCGTTTTTACAGCTGCTTTTACCAGCGTCAGACTTTTTTTTTTTTTTTGCACCTTAAAAACGCCTCTCCATGTTTTTCTATGTATCCATGCACACACAGAGCTTTTTGGAGCTATAAGTGGCATAGGCGTTTTCAAGCTGCAAAAGAAACCCAGGGCTAGCATGTTCTGAGGACCAGCGTTACAGCTGTAAAAACACCTGACGCGGCTAAATCGTTTTTAAGCCCTAGTTATGTGATTGGTCACTGTATTATCAGCAAAACCAGAAAATTCCTGTCTGTACATTACCCAAGCGTCCATTGCTCAGGCGTGTGGTTGTGTGACGAGAGGAAGAGGAGAGGGAAGATGGCTGTCAAGATCTCTCAGTCTAAACTTATATCAGCGGTGGAGGCCCATGCAGAGCTGTGGGATGTGTTACATGCCCTCTAGAATGACAGAATATGGAAAACCAAATTATAGATGGACATCAACTGGAAAAAGCTTGAGCAATACAGCAAAAAGAGAGAGAGAAGTAAGTTTATTTTTATTGAATGTAAGATATGTTAGTTGTGTAATGCTAATTAAAAATGCTTATTAACCTGTTTTTTACACTTTTTTTGGGCAAAATTTTTCAGCAACGCTGGAAGTCATTGCGTGACTACGTAAGGAGGGATTTGACAGAGGATGAGAAGGCAATGAGAAGTGGAGCACCAGCTCCTCAAAAGAAGCCCCATATCTACAGGAATCATTTGGCTTTCCTCCGCCAATCAATGATAGACAACACTAGAGAGTAAGTATACATATAATTTTTTATATATATGTAGCACTACCCCCGCAGGAGCTTCTGGTTTAATTTTGGGCCTGCACGTTACCTCAGTATTCGTTGTCCAGGGGAAGAAAATCTGTAGAAACTCCAATGTCCACACAAGATGTAAAACCTTAAGCAGTAAGGTTTTATTTTCCTTTTTTGCATAAACATATAGAAAGGCGAAGGGAAAGGGGTAGGTTCAGGCATACGGTACAGATTACTGGGGAGAACTCCTCAAAATACAATCACTCACCACTCTCCCTGGAGTGGGTATTGCTCACCCGGATAGGCCCCTCTCACCTGGCCTAGCAGCCGGTATGATGCACGAACAATATCAGGACCAGTCTCTGCCACAGACTGGTGGTGCACAAATTTGGATAATCCGGAATCCTCTGCCAGAGGAATTACCACCCGAACTTCCAGCCAAACAGTCAAGAGCCTTTAAACTGACCCAGCGGACTGTAAGTTAACTTTAGTTGTGGTGCATCCTCCAATAGATTTACCAGGCCCTCCTCTAGACACCAGCCTTCCGCTTGGTCTTTTCCAGGACAGGTCCTCCCCTGGTTTCCTCCATTGAGTGGCTTCCTCCCTCAGGACGGACAGCACAGGATCACCTTCAAAGTGCAGACCCAGTCAGCATAATTGGGCCTGTCTGTTGCAGTTGCGGCCTCGGACGAGCATGCTCAGTGGGTAGACCACGCCCACTGAACTGTTCCCGGGGGAAGGTACCCAATACATTCTGGCTTGTCAGTCTTCTACACTGGCCTGAGGTGGTAACTCCACCTACAGGCAAATAGTGGGAAGTCCGCCTAACACAGGCATCACCGGAACAGAGGCTAAATTAACATCAATTATGTACATCTGAGCCTAACTGTCATGGATATGCAGTAGTGTTTGTCTGTCAGCTTACCTTCCTTCCCATGTGTTCATCTTAGAGACCAGAACCCTTTCACCTGGCTTCCTTTATAATCTCCTCCCAGCCTGACTCCACCCCAGGCCCTATCACAGAACACTATATTAACCTGTGCACTGCAAGCCTGCTTTGCTGATCAACATGTTTGTTAGGCATTGTGTGTTTGGGTTCCTGCCTGCCATGTGCTACGTCTGTCTCTCTGTTACGTTATTGGCTTGTCCCCGACTATCCCTGTCTACTCGTGACCCTTGACCTTTGGCTTGTCTTTCGTTATCCTTGTCTGCTTGTGGCCCTTGACTTTCAGCTTGTTATTCGTTACTCTTATATCTCGTGCTGCTGCTTCCCCTCTTGTCCCCTTATCCTACGGGGCGTGAGCTAGGAGACTCTAGGGGCCGCGACCTGGACCCAGCCTGCAGCATAACATCCTCACCACTAGAGGCTCTGGAGAAGACCTGCTGGGTCTTAGACTCCGCGCCCTGGGGAATCTTGGCTCTAGCTTCCCATAGGATCCCGGTTGTGCTCCTCTGGTCCCGCTTTCCACAACCACCCAGTTTCCTATCCACAGCAGTCAGCCATAGGGTTCACTACCTTGCGGTGCACTCCTGTCCCCCTACGGTGTGCATCTGTCACCTAGCCACAGGTGACCTGACACTAACTACTGGCTCAAATACCCCCTAAATTTAACATAGCGGCCAGTCATTAGGAGCAGGGCGCTACATACTCCCCCTGATACAAAAAGACACTGTCCCCAGTGTCTGGGAAAAAACAACACCTCAAGCCTGAGGGTTTGACACCTGAACCAAAAAAAAAATTGGATGGGGAAGGGGAGAAAGGAAAGAAACAAAACATAACAATGGCATAACATTTTCAATAAGAGCATAGCACAATATACATTATACATCACATATTACCACCCATCACTAACTATCTAGCCCTCCCCATTCTCCGGAGGCCTTGACAGAAGATCTGGTACCTAAAAGAGAAACAAGACACAAAAGACACACAGCAAGATAACTGTATACATCCTAAAACATTTCTATAGAAGCAGAGCTTTCCTTCTTTTAATTTTAAAGCTTAAATGATAAATGTAGAAAAAGTCTTTCCCTACTCTATCAACCACTGCCACCTAGTGTCAGTGATAGCACAAAAGAAAGTTCTTTAAGCAGGGGCTGAAACAGGTGACATCTTGAGCCCGACGTCTTAAGCATCCCTATCCCTAACTGGCTAACTTCCCCAAAGTCCAGTTAGCATGTCTGGTGAGAAGGCAACACAAATTCCTTCTCTCAGTTGAAAATTTCCTTTTTCCTCTGCAAAAAGGAAAAAAATGTAGTCAAAGGCAAAATAGTTACTTTAAAACCTCATAAGTAAAACCTGTGATCCGGCAAATTCAGAGGTTTTCCTTGCTTGTCCAGGGTGGGTATAAGATAAGTGACATTTTCCTCCCCTGGTCTGCAGATGACTATCCGATCAGCGTGGATATGCCGCCCGTAGCTCCAATCCAGCTGGCACCACTTGAACCGATCAGCCATAATGAAGGAATATTCCAGATTCCAGAACGGTTTCGGTACTTCAAAATAGTCCCAGATGGCTTCACTGCACCACTGTTCCCTTTTTGCTTCAATTTCCTGCATTAATTCTTTAGGAACATACGGGAACTCCAGACCGTATTCCGTGGCTACCCTTTTCATTATCACTCGTTGTAGACGGGCGAGTCTAGGCAATGTTCGAGAACTCCCCGTCCCGGGCAACACACACGAATCCGGTGACTTTTTCACCACGGACTTTGTAGGTTTAAGAACAGTCCTCTTTACAGGCAAAGTCACTTTAGCAATGTCTGGGGTTCCCTCCCTGGGGGTAGTTTCCCCGGAGTCCATATCTGCCCACTCTGAGCAGCTATAAGTGGAGGCAGCATCTCCCATGTTGTTCCACAACAACTCCCTGGGCTTGGGCTCAAAGAAATGGTCATCACCAGCATCCGACAAAGAGTCTAGATCAGATTCTGCTAACTCTTCTGCCGGTAGATAATTCACTAAAGTCCCAGTCATTTTTCCTCCAGGTTTCTTACCAGCTCCTGACGTGGACGACCCGGAAATATCATCGCTCGCGGGGTCCGGTTCCGGTAGACACTGGGGTAGGCCTCGACCGCGGCCGCGGGAAGCCTTCACGTATCCCACCTTCCATTTCACAGGTGGGACGGGAACACATGCGCACTGTAGACGTGGTATCCGCTGCGATGTCCGCTGGTACCTCTGTATCGGCGGCGACAACTCTTTCAGGCTCACTCTCTGCAGAAGAAGTGATGCGCACAGGCTGAACTGCAGGGGCAAAGACGACATCTTCCAATGTAGCGGTGCCTGTATTCCAGTCTACCCGATAAGCACGAGGCAATGCAGTGGGTTGCTCCACCTCAAATAAGTATTCCCCACAGGATTGGCACCGGGCAAATGGACGCAACTGAACTGTTAGTCCCTCACATCCAGGGCACAGCATGCCCAGCGCCTCTACATCTCCGCTTGTGTACAGCACGAAGCGTCCGCGTGGCTTCAACCGGATCCCTATGTCCGTAAGCAGGGCTCAAGATGGTGTAGTACTCACAGTAGCAGGCATGGGGAACATTCTAGGCCCAAACCTGGGTGGTGCCCACGAAATCAAAGACATGCTGCTTCCTGATCCACTCACTTGATCTGGCAGCCTCCAGTCTTTGGCGCCAAACACTCTCACGTGTAGCACACGGTTGGCGGGAACTCCTCCCCTTTAGAGTTCTTTTTCACGCGTAGCTCGCTGGCTTTTCTTTCTTGGCCCCGCCCACGGCCTACGCAGTTTGCAAAGTGATCTGTACCTTTACCCCTTTAGTTTCAATTCAAGCACAGTCCAACACCTTCTTGTAGACTTCCAATAAATCAAATATCCCTTTTATAGTTGCGAGAGGTACCGGCAAATCCCGGACTCGAGCCCCCACGTGTAGCACTACCCCCGCAGGAGCTGCTGGTTAAATTTTGGGCCTGCACGTTACCTCAGTATTCGTTGTCCAGGGGAAGAAAATCTGTAGAAACTCCAATGTCCACACAAGATGTAAAACCTTAAGCAGTGAGGTTTTATTTTCCTTTTTTGCATAAACATATAGAAAGGTGAAGGGAAAGGGGTAGGTTCAGGCATACGGTACAGATTACTGGGGAGAACTCCTCAAAATACAGTCACTCACCACTCTCCCTGGAGTGGGTATTGCTCACCCGGATAGGCCCCTCTCACCTGGCCTAGCAGCCGGTATGATGCACGAACAATATCAGGACCAGTCTCTGCCACAGACTGGTGGTGCACAAATTTGGATGATCCTCTGCCACAGGAATTAACTCCCGAACTTCCAACCAAACAGTCAAGAACCTTTAAGCTGACCCGGCGGACTGTAAGGTAACTTTAGTTGCGGTGCATCTTCCAATAGATTTACCAGGCCCTCCTCAAGACACCAGACTTCTGCTTGGTCTTTTCCAGGACAGGTCATTCCCTGATTTCCTCCATTGAGTGGCTTCCTTCCTCAGGACAGACAGCACAAGATCACCTTCAAAGTGCAGACCCAGTCAGCATAACGGGGCCTGTCTGTTGGAGTTGCGGCCTCGGACCAGCATGGTTCCGAGGCCAAGAATCACAAAATACACCCCTCATGCCAGAAGGGCCGTGAGGGGACGAAGGCCCCCAAAAGATGGCGTCTGCCCCTTGAATACCCTTCCCCAGCATGCTCAGCGGGTAGACCACATCCACTGAACTGTTCCCAGGAGAAGGTACCAAATACATTCTGGCCTGTCAGTCTTCCACACTGGCCTGAGGTGGTAACACCACCTACAAGCAAACAGTGGGAAGTCCGCCTAACACAGCCATCACTGGAACAGAGGCTAAATTAGCATCAATTATGTACATCTGAGCCTAACTACTGGCTCAAATACCCCCTAAATTGAACATAGCGCCCAGTCATTGGGAGCAGGGCGCTACATATACATTTTCCCTTGTGCATTGCTCTAAACACTCCCGGTTGGGTGTCAGCACTGAACTAATGTCCATCCATAACTTCACTTTGCATAACCTTTCATTATACAGGCCATGAGAAACATCCCATAGCTCTTCATGGGCCTCCACCGCTGATATTAGTTCTGTTTGAAAGACCTCGGCAGCCACCATTTATTTAATTGCTGCTTTTTTATGAAAAAATTGGTTTTATTCCCAATTTTTTCTGCATCTTCTATTTTCCTCTCTTCAGGACAACATCCAACATTGAGGATGAAGGGGAGGTTTTGAAGGAGGCAGTGGAACAAGATCTGGCAGAGGAATTGCCAACCAGTGCCAAGGGCAGCACTAGCCTTGCATCGCCCCCCATCAAGCAAGTGTGGCAACGGATGATTCCACATGTCAGGTAACTGTCTGTCCATTATGTCTGTCTGTCTTTCTATCTCTTTGTCTGTCGGTTTATCTCTCTGTCTGTCTGTTGGTCTGTCTATTTGTCTGTCTGTCTGTCTGTCTGTCTGTCTATCTGAACATTTTCAAATTTTTTGCAGTAATCAACGGAACCGGATATGGCATCAACCAGCTGAGGATGTGGCGGTGTGCGTGGCCGTGGCCGCAATCAGCATCAGAGGGGTGGCAGTTTCAGTATTGAAACCGAGGACAGGGAACAGTGTGGATGCTTTTTTGGATTCAGGCAACCCACTCGCCTGCTTCTGCCGTACTTTATACCATATTCTGGAAGTCATTGGGGGAGAACAGGAGAAGCATCGTATGAATCACATGTATGCTATTGCAATGCAATATAGGCATGCAAAATTAAGTTGTGGGCCACCACCAACCAATTCATACAATGCTTTTCAGGATCCCCCAATGCCCCAGAGACCTCAGCAGCGCTTGTACCCCCCTCTCAACATCATCCCCCTCCTTAACGCCAGCTCCCTCCTATCCAGTCCCAGACCTCCTTTTACCACCCTTACTCCTCACGTGACTTTCCTCCTCCTTCTCACCATCCGACTCCTTTCCATTTCTATCCTGATTCCACACCTCCCTCCTTTCCACACCTTTCCAGGACCCAAATTCAACCATGATTTTGGTAATGCACGCCTGCCCTTACCTACCCACTCACACCCTGAAGCCTTTTTTCCCCCGACCCCAATCCCCACATGGAAACTAAGGGGATGATGCATCCACTACATACCACAAGCTTTAATTTTAATCTCCCTATTCTAAATCTGGCTTTTTTCTTTTGAAAATAAAATTATTAAAATTACTGTATATGTTTGCGTGTTGTATTTATTTATTTAATTGGCTATGATTCACTACAGCACTAGTTAAATCTTACTTCTGTGTGGGTTTAAAAAGTACATCTGTACATCTCTATGTGTAATGTGTATTATCTCACACAGAAGAAAGAAAGTAAAAAAGGACACATTTTCCTCTGTGTGGGGTAAACATATGCACAGCCCAAAAGGGGCAAAGAACAAGAGAGGAACAAGAGAAATCCAAAGACCAGACATATGTTTGAAAAAAATGTATTAAAAGAAAAAAGATTTTTGAGCAAGACAAAAAGCAAAGCTAATTAAGGAAACATCCAAAAATATATCACAGGTATTGATCCTGCCATGACACTTCTCCATCTGGTGAAACGAAAAAAAAAAATCGGCAAACTGGTGGTCATGACCCGTGAAGTTTCCCGCAAGTCCATAAATTGCACTCGTTGACTTGGGTTACGGGTCTCCGGTTCAACAGTGCCTCTCTCCTTGTCCTGCAGAAAGTTGTGAAGGATGCAGCAGTGCCAGTACCACTTTGATGACATTCTCCATATCAAGCTGCATACAAGACTCTCCATTTTGCTGTGCAGATACCGTAGGCACATTCAACAACATTGCGTGCACGGCTGAGCCAATAGTTGAAGATTTTTTGTTTTTGAGTGAGAGCATAACTACTGTATGGCCTCATTAGATTTTTGGACAGTCCAAAGGCCTCCTCCACTACCATAACCAAGGGTAAACTGGGTTCTATAGTGCAGGGTAGAGGCCTGCTGGGTGGAATGTTGAGGCGTCCTTTGTGTAGATGACGTCCAAAGGCCGACTCTCGAAATATACGGGCATTAGCTTGGCTGCCGTACGCTCCAACATCAACAGCAATAAATCGTAGGTGTGCATCAGTCAATGCCAGGAGGACCACCAAAAAATACTTTGTGTAATTAAAGTACAGTGATCCTAAATAAGGAGTGCCGTCAAAGGCACCTATGCAATTGGGGAACTGTTTTCTCCCAAAACAGCTTCCCAGCAAATGCCCTTTTTTTCTACCGCCCTGTGTGCTGAGGACTAAGTGTTATCCCAGTTTGGCTACAAAAGTGTAAATAACCACTACGTTGTGGTTTGCAAGTGGTTTACTGGGATTATGGCTGAAGATATCAGCCATAACCATGGTATCGTTTTTTTGCGGCCGACTTTCTCATGAAACCATGATCATGAGCCGCTGGAACGGTTTCCGAAGCTGCGGGAGGGGACGTTCCCTCCCGTCTGTGTTTCTTGGGCTTACCGATTCTGCCGGTACGCTCAAGAAACAATCTGATGGTTCAGCCAGCTGCTCCAATAAGAAACAAAGATGGATCGCCTCTATGACCTTGGAGGTCATGACGTCACTTCCGGTCCAGGCTGGAAGTAAATTTTTATTACATTTTTTAAACCACTAGCCGACCAGCTCATGCATATATATACTGCGGCAGTTCGGCTCTCCTGCGCGAATTGACATACCTGTACGTTGGTCTGTGCAAGGTGGATGGCTGCCGGTGACCCACGATCGCGATGAGGAGAGGCAGAATGGGGAACTGCCTATGTAAACAAGGCGTTTTCCCATTCTGTCTAATGACATGACAGAGATCTACTGTCCCCAGTGATCGGGAACAGTGATCTCTGTCATGTTCCTGGCAGCCCATCCCCCCTACAGTTAGAATACTCCCCCTTACAGTTAGAACACACCCAGGGAACACACCTTACCCCTTGATCGCCCCCTAGTGTTAACCCCTTTCCTGCCAGTGTAATTTTTACATTGATCAGTGCATTTTTATAACACTGATCAATGTAATATTTTCACTGGTCCCCAAAAAGTGTAATTTGGGGTCAGATTTGTCTGCCGCAATGTCACAGTCCTGCTAAAAATCGCAGATCGCCGCCATTACCAGTAAAAACAATTTAAAAAAGTCCCTAAATCTATCCCATAGTTTGTAGACGCGTTAACTTTTGCGCAAACAAATCAATATACGCCTATTGCGATATTTTTTACCCAAAATATGTAGTAGAATAGATATCGGCCTAAACTGATGAATATATTTGTTTTTTTATGTTTTTTTGGGAATATGTATTATACCGATAAAGTAAAAAAAAAATATTATTTAAAAAAAAAAAATGTTGGTCTTTTTGTGTTCATAGCGCAAAAAATAAAAACCACAGAGGTGATCAAATATTACCAAAAGAAAGCTCTATTTGTGGGTAAAAAAGGACTTCAATTTTGTTTGCGTGGTTGTGCGATGCTGTACCCAATTGTCTTTTAAAGCGGCGCAGTGCCGTATCGCAAAAAATGGCCTAGTCATTAAGGGGGCAAATCCTTCCGAGGCTGAAGTGGTTAAAGCAAAAGATAATTTTTTTTTTTTTTTTTTTTTATCCTTTGCTTTTAAAAAGGTAAAGAAGGGATTTGGGGTCTTTTTGACATAAAGAGAACCTGGCATCCTTATTTCTATTACAAGGGATGTTTACATTCCTTGTAATAGGAATAAAAGTGATAAAAAATAAATTAAAGGGACAATTAAAAAAAAAAGTAAAGCGCCCCCATCCCTCCGTGCTCACGCGCAGAAGCGAACACATATGTAAGTATGTAAATTGTATTCGCACCACACGTGAGGTATGGCCGCAAACGTTAGAGCGAGAGCAATAATTCTAGTGCTAGACCTCCTCTCCAACTCTAAACTGGTAACCTGTAAAGGCGTTTAAAGTCTGATATCTTCAGCCATAATCCCGGTAAACCGCAACATAGTGGTTATTTACACTTTTGCAGCCAAACTGGGATTTTTTTAACTAGATGTTTTACTCAATAAACGGAATTACACTAATGCCGTTCTTTTATTCCTTCTGTATTCCGCATATTCCTATCTGGGCCTCCTAAGGCAGGGATCCCTTTCCGGTTACTGACATCTCTATCCATATGAGCAAGTGGAGCTTGCCAAAAGCGCTATTGACCTCTTTTTTAAATAAAAGGGTCAACTAACTCTGGTAAGCTGCCACCTTTACCTTGAAGCACTATCGGGTGATTTTAAGACTAAGTTGGTGAAGGATATCACTGGAAGTTTTTTTTTGTTTTTTCGTTTGGATTCATCATATACATTATATATGTCTTTGGATCACATCACTACAATCAATCTTGATTAATTTATGTGGACTATTGGGACTCTATGGTTCATTATATGTTTGGTCATTTGGTTATGATTTATCACTGCTATTATTTTTTTCACAAGGAACGTTGTGGAACTAATACTCACTGATTGGTGGGCTTGTTTTGTCTCACATACAAGATTGTAGGTGTTATAGGTTATATAGGCAGGCTGGTGTCATTTTATTTAATTACATTTTTTTGATCACATCATTACAATTATTTGGTACTTATATAGTGGTATGCTATATATCACTTTATTTTTCTAGCGCCCCCACTATATTTACATGCTGTGTTTATATAGCTATTATCAAACTGGGATAACAATTAGTCCTTAGCACACAGGGCGTTAGAAAAAAAGTCTATGGAAATTTTTAAGTACCGTAGTTTGTTGCCATTCATGAGCGTGCACAATTTTAAAGTGTGACATGTAAGGTATCTATTTACTCGGCATAGCTTCATCTTTCACATTATACTAAATAAAATAGAGATACACTTTAATAAATAAAAAAAAGTATTTTTTTCCACAAAAATTGCGTTTGCAAAACCGCTGCGCGAATACCATGTGATAAAAAATTGCAACAATCGCCATTTTATTCCCTAGGGTCTCTGAAAATATATATATATATATACCTGTGTATATATATATATATGTTTGGGGGTTATACGTTTTTTTCTAGCAACAAATATTGATTTAAACTTGTAAACAAAGTGCCAGAAAAAGCCTGGTCGGCAAGTGGTTGCACAGCACAGTTTTTGATGAACCATAACTCCAGCCCCTGAATGGTTATGTTTCAGCCTCTCTGCCTCATCAGCACAAGATCAGGGATTCTAGTTAGCATGTCCAATCGACCGAGGAGTACCTTTACTATATAAACATATACTATATTGTACCAGCTCACATGTTTCATGTCACAAGACCTCGCTAAGCAACACACAGCAATGTTTCCCATGAATCGGAAAAATAGCTGACAAGGTAATACACTAAGTGCAATCTATGAACAGGCGACAGTGAATTTTGCTGTTCTCTTATGACCAAATGAGCCTGTACAGCCTGCAAAGGTTCATAAATTCTGAGAATGATATAACTCAGTGAAGGCCTGTTCATTGCTCGCTGTCTGTATTCAGTGGCCTCGTATTAGGAGGAAATAGTGTGACTATGGTAATCAGGACATCCAATGATCTGTCATTCTCTAGTTATTCGCAGAAAGCATGCTGTGCAGCAGGAACAAAAGTCAGCAGATGTTGGATTTATCTAATAAAATACTACCTAGGGCAATGGTACTCATCAGGGCCGCTATTAGAAATCATGGGGCCCCTACCTAACAAGGGACCCTCTGAAAAAGAGTTTATTAGGATATCAAGATGTCCAAAATCTTTACAGAATTGGACATGCATATTACTGCATGATGCCAGGATGTATGGAATACTGGCAGGTACACAAGAAATAAAAATATATAGAATATTTGTTTGATATGAATATGTAGCGGATGGTTGCTACTAGTTACTATCATCCACCATGTCACCCTGCTGCCAGACCTCCATATATCACTCTCAGAGACAATGAACAGTCATTTGCTTTTGTTTATTTGGGGGGATATAACTTGGTTGGGGGAAAGGGTATGGGATGCCCATAGAACGGATCACACTTGCCATATTTATTGAAGAATTGTTGAATCAGTTATGCTTACAAAAATGATGGACTCTAACCTTAGCAGTCTCAACTTTACTTCCCCCTCTGCACAACCCCTGCAGACTATTACTCCCAGGACTCTTCTCCTCCTGCAAAAACGTCACTGCCACAGCGTTAGTCTTTCCGCCCCATCATCTTCACACTGCACCAGGGATCACTCTGAATAATCCCTGGTGGTTGCTGAACTTTGCTGAATTCTGATAGGCCAGGGGCCTGCAGTACCCTTTCTTGATGGCCCAGTAATTTAGCAGCACAAAATGGTTGGAGGACTACTGATCCCACCCAGTCCTTCTTGCAAACCTTGTGCCCTCAGGCCACAGCGATTTGACACAAAACCCCACAGTTTCGCCTCGGGCCTTGCACCCAGCTCTCCCGGCATGCCTTCTCCAGATATCCACTGTGCCTAACTCACCAAACTTCTCCTACCCTGAGTCCTTGATAAAGAATTTGCCCAGACATGCGTACAGACTGCTTCTCCAGCACCTCTGTTTCAGGACACCTCCTCCATGACCGTGTAAAGAGAGGCTCCCTCCCAGCTCCCGAGCTCCTCCGCCGAAGCCTGCACCCCCCCCCCCCAGATAGGGATGGGCTTCCTCTGCAGTCTAACACTCCATTCTTCACTTCACCCAGCCGAATACTCCCCTCCAGTGGGCTGGACCTGAGTTTATGTAGGAGGCCTGCCCCCTGCTAATTCAAATTGGGGATTGGTCAGTCCTCACATGAGCTCCCTGTCACTCCAAATCCCAGCCCTGCTCCTCTTCCAGAACATTCTCCCTGGAAGCACGGGAGGTGCCCAAGAACTGAAAGACAGGTGGTCACACCCACTGCTACACTAACCACTCCCTGCCCCCCAGATCAAAACAAGCAGCTCTAGCATGCAGCATAGGCCTGCCTAAATTTACCTGCCTGGCAGCTATCACCCAAAACCTCACCTCTAACACCTACCTATAGTAGAGGGTGATACAAATATATGATATCAGTATATAAATAAGATATACTGAACTGGGTATGTACAATGTCAGGATGTACACAATATCGGCAGTGTTGAACATGTATGATATATGACATATTTATAGTATTGGGTATGTGTGCCATACATAATGATCTGCAATGCTGGGTAGAGAAGATACAAGTGAAGCAGAGGGATATCGACAACCATAAGGTCTGTGGGGAAGCAGACATTGCTGCCATGCTGGGGATGTATAGGGAGCAGGCAGTGGGGTTGATTTATTAAAACTAAAATCTGCTGCAGTTCTGTATAGAAACCAATCGGCTTCCAGGTTTGTTTTCAAAGCTTAAAGTGGTTGTAGGGCCTTTGTATTCTATGCATTAAGGCATTAAGGTGAAAAACCTTCTGTGCTGCAGCTCCCCCCAGACCCCCCCTTTTTCTTACCTGAGCCCGATCCGATCCAGCGATGTGCACGAGCGCAGCGGCTCCAGCCACTGTCGCTCTCCTTATTGGACAGATTGATATCCGTTTTAGTAAAACAACCCCAGTGTGTCAATGCTGGATAGACAGATAAGGACACAGAGATGGCAGGTAAGGTTAAGTGAACAGCTATATCAGGAAGGCCCCTGGCTCTCACTGCCCCAGCTCCTGGCTGCAGCAGACATTTAAAGCTTAATTAAACCCATCAATTTAATGGTCTCATAAAACAGTTATGCCGCGTACACACGATCGTGATTCACGGCGGTGAAAACACTGCCGTGAATCACGACATGAAATAAAATGAAAAACGAGGGAACGGCATTTTCCCCCACACACGACCGTTTTTCCCGTAATTTTTTTCTTTGTCGAGAAAAATGACCATCTGTGGGCTCCGCGGCAGTGTCTCCCTATGGGAAAACTGCCGCGGAAAAAAATGATGGAAAAAACGATGAGAAAATTTAGAACATGTTCTAATTTTTCTCGTCGTTTTTTCTGCCGTTTTTCTCAACGAGAAAAACGACATAAAGCCCACAGACGATCGTTTTTCTCGGCGAAAAAAAAAATGTCATTTTTCCCGACGGGAAAAATGATCGTGTGTACGCGGCATTACTTTTGCATTTGCTATCAGCCGAACTGTCAAACCATCAAATGGCTGGTGTCATAACTGATCACATGTGCAGCAGCATGGCAACTGCAGACAAAACAGAGGCTAAGATGGCAATTTTCTTAGCTGTATAGGATAGAGAGAGTTTTGTTCTGATTTAAAGCTGAAATCCAGCATAAGCAAATATTATTTAACCACTTAACGACCGCTCACTGTATATGTACGTTGGCAGAATGGCACCGACAGGCACAATCACGTACAGTGTACGTGATTGCCTTTGTACAGTTGGGGGGTCCGATCGGACCCCCTCCTATACAGTGAGCGGTCGGTATTCGTTGGGGAGCGATCCGAGATGAGGGGGCGGCCATTCGATTCCAGCCCCCTCCGGCGAATGAAAATGCTCCCTCTGCTGTGTAATGTAAACACAGGCAGAGGAAGCAGGAGGAAGTGATGTCATCTCTCATGCGGCACTCACATATACCGAGCGCCGTACAAGAGAAGACACACAGGTCAGTGCACTAACACTACACTGACACCAGGACACATAGGCACACAAATCGCCCCCCCCCAGGCCCCCCCAGATCACCCCCCAGCCCCCAGTCACAGTGTCACTGATTGCAGTGACCATTTATTTACTGATCACTGCAATCAGTGACATTTGTGACTGTAAAAGTGTCACTAAAAATAGTTTTAGGTCCAGTGTAGCCCCCTAACCCCCCCTAATAAAGGTTTAACCCCCTGATCACCCCCCAGATAACCCTTTCACCCCCTAGCACCGCCGTCGCTAAGCGATAATTTTTCTGATCGCTGTCTTAGCGTCGGTGGTGCAGATCGGTAGCCAGTAATTATTTTTAGGTTCGCCGCAGGTTTTTATAGCGTCGGGTACCCCCATAAATTATCTAATAAAGGTTTAACCCCCTTGATCGCCCCCCAGGTAACCCTTTCCCCCCCTATCACCACTGTCGCTAAGCGATAATTTCTTTCTCGTACATCACGGGACACAGAGCGGCATAGTCATTACTATGTGGGTTATATAGTTTACCTTCAGGTGCTGGCACTGGCCACTTCCAAACCGGAAGTACCCTCCCCTATATAAGCCCCTCCCATCCGGGAGCACCTCAGTTTTTTGCCAGTGTCTAAGGTGTTGGCCAAGAAGTAACATGTGTTTTTCACTGAGCTTGCGTACAGGTTCTTTTGGGCCTCAGTAAGCTATTCCGGATCCGACCAAAAAAGCTTCATAGCTAAACGGTCGGTACCCGGGCCTTGCAGAGAAGAGCAAGGTTTTGCCTGTAATGCTTCTCTTAGGAGAGCTGGACCCTGGGATCCAGAGCTCTGGTCATACCCACGACCAAGATGTTTTCTGTGCAGGGTGCTATACAGGTCCAGGGGAGTGGAATCCTTGGGAACCCGGTCCCTGAAGGTTTAATTACAATGCCTGCCGTGATAGGTGAAGTTTGGGCTTCTGTGGACCAAACAGAGTCCTGCGGCGGGGAAAAGGTAAGTGGGGGCCCCTCAGGAACTTGGTTCTATTGAGGGGACCCCCAAGCCTAATATGTCTTTCTGCCTGTTACCTAACGGTATTCCCGCTAAATATCTATGCATGCCTGTAACTACTAAAAAATGTAATATTTTTAATAGTGGTCAAGAAAAAAAAAAAATATAGACTGCGGTACCTGTGTTAATCCACTAGGGGCCGCTGTGGAACGTTTCTTGTCATGTGGACTGGTTTCTTTTCATCAGAGCAAGTCCAGGCAGATGGTGAGTTCTCTTGTGGGAAACTGCTTCCTCTGCCATGTTGCAATGCTCGTCCATCCCCTGGCCTGCGGCAAAAGGGCCCTGTCTCCTGTCCCTAGTTTCCCTTTTCAAAAAAGAGCGCCGAAGGCGCACGTGCCCGCGCGCGTGCGCGTGCACGCGCCTCTATATATAGAGGTGAGCTGGGAAAGGGGGCGGAGCTTGGGGGATGACGCTCTGTGCGCGCCGCAGCGCTTCTGCGCATGTGTGGGCGTCCCAGCATGTTAAAAGGCACAATTATGTGTTGTGAGCTGGCTATGGAGTGCAGAGACAGAGCTGGCAACATTTAAAAAAGGCATACAGCAAGCGGTTGATGCAGGCATCCCCATAGAAAGGCACATTAGTAGACACCAACTGTTTTTATAGCAGCAATTGTGCTAGACTATTGTCAGTAAGTGGTGTATTTCGGCTGGAATACCTCAGCTTTGAGCTTAGGAATATGCTGTCTAAAAACTCCGGGACTAAAAATCCCAGGAAGCATAGGGGGTCTCCATCGGGCTCTGAGGATCTTGGGCATGCTTCGGCTGCACCAATCTCCCCTGAAGAATCAGAGGTTAGTGACCGTAGAGCACCCTCAGGAGTACCTAGTACTGTGGCTGTCCTCAGTTCACCTGCTCCTGTGTATGTAACAGAGGAGGTTTTTTCCTCAGCTCTGGGAGGACTGGAAGAAAGATTGACAACATTGATCGCTGCTTCCCTGTCACAGGGAAAGAGCGCTCGATCTCCGTCTCCTCCCTCAGAGTACCTGTTAGCAGAGCAACAGTCCCATACAGGGATCGACCTACCTGAAGGGGATCAGGATGAGGTTGATTCTGTTGTAGAAGAATCAACAGTGGAAGAGCCATTCTCAGCATCACATGCTGAAAGATTATGGGTTCAGTCCCTGACTAACATGGTCCGATCAGCATTTAAAATGCCCCTTGCGGAGCCATCATCCACTTCTGTCTCCTCGTTGGGGTCGCTAAAAGCTCCCCAGACTGTTTGTTCCTTTCCAATCCATCCTTTACTGGAAGGGCTCATTTACCAGGATTGGGATCATCCTGATAAAATATTTACTCCTCCCAAGAGATTTCAGGTGGTCTATCCCATGGAGGATAAGTTCATCAAAAAATGGAGGGTCCCTACAGTGGACGCAGCCATCTCTTGTGTGAATAAATCACTGACATGTCCAGTGGATAATGTCCAAATGTTCAAGGACCCAATAGATAAGAAATTGGAGTCCTTATTAAAATCTGCTTTTGCTACAGCAGGTTTGGTGACACAACCAGCAGTGGCAGCTATTGGGGTCTGCCAAGCAGTGAAGGATCAGTTGAAACAGGTCTTAAGGGACTTGCCAGATCAGCAGGCTCTTGCCCTAGCTGATCTACCTAGAGCCTTATGCTTTGCGGTTGATGCTATAAAGGATTCAATCCATCAGGCCTCCCGCCTTACGCTGTCTGTAGTACATATGCGCAGGCTTCTGTGGCTCAAAAACTGGTCTGCTGAAGCTCCCTGTAAAAAATTGCTGGTCAGCTTCCCATTTCATGGTGAACGCTTATTCGGGGAAGACCTGGACAAATATATCCAGAAAATTTCCAGCGGTAAAAGTACACTTTTGCCGGTTAAAAACAGAGTTAGAGGTCCCTCTTTTAAGAGGCCTGCTTCTCCAGTCCCTAGGACATCGGCTGTGAAACAGTTCCGACGGCCTCCTCGGTCAAATCCCGGGGGTAAAAATCAGGGACAATTGCAGGGTAACAAGAAACCCTGGATCAGGAGAGGTACAAAACCTCCCCCAAAGTCAAATGCATGAAGGGTTGCCCCCACTCAATCGGGTGGGGGGAAGACTTCAGTTGTTCGCAGAAACCTGGCGGGACACGATCAGAGACAGATGGGTGCTCTCCGCAGTAAGTCTGGGATACAAATTGGAGTTAAAAGACTCCCCTCCTTCCCATTTTATAAGGTCAAACGTGCCAAGGGATCCCCAGAAGAGAGGATCCCTTCTGTTGGCACTAGAACAATTATTGCTCCAAGCAGTAATTATAGAGGTTCCCCTGGAAGAATGGGGGTTCGGGTTTTACTCAAACCTCTTTACAGTCCCGAAGCCAAACGGGGACGTGAGGCCCATATTAAATCTAAAAGGGCTAAACAAATTCCTACATATCAGGACTTTCCGGATGGAGTCAATCCGATCGGTGGCCACTGCTCTACAAGGGGAGGAATGGTTAGCCTCGATCGACATCAAAGATGCTTATTTGCACATTCCCATCCTTCCAGTCCACCAAAAATTTCTACGCTTTGCGGTAGAAGGGCGCCATTTTCAGTTCAGAGCCTTACCCTTCGGTCTGGCCACAGCACCACGAGTGTTCACAAAAATTCTGGCCCCATTATTGGCCAATCTAAGAACACGAGGTGTAACGATAATGGCATATCTAGACGACTTGTTGCTGATAGACCACTCAGTGGAAAAACTAGAAGTGGTTGTTCACGAGACAATCGAGTATCTGGAATATCACGGTTGGATTATCAACCGAGACAAGTCAGCCCTAAAACCAGTCAAAAGTCTGGAATACTTGCAGCTAAGGCTGGATTTAGACCAGAGAAAATTTTTCTTGCCTCAAGAAAAGGTGTCGTCTTTGAGAGATTTGATCCACCTAGTGGGTACAAAAAGACAGCCATCCATACGCCTGTGCATGAGGCTGCTGGGAAAAATGGTGGCATCATTCGAAGCAGTACCCTACGGTCAATTCCATTCAAGGAATTTGCAAAGGGCTATACTGTCAGCCTGGAACAAAAGAGTTCAGGCCCTAGACTTACCAATGTCCTTGTCCCCTTCCGTTCGCAAAAGCCTCCGTTGGTGGTTGGTTCCCCAGAATCTGGAAAAAGGGAAATCCTTCAGTCCGATTTCTTGGAAGGTGGTCACTACAGATGCCAGCCTTATAGGCTGGGGAGCAGTACTGGAGCAATGGTCTCTCCAGGGCAGATGGTCGGATGCAGAAAAGGCCCTGCCCATCAATCTCTTAGAGATACGAGCAGCCCGGTATGCCCTAGTAGCATGGACATCCAAACTCCAAGGGTCCCCTGTCAGAATTCAATCGGACAATGCCACGGCAGTGGCATATATCAATCATCAGGGTGGCACCAGGAGTCGTGCAGCCCAGAGGGAAGTAAATTGCATCCTGAAATGGGCAGAAAGATATGTCCCAGCCATATCTGCGGTATTCATTCCAGGAGTGGAGAATTGGAAGGCGGACTTTCTAAGTCGCCAACAATTATGGCCAGGGGAATGGTCCCTTCACCCCGAGGTTTTCCGGACAATATGTCAGCGGTGGGGAACACCGGATGCAGATCTGCTAGCATCCAGATTCAACGCAAAAGTGGACAAGTTTGTCTCTTGGACAAGGGATCCCCTAGCTTGCGGCTCGGATGCCCTAGTGTTCCCTTGGGATCAGTTCAAGCTGATATATGCATTCCCACCGCCACAATTGTTACCTCGATTACTCCGCAGAATCAGGGTAGAAAAGAAACCAGTGATTCTGGTGGCTCCAGCGTGGCCCCGAAGAGCATGGTACGCGGAGATTGTAAAAATGTCTGTGGGGAGTCCTTGGACCCTCCCACATCGTCCGGACCTGCTTTCGCAAGGACCGATATACCACCCTTCCTTACCAGCCCTAGGTTTGACGGCCTGGCTATTGAAGCCCACATTCTAAAAAAGAGAGGTCTCTCTAATCCTGTGGTATCTACCATGATCAATGCCAGGAAGCCGGTATCCAGGCAGATCTACTATAGAATCTGGAAGGCGTACATCGCCTGGTGTGAGGCCAAGAAATGGCATCCACGAAAGTACGTAATAGGTAGGATTCTGGACTTCCTACAGTGGGCTGTAGATAGGAAGCTTGCCTTGAGTACTATCAAGGGTCAGATTTCGGCCTTGTCAATATTTTTTCAGAGGCCCTTGGCTTCGCATTCACTAGTCAAAGCCTTTATACACGGAGTGATGCGTATTAGCCCTCCGGTTAATATTCCCATATGTCCATGGGACTTAAACCTGGTTCTGTCGGTTCTACAGAAACAACCATTTGAACCATTACAGCATATTTCCCTGGTTCTTCTCACCAGGAAATTGATTTTTCTAGTAGCCATTTGTTCGGCTAAAAGAGTGTCAGAATTAGCCGCTATGTCCTGTAGGGAGCCATATCTGGTTATCCATAAGGACAGAGAAGTGTTACGTCCTCATCCAGCCTTTCTTCCTAAGGTGGTATCGAGGTTTCATTTGAACCAAGATGTGGTTCTTCCTTCTTTTTTCCCCAAACCTAGTTCAGTAGAGGAAAAGTTATTACATTCTTTGGATGTAGTAAGAGCAGTTAAAGCTTATCTAAAAGCCACTGCTCAGATTCGCAGAACGGATACTTTGTTTATTCTGCCGGAAGGACCCAGAAAGGGTCAGGCAGCGTCAAAATCTACTTTAGCCAAGTGGATTCGACAGGTCATTATGCAAGCCTATGGCTTGAGAAGGAGACCGCCTCCGTTCAAAGTTAGGGCGCACTCCACGAGAGCAGTTGGAACTTCATGGGCAGTGCATCACCAGGCCTCCCTGGCTCAAATCTGTAAGGCCGCAACATGGTCTTCAGTACACACGTTTACTAGGTTCTACCAGGTGGACGTTAGAAGTCAGGAGGATGTCGCCTTTGGGCGCAGTGTGTTGCAGGCCGCAAAAGATCCTCATGTCTGATAGCGCTCAGCTTATGTATGGTGTACCCCCCCCCTCATTGGGCATTGCTTTAGGACATCCCACATAGTAATGACTATGCCGCTCTGTGTCCCGTGATGTACGAGAAAGAAAATAGGATTTTTATAACAGCTTACCTGTAAAATCCTTTTCTTGGAGTACATCACGGGACACAGAGCTCCCACCCCTCTTTTGGGGACACTTATTGCTTTGCTACAAAACTGAGGTGCTCCCGGATGGGAGGGGCTTATATAGGGGAGGGTACTTCCGGTTTGGAAGTGGCCAGTGCCAGCACCTGAAGGTAAACTATATAACCCACATAGTAATGACTATGCCGCTCTGTGTCCCGTGATGTACTCCAAGAAAAGGATTTTACAGGTAAGCTGTTATAAAAATCCTATTTTTTCTGATCGCTGTCTTAGCGTCGGTGATGCATATCGGTAGCCAGTAATTTTTTTTAGGTTCGCCGCAGGTTTTTATAGCGCCAGGTACCCCCATAAATTATCTAATAAAGGTTTAACCCCCTTGATCGCCCCCCAGGTAACCCTTTCACCCCCTATCACCACTGTCGCTAAGCGATCGTTTTTCTGATCGCTGTCTTAGCGTCGGTGAAGCAGATCGGTAGCCAGTAATTTTTTTTAGGTTCGCCGCAGGTTTTTATAGCGTCAGGTACCCCCATATATTATCTAATAAAGGTTTTAACCCCCTAATTGCCCCTAGTTAACCCTTTAACCAGTGATCACCATATAAGTGTTACGGGTGACGCTGGTTAGTTAGTTTGCTTTTTATAGTGTCAGGGCACCCGCCGTATATATAACCCAATAAAGGTTTAACCCCCTGATCGCCCGGCGGGTGATATCAATTAGGTTTTAGCGTCAGAGAGGGTCTGCGTCACACCCCAGGCAGCGTCAGGTTAGTGCCAGTAACGCTAACACCCACGCGTGAAGCATACACCCCCCTTAGTGGTATAGTATCTGATCAGATCAATATCTGATCTGATCAGATCTATACTAGCGTCCCCAGCAGTTTAGGGTTCCCAAAAATGCAGTGTTAGCGGGATCAGCCCAGATACCTGCTAGCACCTGCGTTTTGCCCCTCTGTCCAGCCCAGGCCACCCAAGTGCAGTATCGATCGATCACTGTCACTTACAAAACACAACACACATAACTGCAGCGTTCGCAGAGACAGGCCTGATCCCTGCGACTCCAGTGCTGTAGGAGGTAATTTCACCACCACAGTTAAAAAAAAAAAAAGCATATATGCCGAAGCATTGGGGCAGCAGGGGCGGAGGAGCGATTTTGCTCCTAATGCCGCGTACATACGGTCGAAATTCCGACGGAAGCTTGCCCGTGGAAAAGTCCGACCATGTGTGTGCGGCCATGGGCATATGTGGAATTACACCCCAAAATACATTCTGTGGCTTCTCCTGAGTACGGGGATACCACATGTGTGAGACTTTTTGGGAGCCTAGCCGCGTACGGGACCCCAAAAACCAAGCACCGCCTTCAGGCTTTCTAAGGGTGTAAATTTTTGATTTCACTTCTCACTGCCTATCACAGTTTCGGAGGCCATGGAATGCCCAGATGGCACAAAACCCCCCCCCCAAATGACCCCATTTTGGAAAGTAGACACCCCAAGCTATTTGCTGAGAGGTATTGTGAGTATTTTGCAGATCTCGCTTTTTGTCACAAAGTTTTGAAAATTGAAAAAAAAAATATATATATTTTCTTTCTTCATTTTCAAAAACAAAATAAGAGCTGTAAAATACTCACCATGCCTCTCAGCAAATAGCTTGGGGTGTCTACTTTCCAAAATGGGGTAATTTGGGGGGGTTTGTGCTATTTTGGCATTTTATGGCCTTCGAAACTGTGATAGGTAGTGAGGAGTGAAATCAAAAATTTGTGCCTAGAAATCCTGAAGGCTGTGCTTGGTTTTCGGGGTCCCGTACGCGGCTAGGCTCCTAAAAAGTCCCACACATGTGATATTCCCGTACTCAGGAGAAGCAGCAAAATGTATTTTGGGGTGTAATTCCACATATAATCATGGCATGTGTGAGCAATATATCATTTAGTGACAACTTTTTGTAATTTTTTTTGTCATTATTCAATCACTTGGGACAAAAAAAATAAATATTCAATGGGCTCAACAGGCCTCTCAGCAATTTCCTTGGGGTGTCTACTTTCTAAAATGGGGTCATTTGGGGGGGTTTTGTGCTATTTTGGCATTTTATGGCCTTCAAAACTGATAGGTAGTGAGGAGTGAAATCAAAAATTTACACCCTTAGAAATCCTGAAGGCGGTGCTTGGTTTCCGGGGGCCCGTACGCGGCTAGGCTCCCAAAAAGTCCCACACATGTGGTATCCCCGTACTCAGGAGAAGCAGCAGAATGTATTTTGGAGTGCAATTCCACATATAACCATGGCATGTGTGAGCAATATATCATTTAGTGACAACTTTTTGTAATTTTTTTCTTTTTTTTTTTTTTTTTGTCATTATTCAATCACTTGAGACAAAAAAAAAAAAATATTCAATGGGCTCAACATGCCTCTCAGCAATTTCCTTGGGATGTCTACTTTCCAAAATGGGGTCATTTGGGGGGGTTTTGTACTGCCCTGCCATTTTAGCACCTCAAGAAATGAGATAGGCAGTCATAAACTAAAAGCTGTGTAAATTCCAGAAAATGTACCCTAGTTTGTAGACGCTATAACTTTTGCGCAAACCAATAAATATACGCTTATTGACATTTTTTTTTACTAAAGACATGTGGCTGAATACATTTTGGCCTAAATGTATGACTAAAATTGAGTTTATTCGATTTTTCTTATAACAAAAAGTAGAAAATATCATTTTTTTTCAAAATTTTCGGTCTATTTCCGTTTATATCGCAAAAAAAAAAAATCGCAGAGGCAATCAAATTCCATTAAAAGAAAGCTCTATTTGTGGGAAGAAAAGGACGCAAATTTCGTTTGGGTACAACATTGCATGTCTGCACAATTTACAGTTAAAACAGCTGAAATCACCTCTGGTCCTTTAGCTACAAAATGGTCCGAGGCTTAAGTGGTTAAATATAAGAGACATGAGCCTTATTACTTGAATCTTGTAGTGCTTTGTGTCGCCCTTGCAGGGTGACTGGTCTTGTATCTGCCCCTTTTATAGTTTTCTGTAGGCAGCCTGTAGTGGGTGGGCCTGCTCGGCCCATTCCACGGCTCTACTCTCTGAACGGGCTATGTATAGCCCAGTGACGATACATACATATATAAATTAATGTTTTTGTGCCTTGGAGCTCAGCTTTAAAGTGGAACTATAGGTAACCTTTTTTTTTTTTGAATAGAGTAAGGGAGGGTTATAACCCCTGTAATATTTATTTTTGCCCCTTTGTCCCACTGGGGAGATTTACCTTCACCTCCTTTCACATAGCCAAAACAGGAAGTGAAAGCAAATCCCTGCAAAAAATTGAATTTCTTGGGGATCCCCAGGTTACCAGAATTAGTGTCCCAATCGGAAGCTTTCCCCTCTATTACGTTTTTTTGTGATTTTCTGTTACTTTCAATGACAATGATAATGGAAAACAAGACAAATAGAGAGGGTGAATTTCCTTCTAATCCCTCTCCCCTCTAACCAAACCTAAAAAAAAAGTTTTGCCTTTAGTTATACTTTAATTCAGCGAGTAGGCGGGACTATGCAGATAGCAGTGTCTGGAACGCTGCACAGGGGCTCGGTCTCACATCGGTGATAGGAGGGGCTGTAGGGGGCGCTGTTCTCCTCACTGACACAATACAACTATACAACCATGACATGATGGGGGATGTTACCACTAGAAATCATGTGTACCTGCTGGCCCCCCTGTACCCATGTGTGCCTATAACCAGTCCTGATGTTCATTACCCATGGCAGTCAGTCTTTATTAGCTCAGAATGGACAGACTAGTAAATGGTGATTTTTCAAGCAGAGAATCTCTACTTCAGTAAAACTTTACAGAACAAAGCTACTTGCACATATCCGTATAAACAGCACCCCTCACAGTGAAGTCTCGGGTAGCTCTGGTAACACAGTTGAACAGCTGGAAGGATCCAAGGACATAGGTGGGGGGGGGAGGGGGGGACACTACTGGAGCTGGAGTACTATGGTAGCAATTGGGGAGGTACTCTCCACAGTAGCACAGTGGGTCCTTCAACAAAGAAGCTGTTGCTATTCTGACAGTGGAGGGCCACTCAACTAGCTGCAGATCACTTGCTCAGCTACTCCTGCCCCAACGTGTGTGGCCTCTCTGAGCTGTTGAGAGAGAGAAGCTGAGGAACTGATGTTCTCTGGATGGGTCCAGGAACCCAGGGAGTTGTGGCAAATGGAGTTAAAGGGACCTAAGCCTGTATGGGAGGACGGTAATCAAAGGGGAACTCCAATACAGGTTTATATGTGTTACTTTATTTTAGTATTTTGTGCTTTGTTATTAAAAAAGCCCAGCACAATATTCAGAGTGCAAAATGTAGTACTAATGTGCTGGTATGTCATGACAACAACCAATAATATTTTAGTATATTTTAGTTACTGTAGCTCGATATAAGATCTGCTTGTCTGCTATAGGTATACCACCTATATACACGTTAGTGGGCACCGCTTGGGAGGGGGTACCAGGATGCTTTAAAACATGATTTATCTGTTTTCCATAACTACATTCAAGATGTACCATGATAACTGTCACAGTTGCTTGTGTTCTCAACTTCAAGCCTCGTACACACGAACGAGTTTCTCGGCAAAAACCAGCAAGAAACTTGCTGGCAGAGATTCGTGTGTATGGTTTCTCGTCAAGAAAAGCGACAAGAATCTCGACGAGAAAATAGAGATCCTGCTCTCTATTTTCTCGTCGAGATTCTCGTCAGCCTGTTTCTCGACGAGAAAATTGTGTGTGTGTACACTTACCTTTTCGCCGGGAAGCCCGCGCATGCTCGAAATGACTTTGACGCATGCGCGGTAGCTTCCTAGGCATAGATAGGGTATACCAAGATGGCGGCGACGGCATCGAATGTGACGAGCGCATGCTCGTCGTAGTCGATGACGTCACCGCGTACGCTCCATTCAAAGAACCGCGGGTTCTTTGAATCGAGCGTGTGTACACTCGGCCGGGACAATTTTCTTGTCCAAGAATCTCGTCGAAAAAAACGACATGTTTTTTTCAACGAGAATCTCGGCTGTGTGTACGAGGCCTAACTGTCATGATATCAAAAAGGCTGGCGTCATAACTGATCATACTATAACATATGTCATCATGCATTTTGACATGTGCTGCATTTGTGCATTGCATACTGCAGACTTGAGTGGGATCATGTAGGGTGATGCACCAATAATGAAGCATGCAAGACCATTTTTAACCATTTAAGACCAGGCTTTTTATGATACTTTTTGTTTATATGTGAAAATCTGTATTGTTTGCTAGAAAATTATTTTAATCCCCAAACATTATATATATTTTTAAAGCAGAGGCCATCGAGAATAAAATGATGAGTGTTTTTTGGGAAAAATATACTTTCATGAATTTTAATGTACAAGAACACTATATAATACCGTATTGTTTGGTAAAATATAAAAGATGCTACACGGAGTAAATAGATACCAAACATGTCACGCTTTAAAATTACACACTCCTGTGTAGTGATGAGCCGAACACCCCCGGGTTCGGTTCGCACCAGAACCCGCGAACGGACCGAAAGTTTGCACGAACATTAGAACCCTATTAAATACAATGGATGCGAACGTTCGGATTCTAAAGTGCTAATTATAACGACTATTATCCATGTTATTGTCCTAAACAGAGTTTGGGAACCCGGGTTCTGCACCAGGGGACATGTATCAATGCAAAAAGAAGTTTTAAAAACGGACGTTTTCCGGGAGCAGTCATTTTAATGATGCATAAAGTGAAAAAAAAAAAGTCAAATATTCCTTTAAATATTGTACCTGGGGGGTGTCTAAAGTATGCCTGTGAAGTGCCAAGTGTTTCCCGTGTTTAGAACTGTCCCTGCACAAAATTACATTTCTAAAGGAAAAAAAAGCCATTTAAAACTGCTTGCGGCTTTAATGTAATGTCTGGTCCCGGTAATATGGATGAAAATCTTTAAGAAAAATGGCATAGCTACCCCATCACCCCCCCCCCCCCCTACCCCAGCCCATTACCAGCCCCTTTGGGTCTTGTATGGATATTAAGGGGAACCCCGCACACAAAATAAAAAAGGCCCTATATACTCTGAACAACCGTATACAGGCGGTGCATACAAGACAGGGACTGTAGGTTTGTTCTTATGTTGAATCTGTTTGTAATTTTGAACAGCTACATTGTTTAAGTGTAGCTCCAGCCCAAATACCTATTTTTAAGCTTTTTGGAAAACATAGGGAAGGGTTATCACCCCTGTAACATTTGTTTTGCTGTCTGTGCCCCTGTTCAGAACATTTCACCTCACTTTGCGTCCCAATGACAACTGATTTTGAAATGTGGTGTTTTTATTGAAACAAGGATTGGTGATAAAGCATCAGTAGAGAGGAGACACCTTTCTCCCATATTAATTCTTACAGGAGAGAATTTTCCTTCCAAGGGGTAGATTTCCTCTCACTTCCTGTTGTCTTCTTCCGTTTGCAAGTAGTAGTCGTTTGTAAGTTGGATGTTTGAAAGTAGGGACCTGCTGTATATACTCTGCAGAAATTGGCCCCTTAGGTGTTGGTGTTGGCACAACACTGTAAGCACTCAGTTACTCTTGGTGGGTGCTGGAACGCCCTGCTGTCAACTAGGCTTGTGCAATTCGTTTCGTAACGAATCAAAATTCGTCCGAATTTAGCAACTTTCGGACATTCGGAAGCATTCGAATTTCCGAACAGAGCAATTACGAATAAAACCGAATCCGAAATAAATTATACCGCAAAATAGCGAATGCCCGAAGGTCTTCGGCATAATTCGTTATGAAAAAAGTTACGAATGTACGAATCCATTCGAAGCACAATAACACTCACTCTGCTCTCTGCTTCTCACTCACCATGCTGAACTCCCTCTCAAAATGGTGTACAGGGGCGGAGGCTATAGCCGCATGAAAAAACGAAAGTAAAATACGAGATTTCAAATCCATTCGAAGCACAATAACACTCACTCTGCTCTGCTCTCTGCTTCTCCCTCACCGTGCTGAACCCTCTCAAAATGGTGTATAGGGGCGGAGCCTATAGCCGCATGTAAAAAACGAAAGTAAAATACGAGATTTCGAATCGTTACAAATAACCGCTATGTATTTAGAAAAGTACAAATCCATTCGAAGCACATTAGGCATAATAGGCAGCGTCGTTGTGAGAGAGACACGGAAAATTACGAATCAACGAACCCAAAAAAAGTTACGAAAGTAGGAGTTGTGTCCAGAATCAACGAAAAACAACGTACTCTACCGAAAGTACGAATTATAAAGCAACAAAAAATTCAACGAAAAATGTCGCTTGCAAAAATACGAATGAGTCCGAACACGAAAAATCCCGTCTAGCAAAATTACGAATGATTACGAATCAACAGGACCGGAAAGAAACGAACCGAAACGGAACGAATTTTTCCGTTGTGCACAAGTCTACTGTCAACTATTATATCAGGAATTGTAATAACATATAATTGTTGAACAGTGGTAGTAAAAATTGGGCCTTTGATGGTGGTGCTGGTGCCACAACACTGTAAGGCCTGACAGTTACTCTTGGTGGGCGCAGCAATGGGCCCTGCTGTGAATTATTAGATCAATAATTATAATTGCATGCCCCTGTTGAACAGGGGCTGAAAAATTGGGCCTTTGGTGGTGGTGGTGGTGGTGGTGTTGACACAACACTGTAAGGCCTGACAGTTACTCTTGGTGGGCGCAGCAATGGGCCCTGCTGTGAATTATTAGATCAATAATTATAATTGCATGCCCCTGTTGAACAGGGGCTGAAAAATTGGGCCTTAGGCACTGGTGGCACAACACTGCAACCCCTCACAGATACTGTACTTGGAGCACAGCAATGAGGCCTGTTGCAAAGTATTGCATCAAAAATTGTAATTACACGCCCCTGTTAAACAGGGGCTGAAAAATTGATCTTCCAAGCTATCATCATTAATCGGATCATTGAGGAGGAGGAGGAGGATAGCTAGTCAACATAACAGCACAGGAACTCAGCATCAGCATCAGTCTTGAAGGGATGTGACATTTTAAAATCAATTAGTCTTTTATATCAGCATCAGGTGTGTGGTAGCTGGTGGTGATCCAAGACTGGTTCATCTTGATGAAAGTCAGTCGATCAACCGAGTCGGTGGACAGGCGCACCCTGTGATCCGTGACAAATCCTCCAGCAGCACTGAATGTGCGTTCTGAAAGAACGCTGGATGCAGGACAGGCCAGTAGCTCAATTGCATACTGTGCAAGCTCTGGCCAGTGATCCATCCTCAAGACCCAGTAAGCCAGAGGATTTTCGGTGGGGAAGGTGTCCAAGTCTGACCTTGCCCCTAGGTATTCCTGCACCATGTATATCAGACGCTGGCGATGGTTGCTGGAAACAATCATACTTTGGGGCTGCGGACTAAAGAATTGTCTGAACGCATCGGTCAGACGGCCACCTTCCCCACCGCTCCTTCTTTGACTGCCCGAAGCCTCAGCAACTCGTTGTCCAGGACCAGGAGTTTGTAACCTCCCAGTCTCTGGGAACGCGTTGCACAGACCTTTCTGCAAGGCCTCCCGGAGTTGTCTCATCCTCTGCTCCCTCTGCGACGGTAACATAAGGTCCGCAACCTTACCCTTGTACCGTGGATCAAGGAGAGTGGCCAGCCAGTAATGGTCCCTCTCCTTGATCCGAAGAATACGAGGATCCTTCCGCAGACTTTGCAGGATCAGGGAGGCCATGCAGCGTAGGTTAGCTGAGGCATTCAGTCCGGAGTCCTCTGGGTCACTAAGGACGACATGATCCGCAGCCACCTCCTCCCAGCCACGTACAAGTCCACTGGTTTCTTGGGACTGTAAATCATCCCTAAAAGACTGCTGCTGATGATGCTGAGTGCCAGCCTCCACCTCCATGCTGACACAATCCTCCTCCTCCTCCTCCTCCTCCTCCTCCTCCTCTTCCTGTGCGATGGGTGGGACAGAAGGAACACTGTCAGGGTAAAGGGGGCCTTGAGAGGCAAGGAAGTCCTCCTCTTCCTGCCTCTGTTCTGCCTCAAGTGCCCTGTCCATTATTCCACGCAGCGTGTGCTCCAACAGGTGGACAAGAGGTACAGTGTCACTGATGCATGCACTGTCACTGCTCACCATCCTCGTGGCCTCCTCAAATGGTGCCAGGACAGTGCATGCATCCCTGATCATGCCCCACTGGCGTGGTGAAAAAAACCCGAGCTCCCCTGACCCTGTCCTGGTGCCGTAGTCGCACAGGTACTCATTGATGGCCCTCTGCTGCGTGTGCAGCCGCTGCAGCATGGCCAACGTTGAGTTCCACCTGGTGGGCATGTCACATATAAGGCGGTTCTTGGGCAGGTTCAACTCCTTTTGCAGCTCAGCCAGGCGAGCACTGGCATTATAAGATCTGCGGAAATTAACACAGACTTTCCTAGCCTGCCTCAGGACATCCTGTAAGCCCGGGTACCTGCCCAAGAACCGCTGCACCACCAGGTTAAGGACGTGAGCCATACAGGGCACATGGGTCAGTTGTCCCTGTCGGAGGGCGGAGAGGAGGTTGGTGCCATTGTCGCAAACCACCATTCCTGGCTTAAGCTGGCGTGGCGTCAACCACCTCTCGGCCTGCCCCTGCAGAGCAGACAGGACCTCTGCCCCAGTGTGGCTCCTGTCCCCCAAACACACCAGCGCAAGCACGGCATGGCATCTTTTTGCCTGCGTACTTGCGTAGCCCCTTGAACGCCTACGGAGCACCGCTGGTTCCGAGGACAAACCACAGGAAGAGGCCATGGAGGAAGAAGAAGAGGAGGGGGTGGAGGAGAGAGGTGTGTCACAACCAGTAGTAGCATTTTGGAGGCGTGGCGGTGGAACAACCTCCAACACTACTGCACCTTGTCCTGCATCCTTCCCAGCTGCCAAAAGAGTGACCCAATGGGCCGTGAAAGAAAGGTAACGTCCCTGTCCATGCCTGCTGGACCATGAGTCAGCGGTAATATGCACCTTACCGCTGACCGCCCTGTCCAGCGAGGCCAAGACATTGCCTTCCACATGCCTGTAGAGAGCCGGAATCGCCTTCCGTGAGAAAAAGTGGCGTTTGGGAACCTGCCACTGAGGAACCGCACATTGCACAAACTCACGGAAGGGGGCCGAGTCTACCAACTGAAAAGGCAGCAGTTGAAGCGCTAGCAATTTAGCCAAGCTAGCATTCAACCGCTGGGCATGTGGATGGCTGGGAGTGAACTTCTTTCGACGGTCCAGCAGCTGGGGCAGGGAAATTTGCCTGCTAGAATCGGACGTCGGTGTACTGCTAGCAGAGTGCCTGCAAGTACTTGGCTGTGACACACCTAATTCTACACCTTCATTCCTCTCAGAGCAGGTTTCAGAGAGGACTGAAGGTATAGTGGGGTTGGAGATCCCAGCTGATGCGGTGCAAGAAGAGGTCAGCTTTGTTCTTTGGTGTGGGTCTTTAAGGTAGGCTTGCCAACGAGCTGCATGGCAGGTCAACATATGTCTGATCAAGCATGTGGTGCCCAAGCGGCTGATGTTTTGGCCACGCGATATACGCTTGAGACATATGTTGCAAACAGCAGCTGTGCGATCTGATGCACTCGCCTCAAAAAAGGCCCACACCAAAGAACTTTTTGAATGACGGGCAGAGGCAGCGCCCTGCACAGGCGGAGCTCTGCGGTGTGATTCCGTCGGTGTGCTGCCCATACGCTGGCCACCCAAGGGCATCCTGCCTCGTTGGAGATGTGCCTCCTCCTCATCCTCCTCCTCCTCCTCTCTCCTATTAGGCACCCACGTGGAGTCAGTGACCTCATCATCCCCTCCCTCCTCATCACTGGAGCCAATCTGGCAGTATGCTGCAGCTGCTGGAGCATGACTGCCAGATTAGTGTCCTTCTTGAGCATCCCCTCTCTCTGCTCTCACGCTACTGCCTTCCTCTATCTGGGTATCATCATCAGATCCTTCAAAACGCTGGGCATCCTCCTGGAGCATGTACCCAACACTGTGCTCAAACAGTTCGGGGGACTCCTCAGGAGGAGGACATGGTGGGTCTAGGGAAGGATTGACTAATGAAGATAATGATACCAGAGAAGAGGACGCTTTGGCAGCTGCTTTGCCAGTACCCTGAGCCTGGGTGAGAGAGGATGAGGAGCATGAAGTGGGCTTGGTCATCCACTCTACCAAGTCTTCGGCATGATGTGGCTCAACATGTCCAGCTGCCGAAAAGAAGGACAAGCGTGTCCCATGGCCATGTGCTGATGACAATGCACCGCGTCCACGACCAGCACTATTGCCCCCAGACACAGAGCCTGCTTGCCCTCTTTTTTTTCCTCCTGACTGTCTGCCTCTCCTTGTTTGCCTTCCAGACATTTTAATGGATGGCCTGCAGGGAGATGGGAAAAACACCAATAAGGGCTACCTTCAGGTGTATACTGTGCAGGAGGCTTAGCAACAATGACACTGACACTGTCCCCTGCCTATCCTTCTCTGTCCCTAAACACAAGGATTTGCAATATGCTTCAGCAAGATTGGTTTAGCACAGAATAGCACACTGTCAGTTTCACTCACTGTCCTACTCTGTCCCTACAAACAAGATTTAGCACAGAATAGCACACTGATAGTTTCCACGAGTGTCCTTCTCTGTCCCTAAACCCAAGGATTTCAAATATGGTTCAGCAAGATTGGTTTAGAACAGAATAGCACACTGTCAGTTTCACTCACTGTCCTACTCTGTCCCTACAAACAAGATTTAGCACAGAATAGCACACTGATAGTTTCCACGAGTGTCCTTCTCTGTCCCTAAACTCAAGGATTTCAAATATGGTTCAGCAAGATTGGTTTAGAACAGAATAGCACACTGTCAGTTTCACTCACTGTCCTACTCTGTCCCTACAAACTAGATTTAGCACAGAATAGCACACTGAGAGTTTCCACGAGTGTCCTTCTCTGTCCCTAAACTCAAGGATTTCAAATATGGTTCAGCAAGATTGGTTTAGAACAGAATAGCACACTGACACTTTCCCTCACTGTACCTCTCTGTCCCTAAACTCAAGGATTTTAAATATGGTTCAGCAAGATTGGTTTAGAACAGAATAGCACACTGTCAGTTTCACTCACTGTCCTACTCTGTCCCTACAAACAAGATTTAGCACAGAATAGCACACTGATAGTTTCCACGAGTGTCCTTCTCTGTCCCTAAACTCAAGGGTTTCAAATATGGTTCAGCAAGATTGGTTTAGAACAGAATAGCACACTGTCAGTTTCACTCACTGTCCTACTCTGTCCCTACAAACAAGATTTAGCACAGAATAGCACACTGATAGTTTCCACGAGTGTCCTTCTCTGTCCCTAAACTCAAGGATTTCAAATATGGTTCAGCAAGATTGGTTTAGAACAGAATAGCACACTGTCAGTTTCACTCACTGTCCTATTCTGTCCCTACAAACTAGATTTAGCACAGAATAGCACACTGAGAGTTTCCACGAGTGTCCTTCTCTGTCCCTAAACTCAAGGATTTCAAATATGGTTCAGCAAGATTGGTTTAGAACAGAATAGCACACTGACACTTTCCCTCACTGTACCTCTCTGTCCCTAAACTCAAGGATTTCAAATATGGTTCAGCAAGATTGGTTTAGAACAGAATAGCACACTGTCAGTTTCACTCACTGTCCTACTCTGTCCCTACAAACAAGATTTAGCACAGAATAGCACACTGATAGTTTCCACGAGTGTCCTTCTCTGTCCCTAAACTCAAGGATTTCAAATATGGTTCAGCAAGATTGGTTTAGAACAGAATAGCACACTGTCAGTTTCATTCACTGTCCTACTCTGTCCCTACAAACAAGATTTAGCACAGAATAGCACACTGATAGTTTCCACGAGTGTCCTTCTCTGTCCCTAAACTCAAGGATTTCAAATATGGTTCAGCAAGATTGGTTTAGAACAGAATAGCACACTGTCAGTTTCACTCACTGTCCTACTCTGTCCCTACAAACAAGATTTAGCACAGAATAGCACACTGATAGTTTCCACGAGTGTCCTTCTCTGTCCCTAAACTCAAGGATTTCAAATATGGTTCAGCAAGATTGGTTTAGAACAGAATAGCACACTGTCAGTTTCACTCACTGTCCTACTCTGTCCCTACAAACAAGATTTAGCACAGAATAGCACACTGATAGTTTCCACGAGTGTCCTTCTCTGTCCCTAAACTCAAGGATTTCAAATATGGTTCAGCAAGATTGGTTTAGAACAGAATAGCACACTGTCAGTTTCACTCACTGTCCTACTCTGTCCCTACAAACAAGATTTAGCACAGAATAGCACACTGACACTTTCCCTCACTGTACCTCTCTGTCCCTAAACTCAAGGATTTCAAATATGGTTCAGCAAGATTGGTTTAGAACAGAATAGCACACTGTCAGTTTCACTCACTGTCCTACTCTGTCCCTACAAACAAGATTTAGCACAGAATAGCACACTGATAGTTTCCACGAGTGTCCTTCTCTGTCCCTAAACTCAAGGATTTCAAATATGGTTCAGCAAGATTGGTTTAGAACAGAATAGCACACTGTCAGTTTCACTCACTGTCCTACTCTGTCCCTACAAACAAGATTTAGCACAGAATAGCACACTGATAGTTTCCACGAGTGTCCTTCTCTGTCCCTAAACTCAAGGATTTCAAATATGGTTCAGCAAGATTGGTTTAGAACAGAATAGCACACTGTCAGTTTCACTCACTGTCCTACTCTGTCCCTACAAACAAGATTTAGCACAGAATAGCACACTGATAGTTTCCACAAGTGTCCTTCTCTGTCCCTAAACTCAAGGATTTCAAATATGGTTCAGCAAGATTGGTTTAGAACAGAATAGCACACTGTCAGTTTCACTCACTGTCCTACTCTGTCCCTACAAACAAGATTTAGCACAGAATAGCACACTGACACTTTCCCTCACTGTACCTCTCTGCAGAGGCGTATCTAGCGAAAATGGCGCCTATGGCAAGCACTGAAAATGCGCCCCTTTTAAAACATTTGAAATCCTACTTTCAGATAATGCTGTCAGTATATACAGTTATATAGGAAGAACAGTAGGTTAGTGGTTGGCACTTGCCTCACTTGGTTTGAATCTGGGCCAGGAAGCTATCTGCATGGAGTTTTCATGTTCTCTTTGTGTGGGCATCCTCCAGGTACTCCAGTTTCCTGGCACATTCCAAAGCCATGTTGGTAGGTGATGGTCACCTGTCTGTATGAAGTGGCAATGTATATGGCCAATCACATTCTGCATACCACCCCCATGTCCGAAAAATGATTTAAGATGTTCTCTGGCCCAAAATCTGCCAAGAGCTGGACAGGACTGAATGGAAGTATACATAGATATGTGTAGGGTCCTCTAGGATTGTAGGGTCAGTGTAGAATGTGATCAGCCATGTACACTACCAGTCTGTACACAGGGTACAATTCACCTACCTGCATGTGTTTGGAGTGGGAGGGGAACCCCACAGAAGAACATGCAAACTCCATGCAGCTAGTGTGCTGGGCAGGAGTGAAGCCATATATATATATTGTGGGGGGGTTAGCTCGGCAGCGGGTGTGTGTGATCCCCTGGATGGGCTCCCCACACAAAAACAGGCCCAGCAGACGGAGGTTGTGGTTTTCAAGATCAAAAAGGTGCGGTTTATTTCTCTATTTACAGTGACAAAAAAACACAGCAAAGCAAAAAGAAACATAAACAAAATAAACCCTGGTCAGCTTGACCTCTGACTAAACATGCAGGTTTCCTAACTAACAACTGGGATCAGCCTGGTGCTGTCCTAGTCCCTAAGTCCCTGGTTTAGTAAATGTCCAAACAAATAGCCACACAGGCTTTGTCTCACCGCACAGGGGTTCACTCTCCCTAGACAGTCCACACAGGTCTGGTTCCAGGCATGAGCAAACACCTAATGAAGCTGGGAGTTTTTATAGAGGCCTTAAACGAGCTGACAAGCTTCAGCTGGTCTCATCAACTCCCTGCCTGCACGACGCCCAGCACTCTCCCTAGAGGTATGAATCATCCATGAGCCCACTAGCCTCAGCTGGGCTTCATCAACTCCCTCCCTAGTTGTATAAGTCGGCATAAAGCCTGAATCTGGGAGAAATATATCTACCCCCCTGGATGCAACCAGGTGACTTTACCTTCCTGCTGTCACATACCCCCCCCCCCTCTTGTTTTAACCTTGGGGTTGGAACACCAGCAATCAGGCATTCATGTACTCGAGACAAAGCATCCACATTCCCCATTTGAACGCCAGGGCGATGCTTTACTGTGAAGTTGAATTCCTGTAGGGCCAGGAACCACCTATTCACTCTTCTATTTGTCTCCTTGTTTTGAGCCATCCACTTTAACGGAGCGTGATCCGTAACCATGTCAAAGTGCCTACCTAGTAGATAGTACCGAAGGGAATCTAGAGCCCACTTCACCGCTAAACACTCCTTTTCAACCGTGGCGTAATTTACCTCATGGGACTTCAACTTCCTGCTGAGGTAAATGACTGGGTGCTCTTCCCCGTTCCAGACCTGGGACAATACTGCTCCTAACCCCACATCTGACGCATCACTTTGTACGACAAAGTCTTTAGAGAAGTCGGGTGAGTACAACACTGGCTGGCTACATAAGGCTTGTTTCAAGAATTGGAATGCTGCCTCAGCCTCGGGGGTCCATTTAATCATGACCGACCCTTTCCCTTTCGTCAGGTTGGTTAGGGGCACTGCCTTAGAAGCAAAGTGGGGAATGAAGCGCCGATAATAACCCGCGATTCCCAGAAAGGCCCGTACCTGCTTCTTGCTGTTGGGACGTGGCCAACTCTGGATGGCCTCGACTTTGTTGAGTTGGGGTTTTATTACTCCCCTGCCAATGGTGTACCCAAGATATTTGGCCTCCTCCTGCCCAATGGTACACTTCTTGGGGTTAGCCATAAACCCCGCTTCCCGGATAGAGTCTAGGACTGCTTGCACTTTTGGCAGATGTGAGGCCCAATCTGTGCTATGGACAATTACGTCATCCAGGTAAGCCGCAGCATACTTCCGATGGGGCCTCAGTATCTGGTCCATTTTCCGCTGGAATGTGGCCGGCGCATTCTGTAACCCGAACGGCATTCTCTTATATTGGAACGCCCCGTCTGGGGTTACAAATGCGGTTTTCTCTTTGGCCGACTTGGCCAGGGGAATTTGCCAATACCCTTTTGTGAGGTCAAGAGTCGTCATGTATCGGGCTGTTCCCAGCCGGTCGATCAACTCATCTATACGTGGCATGGGGTAGGTGTCAAATTTTGTAACTTTGTTCAACTGACGAAAATCGTTACAAAATCGCCAGCTCCCATCCGGTTTAGGCACCAACACAATGGGACTAGACCAATCACTTTGGGACTCCTCTATCACCCCTAAGTTCAGCATTTTCTGTACTTCCTCCCGTATTGCCTCCCGTCGGGCCTCTGGGATCCGATAGGGTTTTAACTTCACCCTTTCACCGGGCGGGGTAATAATATCATGCTCTACCCCAGATGTTTGTCCCGGCAGCTCAGAGAACACCTCCTTGTTGCGAAGCACAAACTCCTTCACCTCCTGTTGGGAGAACTCTCACTTTCCCAAGTTTCCTTGGCAATATCCAACAGTCCTCTTGGGTGTCTCCCATACAGTAACTCAAAGGGGGAGAATCCCGTAGAGGATTGGGGCACCTCCCTAATAGCAAACATCAAATAAGGAAGTAGACAGTCCCAATCCTTTCCATCTCTATCCACCACTTTCTTCAACATTTGTTTTAGGGTTTTGTTGAATCTTTCAACCAGCCCATCGGTTTGGGGGTGATACACAGACGTACGCAATTGCGTCACTTTGAACAATTTACACAGCTCTTTCATAACCCGGGACATAAAGGGTGTACCTTGGTCCGTAAGCAGTTCTTTACAAATACCCACCCGGCTAAAAACAAGAGATAGCTCTTTGGCTATGGTTTTGGCCGAGGTATTTCGGAGAGGGATCGCTTCTGGATAACGGGTGGCATAGTCCATTATAACTAATATGTACTGGTGCCCCCTAGCGGACTTGATTATAGGACCTACCAAATCCATTGCGACCCTCTCAAACGGGACCTCAATGATGGGTAGAGGGACCAGCGGGCTACGGAAATGTGGCATCGGGGCCGACCTCTGACACACAGGGCAGGAGGAACAATAATTTTCTATGTCCTTCATCACCCCAGGCCAATAGAATCTCTGTAATACCCTCTCTCGGGTTTTCTCTGTCCCCAGATGACCTCCAAGAATGTGCCCATGGGCCAACTCCAACACCAACTTCCTGTAAGGTTTGGGCACCACAAGCTGCTCAACGGTTTCTTCTGCCCTTTTTGCCACCCGATACAGTAGGTCCTTCTCTACGCTGAAGTATGGGTAAGTGCAGGTATTATCTGGGTTCACTAACTCGCCATCTATTTCCACTACGTTTTCCCGTGCCTTTATTAGGGCGGGGTCTTTTAACTGTTCTGTGGCAAAATTTTCCCTGTGAACCTCAAGATCAGAAAACTCCACAGACGGTAGGTTTTCGTCTGAGGAGGTGGGCTCCTCTCCAGTTTCTTGAGTCTCGCCTGCCAATACTGACAAGGGAAATTCTGGAGAGTCCTCACCACTCTCAGAGGAGTTCTGGCTATCACCTTCCTGGTACATAGGGGCACCAGTGGGGGGCTCAGGATCATCCCACAGTTCCCAGAACTTCGGAAAATCCCTTCCCACAATGGCATCATGCGGTAATTGAGATACTAACCCCACTGGATGAGAGAGGGTACCTTTGGGGGTCTTGAAACACACTGTAGTCACTGGATACTCTCGGGTGTCCCCATGCACACAAATAACAGCTACCTTGCTATTCCCAGAGACCTCTGTTTTAACTAATTCAGCCTTTATCAGGGTCACAAGGCTACCTGAATCCAGTAATACCACAACATTTCTACCATTAATACACATTTTGCATAAATGTTTCTCAGTTCCCCGAATGGCAGTGCATGCGACTGTCGCACACAGCGACTGACATCTGTGCGTCAGAAAGTCACATTGCATGGGTTCCTCCACAACCGGGCAATTTGCTGCAATATGTCCCGCTTGCCGGCAGCGGTAGAAAACAATCCATTTGGCTGCCTCTTGAGCCCCTGACTTCCCAGGCTGTTCTCGCCAAACTTTGGGTAGAGCTCCCACCCTCTCACTCTCTCCACCCTCACCCCTTGGAATCCTCTTATCCGCCCCTGGGGATGGTCTGGTCTTAGGGTGGAAAGTCCGAGAGTCTCTGGAAGAGGCCGTCAGGTTCTCTGTAGCCAAGTATTTCTCTACACGATCCACAAGACCACCGGCCGTCTCTGGGTCTCCATGGCTTACCCACTTTTGGATGGCAGTAGGAAGAGCTCTCAAAAACCGATCCATTACAACACGTTCCACAATCTCTGGTGCGGACAAAGTCTTTGGCTGTAGCCACTTCCTGCTCAGGTGAATGAGATCATACATTTGAGACCTGGGGGGTTTTCCAAGCTGGAAAGTCCAGTTATGCACACGCTGAGCCCGGACAGCCAGGGTGACACCCAGCCTTGCCAATATTTCAGCTTTTAGCATCACATAGTCTTTTGCTTGGTCAGGCTCTAGGTCATAGTAAGCCTTCTGCGATTCACCAGTTAACAGAGGAGCCACCAGTCCAGCCCACTGCTCCTCAGGCCACTTTTCTCTTTCAGCAGTCCTTTCAAATGTGGTCAAAAATACCTCTGGATCATCCTCTCCAGTCATTTTTGTCAATAAACGACTCACCCCAAAGGACGCGGTATTAGTGGGACGGCTTTCCTCACTGGTCTGCGGACGTTGCTGCATTACTGCTTCCATTTGTTGTAGTCTCTGCTCTTGCTTCTGTAACAGGTCTATGAAGCGGGCCTCAGATTGCTGCTGGGCTTGTTGCTGAGCTTCCAGACTCTGTTGGTGAGCTTGCTGCTGGGCTGCAAGGCTCTGTTGATGAGCTTGCTGCTGGGCTGCGAAGCTCTGTTGTTGAGCTGCAAGGCTCTTTTGCAAACCTGCATTTGTCTGCTGTTGATTGGCATTTGCTAGAGCCAGCTGTTTCAGTATCTCCTCCATGCTGGCTTAAAAAAAAACTGCCACTGGTTCTCCACCAACTGTGGGGGGGTTAGCTCGGCAGCGGGTGTGTGTGATCCCCTGGATGGGCTCCCCACACAAAAACAGGCCCAGCAGACGGAGGTTGTGGTTTTCAAGATCAAAAAGGTGCGGTTTATTTCTCTATTTACAGTGACAAAAAAACACAGCAAAGCAAAAAGGAACATAAACAAAATAAACCCTGGTCAGCTTGACCTCTGACTAAACATGCAGGTTTCCTAACTAACAACTGGGATCAGCCTGGTGCTGTCCTAGTCCCTAAGTCCCTGATTTAGTAAATGTCCAAACAAATAGCCACACAGGCTTTGTCTCACCGCACAGGGGTTCACTCTCCCTAGACAGTCCACACAGGTCTGGTTCCAGGCATGAGCAAACACCTAATGAAGCTGGGAGTTTTTATAGAGGCCTTAAACGAGCTGACAAGCTTCAGCTGGTCTCATCAACTCCCTGCCTGCACGACGCCCAGCACTCTCCCTAGAGGTATGAATCATCCATGAGCCCACTAGCCTCAGCTGGGCTTCATCAACTCCCTCCCTAGTTGTATAAGTCGGCATAAAGCCTGAATCTGGGAGAAACATATCTACCCCCCTGGATGCAACCAGGTGACTTTACCTTCCTGCTGTCACAATATATATATATATATATATATATATATATATATATATATAGAGCATGTAGAATCCAGAGGCATGCCCAGGATGCAGGCCAACCATAAAATGTCAAGGACAACATAAAGCAGACAGGCAGTGTCAGCAGGCATGGCCGGCCACCTATCCCCCATGTTAGTGTAGAAATGGAAGGAGAGGCACTTACCTAGGAGGAGCAGTCTATGGGTCTGCTTGTACTCCCTCTTCTGATCCTTCAGTACCCGATCTATGCTCTTGCTGACTTTCTTGGCCTCCTTCTCCTCCAGTCAGAGTTTGTCCCATCCCTTCTGCAGAGAATGTTGCTGTTGATGGTGCACCTGCTGGCCCTTGCTGGGCTTGTGCTGCTGCTTATTGCTGTCCCCAGTGCCGCTGGTGCTATCTCCCCAGTTCTGCAGTAGTAGAAGCAGCCCGTCTGGAACTTTCCCCTCTCTAGTCGGTTTACAGAGCTCCCCCCCCCTGAGCTGCTGCTGTGATCCTCAGGGGGGGGGGGAGCTCCAGGGGGCTGCTCGGTGTCCGAGTTGGTGGGGGCAATGGAGATGGAGCCGCTAGAATCACCGAACAGCCATGGTCGGAGGCTGTAGCAGAGGCCTATGGTTTAGGAGATGTACACGTGCTGGAGCTCGGCAATCAATCAAGGGATCCTCCTCAGCGATGGCGACCTCACCTCACATGACGTCACTGACCCGCTCGCGCTCGGGGAGAAGATGGAAGCAGGCTCCAGGGGAGAGCTGGCAGCCTTAGGCCTGGGGGGCAAGTCCAGTCAAGTGGCCCATTGAACCATCAATGCAGCCTGATCAGTGCCCATTAACGTAGCCTCACCAGTGCAGACAGTGCCCATCAGTGCAGCCTGATCAGTGCAGACAGTGCCCATCAGTGCAGCCTCACCAGTGCAGACACTGCCCATCAGTGCAGCCTCACCAGTGCAGACAGTGCCCATCGGTGCAGACTGATCAGTGCCCATCAACGCAGGCTGATCAGTGCCCATCAGCGCAGGCTGATCAGTGCCCATCAACGCAGCTTCACCAGTGCCCATCAATGCAGCCTCACCAGTGCCCATCAATGCAGCCTCACCAATGCCCATCAATGCAGCCTCACCAATGCCCATCAATGCAGCCTCATTGGTACCCATCAATGCAGCCTCATTGGTACCCATCAATGCAGCCTCACCAGTGCCCATTAGTGCAGTCTCGCCAGTACCCATCAGCACAGCCTCACCAGTGCCCGACAATGCAGCCTCACCAGTGCAGCTTATCAGTGGCCAACAGTGCGGCCTCATCAGTGCCCATCAGTGTAGCATATCAGTGCAGCTTAAGGCTACTTTCACACTGAGGCGCTTTGCAGGTGCTATAGTGCTAAAAATAGCGCCTGCAAAGTGCCCTGAAAGAGCCTCTCCTTTCACTCCAGTGTGAAAGCCCGAAGGCTTTCACACTGGAGCGGTGCACTTGCAGGACGGTAAAAAAAGTCCTGCAAGCCGCATCTTTGAGGCGCTGTAGGAGCGGTGTATACACCGCTCCTACAGCGCCCCTGCCCATTGGAATCAATGGGCAGCGTTGCCGAGCCGCCAACAAAGAGCCGCTGCATCGGCACTTTGCGGGCGGTTTTAACCCTTTTTTGGCCGCTAGCGGGGGTTAAACCCTGCTAGCAGCCAAATAGTGCCGCAAAAACGACAGTAAAGCGCCACTAAATATAGCAGTGCTTTACCGCTGATGCCTCAGTATGAAAGTAGCCTTAGAGTGCCGCCTAATCAGTGGCAATGAGTGCAGCCTCAACCTCCTTAATGAGTTTGCATTGATTTCAGCATACATGGAACACTTTGCACATGCTGAACTCAATGCAAACTGGTTAAACAGACCACATTCATTGAAAGTTCATTAATATACAGATCATGATTTTGCAATAAAGTGATTCATGCTGCAAACTCATTAAACAGTCCACCTTCAGTGAAAGTTCATGTACTGCAAAGTTTGCAAAACATGAACTTTCACTGAAGGGAGACTGTTGAGTTTGCAGCATGGATCACTTTATTGCAAAATCATGATTTGACTGTGTATCATCATAAGAGTAATTTATTACATTTTACCTTCTGTCCTTGCCAGGGGGTTCTCCTCGTGCTTCTCTCTCCTCCTCCTCCTCCTCCTGTCATCAGACAGACCCCTCCCCAAGAGAGGATGCAGTGGACCACAGCCGCACGGAGAGGGTGGGCGGAGCTATAGGCTCCGCCTCCGCCAGTCGAATATGTCGGCTGCTAATGGAGGAGGCCGCTCTGCACTACCCCCCCCCGCCCTCGGCCCCGCCCCCCGCATACACATTCACAATATACTTGCAACTAGTACCGCCGCACTGCACAGCCACAGACAGAAAAAAAAAAAGTAAAACACAGGCTAAGGCAGCGCGGCCGTTTTATCAATAAGGTAGGCTTCCTGGGGGGAAATCTCCACCCATCCCCACGCCCAGTCCACCAGCGCAGAGGAGGAAAGCTCCGCCTTCGCCAGTTAGCCGAATGACGGTCTGGAGATGCAGTGGACGGTCCCACTCATCTATAAGCATGGGGGCGCCCGCGCCTGTCACTCTCCTATACACTGCCATCCAGATCCAGCCAAGTAAGAGTGAAGTGCTGTGCCGCCGCGGGGGGCTATAGTGCGGGGGCGGCCCGCAGGAGGACAGGTGCGGATGGGAATTTTTTTTTTTCATTTAGTTTATTTTGCCGCCCCCCCCCCAGGGCGCCCATGGCACTTGCCATGGAGTGCCATACCCTGGATACGCCACTGCCTCTCTGTCCCTAAACTCAAGGATTTCAAATATGGTTCAGCAAGATTGGTTTAGAACAGAATAACACACTGTCAGTTTCACTCACTGTCCTACTCTGTCCCTACAAACAAGATTTAGCACAGAATAGCACACTGACACTTTCCCTCACTGTACCTCTCAGTCCCTAAACTCAAGGATTTCAAATATGGTTCAGCAAGATTGGTTTAGAACAGAATAGCACACTGTCAGTTTCACTCACTGTCCTACTCTGTCCCTACAAACAAGATTTAGCACAGAATAGCACACTGACACTTTCCCTCACTGTACCTCTCAGTCCCTAAACTCAAGGATTTCAAATATGGTTCAGCAAGATTGGTTTAGAACAGAATAACACACTGTCAGTTTCACTCACTGTCCTACTCTGTCCCTACAAACAAGATTTAGCACAGAATAGCACACTGACACTTTCCCTCACTGTACCTCTCAGTCCCTAAACTCAAGGATTTCAAATATGGTTCAGCAAGATTGGTTTAGAACAGAATAGCACACTGTCAGTTTCACTCACTGTCCTACTCTGTCCCTACAAACAAGATTTAGCACAGAATAGCACACTGACACTTTCCCTCACTGTACCTCTCAGTCCCTAAACTCAAGGATTTCAAATATGGTTCAGCAAGATTGGTTTAGAACAGAATAGCACACTGACACTTTCCCTCACTGTCCTTCTCTGTCCCTACAAACAAGGTTTAGCACAGAATAACACACTGACACTCTCCCTACCTATCCTTATTTGTCCCTAAACACAAGGAATCCAGGATTAGTAAAGGAAAAAAAATGACACTGTCCCTGCCTATGCTTCTCTTTCCCTGCTCTGGAACACACTACACAAGGCCGCCGCGCTGGCGGCCTTTTATAGTGTGGGGCGTGTACTAAACCCCCTCAAGAATAATTGGCCACAGGCATCCTGCCTGTGGCCAATCATTGCTCTCCTCGCTGCCGGCGCTGTGATTGGCCAAGCATGCGGGGGTCACAGTGCATGCTTGGCCAATCACAGCGCCTGGATGACACTGCGATGGCGTAGTGCATTGTGGGCCGTTCGCGTCACTCGAATTTGGCGCGAACGGCCCAAATCGTTCGATCTTCGTCGAACGATCGAACAGCCGATGTTCGAGTCGAACGTATGTTCGACTCGAACACGAAGCTCATCCCTACTCCTGTGCAACTGCAACAAACTACGTATATTTTATTATCTATAGGCAACACTTTGAAAGCCTTTACAGGTTATCACTTTAGATTTACACAGGAGGTCTGTTAGAATTATTGCTCTGGATTTGACGTTCACAGTGATACTATGCATGTGTGGTGTGATCGCTGTTTACCTATGCGTGTGTGACTGATGCATGTGTTCGCCTTTGCCCGTGAGCACAGGGGGATGGGGCGCATTAAAAAAGTTTCCTACTATTATTTATGTTTTTTTTTACACTGTCCTTTTAAAAAAAAAAAATTTATTGTTATCACAGGGAATAAAAATATCTCCTGTGATAGCAATAGACAGTGACAGGTACTCTTTATTGAGAGATGTGGGGTCTATTAGACCCCACATCTCTCCTCTGCCCTTAAACACTTTGGTTCATACCAATATTGGTATGATCTGATGCCTTCTTCAAACCACTAATGGCTTGTTTACAACCAGTGAAAGCGGAAGTGATGAAATGCTCTATCGCTCCAGTTTCTCAGACCATAGCGATGATTGAGGTTGTTGTGGTCCCCGGTCAACTCTATGAGCAGCCAGCAGAATTTCCGGCTGCACACTCGCAGCTGCAGGCTTCATCCTGGCATAACTGCTCATAGTTTAGTGACATACCGGTACGTCGCTGGTCTTTAAATGGTTAAGGTTCTGCAACCCAATGCATTGATAAGAACATGTCCCACAGGAAGTAAAACACTTGGGGTTCATTTACTAAATGCAAATAGACTGTGCACTCTACAAGTGCAGTTGTTACAGAACTGAGTAAATGGGGTGAAGCTTCACTTTGCAAAGAATACCCAATCACATGCATGTACATGATTAGATAATGGAAGTCAGCAGAGCTTCCCCTCGTTTACTAAGCTCTAGTGCCGCGGTGCCGCCATTTAGCAGCATTTTGTTCCCCCTGCCGTCTCTGTAGTTCTCACACAGAGCCGACAGCGGGAGGCGGGACAGTTCTGGATGGAGGGCGGAGCTGCCGGAGGTTAACAAGCAGGTGATTGGCTTCTAGGATGAAGGGCAGTCTTAGCAACCAATCACCATCTTGCAACACCCGCCCTACATCCGAGACATGCCGTGCCTCCCTCCGGTCTTCAGTCTGTGCAAGGTAAGTGAGGGAGGGGGCAAAGTTAAAGGGAGTGAGGACACTAGTCTGAAAAGCTGAAAAGGAGGAGTGTGCGCTGACTCGCTGAGGACATTAAAGTTGAGTTGTTGAGGGCTGTGATGTGGTGGGCTGAGGACATCAGTGTGGGGGGGGGGGGCGGAGCGGACTGTGATGTATGGGTGAGATGTCGATATTACAGTGGGGGGAGATGTGGACATTACAGTGGGGGGAGATGTGGACATTACAGTGGGGGAGATGTGGACATTACAGTGGGGGGGGCTGAGGACAATAAATTGGGGGAGGCTGAGGACTGTGATGTGGGGGAGCTGAGAAATGTAATGCGGGGGCAATGAGGACAGTAATGTGAAGGGGGCTGAGGATAGTAATGTGAGGGGATAATGTAAATAGGGGCAAAGGACAGTACTGGTGGGGGGGGTTGGTGTCAAGGAAGTGTGAGATCATTACTGTGGAGGGGGGTGATATAATAGGATTTTTATAACAGCTTACCTGTAAAATCCTTTTCTTGGAGTACATCACGGGACACAGAGCGACATAGTCATTACTATGTGGGTTATATAGATACCTTCAGGTGCTGGCACTGGCAACTTCCAAAACCGGAAGTACCCTCCCCTATATAAGCCCCTCCCATCCGGGAGCACCTCAGTTTTGTAGCAAAGCAATAAGTGTCCCCAAAGAGGGGTGGGAGCTCTGTGTCCCGTGATGTACTCCAAGAAAAGGATTTTACAGGTAAGCTGTTATAAAAATCCTATTTTCTTTCTCGTACATCACGGGACACAGAGCGACATAGTCATTACTATGTGGGATGTCCTAAAGCAATGCCCAATGAGGGGGGGGATACACCATACATAAGCTGAGCGCTATCAGACATGAGGATCTTTTGCGGCCTGCAACACACTGCGCCCAAAGGCGACATCCTCCTGACTTCTAACGTCCACCTGGTAGAACCTAGTAAACGTGTGTACTGAAGACCATGTTGCGGCCTTACAGATTTGAGCCAGGGAGGCCTGGTGATGCACTGCCCATGAAGTTCCAACTGCTCTCGTGGAGTGCGCTCTAACTTTGAACGGAGGCGGTCTCCTTCTCAAGCCATAGGCTTGCATTATGACCTGTCGAATTCACTTGGCTAAAGTAGATTTTGACGCTGCCTGACCCTTTCTGGGGCCTTCCGGCAGAATAAACAAAGTATCCGTTCTGTGAATCTGAGCAGTGGCTTTTAGATAAGCTTTAACTGCTCTTACTACATCCAAAGAATGTAATAACTTTTCCTCTACCGAACTAGGTTTGGGAAAAAACGAAGGAAGAACCACATCTTGGTTCAAATGAAACCTCGATACCACCTTAGGAAGAAAGGCTGGATGAGGACGTAACACTACTCTGTCCTTATGGATAACCAGATATGGCTCCTTACAGGACATAGCTGCTAATTCCGACACTCTTTTAGCCGAACAAATGGCTACTAGAAAAATCAATTTCCTGGTGAGAAAAACCAGGGAAATATGCTGTAATGGTTCAAATGGTTGTTTCTGTAGAACCGACAGAACCAGGTTTAAGTCCCATGGACATATGGGAATATTAACCGGAGGGCTAATACGCATCACTCCTTGTATAAAGGCTTTGACTAGTGAACGCGAAGCCAAGGGCCTCTGAAATTTGACAAGGCCGAAATCTGACCCTTGATAGTACTCAAGGCAAGCTTCCTATGTACAGCCCACTGTAGGAAGTCCAGAATCCTACCTATTACGTACTTACGTGGATGCCATTTCTTGGCCTCACACCAGGCGATGTACGCCTTCCAGATTCTATAGTAGATCTGCCTGGATACCGGCTTCCTGGCATTGATCATGGTAGATACCACAGGATTAGAGAGCCCTCTCTTTTTTAGAATGTGGGCTTCAATAGCCAGGCCGTCAAACCTAGGGCTGGTAAGGAAGGGTGGTATATCGGTCCTTGCGAAAGCAGGTCCGGACGATGTGGAAGAGTCCAAGGACTCCCCACTGACATTTTTACAATCTCCGCGTACCATGCTCTTCGGGGCCACGCTGGAGCCACGCTGGAGCCACCAGAATCACTGGTTTCTTTTCTACCCTGATTCTGTGGAGTAATCGAGGTAACAATTGTGGCGGTGGGAATGCATATATCAGCTTGAACTGATCCCAAGGGAACACTAGGGCATCCGAGCCGCAAGCTAGGGGATCCCTTGTCCAAGAGACAAACCTGTCCACCTTTGCGTTGAATCTGGATGCTAGCAGATCTACATCCGGTGTTCCCCACCGCTGACATATTGTCCGAAAAACCTCGGGGTGAAGGGACCATTCCCCTGGTCATAATTGTTGGCGACTTAGAAAGTCCGCCTTCCAATTCTCCACTCCTGGAATGAATACCGCGGATATGGCTGGGACATAACTTTCTGCCCATTTCAGGATGCAATTTACCTCCCTCTGGGCTGCACGACTCCTGGTGCCACCCTGATGATTGATATATGCCACTGCCGTGGCATTGTCTGATTGAATTCTGACAGGGGACCCTTGGAGTTTGGATGTCCATGCTACTAGGGCATACCGGGCTGCTCGTATCTCTAAGAGATTGATGGGCAGGGCCTTTTCCGCATCCGACCATCTGCCCTGGAGAGACCATTTCTCCAGTACTGCTCCCCAGCCTATAAGGCTGGCATCTGTAGTGACCACCTTCCAAGAAATCGGACTGAAGGATTTCCCTTTTTCCAGATTCTGGGGAACCAACCACCAACGGAGGCTCTTGCGAACGGAAGGGGACAAGGCCATTGGTAAGTCTAGGGCCTGAACTTTCTTGTTCCAGGCTGACAGTATGGCCCTTTGCAAATTCCTTGAATGGAATTGACCGTAGGGTACTGCTTCGAATGATGCCACCATTTTTCCCAGCAGCCTCATGCACAGGCGTATGGACGGCTGTCTTTTTGTACCCACTAAGTGGATCAAATCTCTCAAAGACAACACCTTTTTTCGAGGCAAGAATATTTTCTTCTGGCCTGAATCTAGCCTTAGCCCCAAGTATTCCAGACTTTTGACTGGTTTTAGGGCCGACTTGTCTCGGTTGATAATCCAACCGTGAGATTCCAGATACTTGATTGTCTTGTGAATGACCACTTCTAGTTTTTTCACTGAGTGGTCTATCAGCAACAAGTCGTCTAGATATGCCATTATCGTTACACCTTGCGTTCTTAGATTGGCCAATAATGGGGCCAGAATTTTTGTGAACACTCGTGGTGCTGTGGCCAGACCGAAGGGTAAGGCTCTGAACTGAAAATGGCGCCCTTCTACTGCAAAGCGTAGAAATTTTTGGTGGACTGGAAAGATGGGAATGTGCAAATAAGCATCTTTGATGTCGATCGCGGCTAACCATTCCTCCCCTTGTAGGGCAGTGGCCACCGATCGGATCGACTCCATCGGAAAGTCCTGATATACAGGAATTTGTTTAGCCCTTTTAGAATTAATATGGGCCTCACGTCCCCGTTTGTGGGGGAGGTTTTGTACCTCTCCTGACCCAGGGTTTCTCATTACCCTGCGATTGTCCCTGAATTTTACCCCCGGGAATTGACCGAGGAGGCCGTCTGAACTGTTTCACAGCCGATGCCCCAGGGACTGGAGAAGCAGGCCTCTTAAAAGAGGGACCTCTAACTCTGTTTTTAACCTGCAAGAGTGTATTTTTACCGCTGGAAATCTTCTGGATATATTTGTCCAGGTCTTCCCTGAATACGCGTTCACCATGAAAATGGGACGCTAACCAGCCATTTTTTACAGGGAGCTTCAGCAGACCAGTTTATGAGCCATAGAAGCCTACGCATATGTACTACAGACAGCGTAAGGCGGGAGGCCTGATGGATTGAATCCTTTATGGCGTCAACCGCAAAGCTTAAGGCTCTAGGTAGATCAGTTAGGGCAAGGGCCTGCTGATCTGGCAAGTCCCTCAAGACCTGTTTCAACTGATCCTTCACTGCTTAGCAGACCCCACTGCTGGTTGTGTCACCAAGCTTGCTGTAGAAAGAAGCAGATTTTCATAAGGACTCCAATTTTTTATCTATTGGGCTCTTGAACATTTGGACATTATCCACTGGACATGTCAGTGATTTATACACACAAGAGATGGCTGCGTCCACTGTAGGGACCTTCCATTTTTTGATGAACTTATCCTCCATGGGATAGACCACCGGAAATCTCTTGGGGGGAATAAATATTTTCTCAGGATGTTCCCAATCCTGGTAAATGAGCCCTTCCAGTAAAGGGTGAAGTAGAAAAGAACAGACAGTCTGGTGGCTTCTAGCGACCCCAACGAGGATACAGTAGTGGTTGATGGTTCCGCAAGGTGCATTTCTTTTTCGTACATCACGGGACACAGTGTGACTTAGTCATTACTAATGGGTTATATAGTTTACCTTCAGGTGCTGGCACTGGCAACTTCCAAACCGGAAGTACCCTCCCCTATATAAGCCCCTCCCATCCGGGAGCACCTCAGTTTTTTGCCAGTGTCTAAGGGGGGTCTCCGTCGGGCTCTGAGGATTTTGGGCATGCTGTACTGCGCCAATCTCCCCTGAAATTTCAGAGGTCAGTAGCCGTAGGAACCCCGCAGGAGTACCTGGTACTGCGGCTGTCCCCAGTCCACCTGCTCCTGTATATATAACAGAGGAGGTTTTATCCTCAACTCTGGGAGGATTGGAAGAGAGATTAACAGCATTGATCGCTGCTTCCCTGTCACAGGAAAAGCGCGTCCGATCTCTGTCTCCTCCTGCAGAGTGCCTGTTAGTGGAGGAACAGTCCCAGAGATCGACCAACCTGAAGGGGATCAGGTGAGGTTGATAAAGTTATAGAGGAATCAACAGTGGAAGAACCTTTCTCAGCATCTCAGGCTGAAAGATTATGGGTTCAGTCTCTGACTAACATGGTCCGAGCAGCATTTTAAATGCCTCTGGCGGAACCATCAACCACTACTGTCTCCTCGCTGGGGTCGCTGAAAGCTCCCCAGACTGTCTGTTCCTTCCCAATCCACCCTTTATTGGAAGGGCTTATTTACCAGGATTGGGAGCATCCTGTAAAATATTTACTCCCCCCAAGAGATTTCCAGTGATCTATCCCATGGAGGATAAGTTCATAAAAAAAAAAAAAAAAAAATGGAGGGTCCCTACAGTGGACACAGCCATCTCTTGTGTAAATAAATCACTGACACGTCCAGTAGATAATGTTCCAATGTTCAAAGACCCAATAGATTAAAAATTGGAGTCTTTACTAAAATCTGCTTTCTCTACAGCAAGCATGGTGACACAACCTGCAGTAGCAGCGATTGGAGTCTGCCAAGCAATGAAAGATCAGTTGAAACAAGTCTTAAGGGACTTACCAGATCAGCAGGCTCTTGCCCTAGCTGACCTACCTAGAGCCTTGTGTTGCGGTGGACGCCATAAAGGATACAATCCAACAGGCATCCCGCTTTACGCTGTCTGTAGACATATGCGTAGACTTCTATGGCTCAAAAACTGGTCTGCTGAAGCTCCCTGTAAGAAATTGCTGATTAGCTTCCCATTTCATGGAGAACGCTTATCTGGAGATGATCTGGACAAATATATCCAGAAAACTTCTGCCGGTAAAAGTACACTCTTGCCGGTTAAGAACAAGGGTAGAAGTCCTTCTTTTAAGAGGCCTACTGCTCCAGTCCCTGGCACATCGGCTGTGAAACAGTTCCGACGGCCTCCGCGGTCAAATCCAGGGGGCAGAAATCAGGGACAATCACAGGGTAACAAGAAACCCTGGGTCAAGAGAGGTACAAAACCTCCCCCCAAGTCATGAAGGGTTGCCCCCACTCAATCGGGTGAGGGGAAGACTTCAGTTGTTCACAGAGACCTGGCGGGACACCATCAGAGACAGATGGGTGATCTCCGCAGTAAGTCTGGGATACAGGCTGGAGTTAAAAGACATTCCTCCTGCCCATTTTATAAGGTCAAACGTGCCAAGCGATCCCCAGAAGAGTGGATCCCTCCTTCTGGCACTAGAGCAACTATTGCTCCAGGGTAATCATGAAGGTTCCCTTGGAAGAAAGTGGGTTCGGGTTTTACTCGAACCTTGTCACAGTCCCCAAACCAAATGGGGACATGAGGCCCATATTAAATATAAAAGGGCTAAACAAGTTCCTACATATCAGGACTTTTTTGGATGGAGTCGATCCGATCGGTGGCCACCGCCCTACAAGGGCAGGAATGGTTAGCCTCGATCGACATAAGGGATGCTTATTTGCATATTCCCATCTGTCCGGCCCACCAGAAATTTCTACGCTTTGCAGTAGAAGGGCGCCATTTTCAGTTCAGAGCCTTACCTTTCGGTCTGGCCACAGCACCACGAGTGTTCACAAAAATTCTGGCCCTACGATTGGCCAAACTAGGAACACAAGGTGTAACGATAATGGCATATCTAGACGACTTGTTGCTGATAGACCACTCAGTGAAAAAAACTAGAAGTGGTCGTTCACAAGATAATCAAGTATCTGGACAAGTCAGCCCTAAAACCAGTCAAAAGTCTGGAATACTTGGGGGCTAAGACTGGATTCAAATCAGAGAAAGATTTTCTTACCTCCAGAGAAGGTGTCGTCTTTGAAAGATTTGACCCACTTAGTGGGTACAAAAAAGAAAACCATCCATACGCCTGTGTATAAGGCTGCTGGGAAAAATGGTGGCTTCATTCGAAGCAGTACCCTACGGTCAATTCCATTCAAGGAACTTGCAGAGGGCCATACTGTCAGCCTGGAACAAAAAAGTTCAGGCTTTAGACTTACCAATGTCCCTGTCCCCTTCCGTTCGCAAGAGCCTCCATTGGTGGTTGGTGCCCCAGAATCTGGAAAAAGGGAAACCCTTCAGTCCGGTTTCTTGGAAGGTGGTCACTACAGATGCCAGCCTCATAGACTGGGGGGCAGTACTGGAGCAATGGTCTCTCCAGGGCAAGTGGTCAGAAGCAGAGAAGGCCCTGCCCATCAATCTCTTAGAGATACGAGCAGCCCGGTATGCCCTAGTAGCATGGACATCCAAACTCCAAGGGTCACCTGTCAGAATTCAATCAGACAATGCCACAGCAGTGGCATATATCAATCACCAGGGTGGCACCAGGAGTCGTGCAGCCCAGAGGGAAGCGAATTGCATCCTGGAATGGGCAGAAAGGTATGTCACAGCCATATCCGCGGTTTTCATCCCAGGAGTGGAAAATTGGAGAGCAGACTTTTTAAGTCGCCAGCAATTATGCCCGGGGGAATGGTCTCTTCACCCCGAGGTTTTCCAGGCAATATGCCAGCGGTGGGGAACACCGGATGTAGATCTGCTAGCATCCAGAATCAACGCAAAGGTGGACAGATTTGTGTCTCGCACAAAGGATCCCCTAGCTTGCGGTTCGGATGCCCTAGTGTTCCCTTGGGATCAGTTCAAGCTGATATATGCATTCCCACCGCGATTAATCCACAGAATCAGGGTAGAAAAGAAACCAGTGATTCTGGTGGCTCCAGCGTGGCCCCGAAGGGCATGGTACGCGGAGATTGTAAAAATGTCAGTGGGAAGTCCTTGGACCCTCCCACATCGTCCGGACCTGCTTTCGCAAGGACCGATATACCACCCTTCCTTACCAGCCCTAGGTTTGACGGCCTGGCTATTGAAGCCCACATTCTAAAAAAGAGAGGGCTCTCTAATCCTGTGGTATCTACCATGATCAATGCCAGGAAGCCGGTATCCAGGCAGATCTATTATAGGATCTAGAAGGCGTACATCACGTGGTTTGAGGCCAAGAAATGGCATCCACGTAAGTACGTAATAGGTAGGATTCTGGACTTCCTACAGTGGGCTGTACATAGGAAGCTTGCCTTGAGTACTATCAAGGGTCAGACGGCCTTGTCAATATTTTTTCAAAGGCCCTTGGCTTTGCATTCATTAGTCAAAGCTTTCATACAAGGAGTGATGCGTATTAGCCCTCCGGTTAGTATTCCCATATGTCCATGGGACTTAAACCTGGTTCTGTCGGTTCTACAGAAACAACCATTTGAACCATTGCGGCACATTTCCTTGGTTCTTTTCACCAGGAAATTGATTTTCTTAGTAGCCATTTGTTCGCCTAAAAGAGTATCGGAATTAGCCGCCTTGTCCTGTAAGGAGCCATATTTGGTTGTCCATAAGGACAGAGTAGTATTACGTCCTCATCCAGCCTTCTTCCTAAGGTGGTATCGAGGTTCCATTTGAACCAAGATGTGGTTCTTCCTTCCTTTTTCCCCAAACCTAGTTCGGTAGAGGAAAAGTTATTGCATTCTTTGGATGTAGTAAGAGCAGTTAAAGCTTATCTTAAAGCCACTGCTCAGATTCGTAGAACGGATACTTTGTTTGTTCTGCCGGAAGGCCCCAGAAAGGGTCAGGCAGCATCAAAAATCTACTTTAGCCAAGTGGATTCGACAGGTCATAATGCAAGCCTATGGCTTGAGAAGGAGACCGCCTCCGTTCAAAGTTAGGGCGCACTCCACAAGAGCAGTTGGAACTTCATGGGCAGTGCATCACCAGGCCTCCCTGGCTCAAGTCTGTAAGGCCACAACATGGTCCTTAGTACACACGTTTACTAGATTCTACCAGGTAGACGTCAGAAGTCAGGAGGATGTCGCCTTTGGGCGCAGTGTGTTGCAGGCCGCAAAAGAGCCTCATGCCTGATGGCGCCCAGCTTATGTATAGTGTATCCCTCCCCTCATTGGGCATTGCTTTGGGACGTCCCATTAGTAATGACTAAGTCGCTCTGTGTCCCGTGATGTACGAAAAAGAAAAAGGGATTTTTATAACAGCTTACCTGTAAAATCCTTTTCTTGGAGTACATCACGGGACACAGAGCTCCCACCCCTCTTTTTGGGACACTTATTGCTTTGCTACAAAACTGAGGTGCTCCCGGATGGGAGGGGCTTATATAGGGGAGGGTACTTCCGGTTTGGAAGTTGCCAGTGCCAGCACCTGAAGGTAAACTATATAACCCATTAGTAATGAATAAGTCGCTCTGTGTCCCGTGATGTACTCCAAGAAAAGGATTTTACAGGTAAGCTGTTATAAAAATCCCTTTTATTTAAATGCTGATCGGACCATGTTAGTCAGAGACTGAACCCATAATCTTTCAGCTTGAGATGCTGAGAAAGGTTCCTCCACTGTTGATTCCTCTATAACAGAATCAACCTCATCCTGATCCCCTTCAGGCAGGTCGATCCCTGTATGGGACTGTTGCTCTGCTAACAGGCACTCTGAAGGAGGAGACGGAGATCGGGCGTGCTTTCCCTGACAGGGAGGCAGCGATCAATGTTGACAATCTCTCTCTAATCCTCCCAGAGCTGAGGAAAAAACCTCCTCTGTTACATACACAGGAGCAGGTGAACTGAGGACAGCCACAGTACCAAGTACCCCTGCGGGGTCTCTACGGTCACTTACCTCTGAATTTTCAGGGGAGACTGGTGCAGCAGAAGCATGCCCAAGATCCTCCGAGCCCGATGAGACCCCCTTCGCTTCCTGGAAGATTCAGTTCCGGAGCTTCTGGACGGCATATTCCTAAGCCTAAAGCTGAGGTATTCCAGCCGTAAAAACACCACTTTTACTGAGAATAGTCTAGCACAATTGCTGCTATATAACAGTTGGTGTCTACTAAAGTGCCTTTCTAGGGGATGCCTGCATCAACCGCCTCTGTGTGCCTTTTTACTGTTGCTAGCTCTGTCTGTGCACTTCAATAGCCAGCTGTGATTGTGCTTTAAAACACGCTGGACGCCCGCACATGCGCAGTAGCGCCGCGGCGCACACCGAGCGTCATCCACCCGCTCCGCCCCTTTTTCTAGATCGCCTCTATATATTAGAGGCGCGTGCACGCGGGCACGTGCGCCTTCGGCGCCTTTTTTGAAAAAAATAAGGAGCTAGATGGGAGCCAGGGTCCCTGCCGCAGGGCCCAGGGATGGATGAGCGCAGCAACAGGGCAGAGGAGACAGCTTCCCAGCAGAGAACTTACCAACTGCCTGGATTTGATTTTGGAAGAAAAAAAAATCCACATTACAAGAAAAAAGAACCATAGCGGCCTCTAGTGTCTAACACAGGTACCGCGGTCTTACACATTTTTTTTTTTTTTCTTGCCTACTATTAAAATTTTTACATTTTCTCAGTAGTAACAGGCATACACAGAATATTAGCGGGAATACCTTAGGTAACAGGCAGAAAGACAAAATAGGCTTGGGGGTCCCCCAATAGAACCAAGTTCCTGAGGGCCCCCACTTACCTTTTCCTCGCTGCAGGACTCTGTTTGGTCCACAGAAGCCCAAACTTCACCTATCACGGCAGGCATTGTAATTAAACCTTCAGGGACCGGGTTCCCAAGGATTCCACTCCCCTGGACCTGTATAGCACCCTGCACAGAAAACATCTTGGTCGTGGGTATGACCAGAGCTCTGGATCCCAGGGTCCAGCCCTCCTAAGAGAGGCATTACAGGCAAAACCTTGCTCTTCTCTTTGCAAGGCCCGGGTACCGACTGTTTAGCTATGAAGCTTTTTTGGTCGGATCCGGAATAGCTTACTGAGGCCCAAAAGAACCTGTACGCAAGCTCAGTGAAAAACACATGTTACTTCTTGGCCAACACCTTAGACACTGGCAAAAAACTGAGGTGCTCCCGGATGGGAGGGGCTTATATAGGGGAGGGTACTTCCGGTTTTGGAAGTTGCCAGTGCCAGCACCTGAAGGTATCTATATAACCCACATAGTAATGACTATGTCGCTCTGTGTCCCGTGATGTATGAGAAAGAAAAAGGAGGACCTGAGGACACTCATCAAGAGGGAGAGGACTCTGATGTGCACTGGGGACTGAGGATGCTGATGTAAGAATGGGTTCAGATCTGTACATGTGCATTAGGTGCACACGTTATGGGTAGGTCAGCCCATTTTAATGGGCTGCACTACCCGCAAGAAACACGGAGAAAGACGTCTTTGAAAATCTCCAAAATTGTCAGGAATGAGTATGGAGATCGAGATGCTAAGAGGGCTCCCCTTGCGGCTGAGTGCAGCGCGACCCTGGAGTTGGGAACAGGGAGCGCGGTGACCGCGGAAGCACGGTTGGCCAGGTGCTTGCTTGTAGTCTGATGAGCTCAGCCACTGAGGGATGGCGGAGGCAGGCAGAACTGAGCTTGTTATATTCAGATGAACGGAGATATCGGAAGCCAGGGCGGGGGTCAAACACAGGGGATCAGTCCAGAACATATACAGGGGCGAGCCAAGGACATACACGTGCAGGGTCCAGGTACAAGCCGAGGGTCAAGCCGGGTGGTCAGGAAGCAGAAGCAGAGTCCAGAAGCAGGCCGAGGGTCAAACACAGGAGATCAGGAAGCGAGGTCAAGGCAAGCCAGGTCACAACGGATAAGCACGGATCAGGAGACAAGGTCAAGGTACACAGGAGACTGAAGAGATAATCCAGCAATGAGCAGCTCCAGCAGCAGGCTTAAATAGACCAGGAAGTTAGTCATGTGATCTGTTCAGGTTACAAGGAGGAAGTCTCGCCCACCTTAGTCATGCTGTGCACCATGGCGGCCATGATTGTCTTGGGCAGAATTGCCAGTCCTTCTTCGGCTATTTCCCTGACAAAAATAGTGCGGCAGCAACATGCAGTTTGGCACATGCAAAAAGGTGCAACGGGTAACGACATGATGTTCGGACCTCTGCTGGAAGAAAACTTTGCTGACCGGACCTCGTGAATTTTAATTCATTACCCCTGCTCTAGAGCAACTGCACAGTTTATTATCCTTTAGTAAATCAACCTCTATGTTTGTGTGTGCAGTTTACCTTTGTTGCAAATTTCTGCAAAATGCATGACATTGTGTCCGGTGTGAACGAACGCATAGTCAAACAGCATTTCCTGATCCAAATTTTAGCCTGGTTTACACTGATGTACAAAGTGTGAGAGATGTATGTCTGGATCCACTCCTGATCTATTACTTCACATTCCCGGAAGAAACAGTGTAATTACCATTCTTCACCAAAGGACTAATCCTGTGTATTTTTAATTAAGTTGTATGATCCTGTTCCCACTGGATTTTCTCAAGTCTTTTAAAATATTATAAATGATTAAAAGATTTATAATAGAGGAATATTTTATGGCTCTCTCTACACTAGCAATTGTATGCCCGTTCCTGAAGGAGCAAGGGTGGGTGGTGATAATGGAATGAGGAGGGATTTAGACACAGTGTTGAGTGGGGTATGCAGGTGCAATGTTGAGGTGCTGATCAGGGTGTATGGAGGATTAGGTATGCAAATATGTGTAGGAAGGAGTTAAGTGGCCCCTTGCCTCAGTTTTGGCCACTAGAGGCCTCCTTTCCCTACAGATAGGATATAAACACAGCTGCAGGGTTCTGTGAGAGGATGTTCGGTGTTGGAGGAAGAAAGCAGTATTGGCCCCCATGGGAAGTCTTGGGGCCCTCTTAGGAAAGATGTAGGGCTCCTGCAATTTGGCTTTCAATGGCTGGGGATAGCCATTAATGCTGTTACGTGATGTGGCGACGTAACGCATAGGGCGGAAGAGCCAGTGACGTCATGCCATGACTGGAAGTGTGCGGAATGCCATTTTGTGAAAGGTACACAGAGGCCGCAGGAATCTGCGCATGGGACGTACTTGGAAATTCCAACATGACAATGATCCAAAACACAAGGCAACCTGTCATTGGCTACAGCAGAATAAAGTGAAGGTCCTGGAGAGGTCATCTCAGTCTCCTGACCTCAATATCATTGAGCCACTCTGGGGAGATCTCAAACGTGCAGTTCATGCAAGATAGCCCAAGAATTTACAAGAACTGGAGACTTTTTGCCAAGAGGAATGGGCAGCTTTACCATCTGAGAAGGTAAAGAGCCTCATCCACAAACACCACAAAAAACTTCAAAAGCTGTCATTGATGTTAAATGGGGCAATACACGGTATTAACTTTTGATCAGGGTCATTTGGGTCGTTTCTGTTGTGATTATGTTATAAAAAGAGTAAACACAGTTTATTGATAATAAATGGCTTCAGCCAAACACTAACCATGAGTGAAAGAAATGTTTTTGTGTTATCATTCCTATTCTCTGAAAAATGGCCAAGAAATAATTAATTCTGCCAGGGTATGTAAACTTATGAGCACAACTGTATATACAACCTTACTTATTTAGCCTATTGTGCAGCACTGTTCTTTTATATATTGTGACAGCAGGAAGGTAAAGTCACCTGGTTGCATCCAGGGGGGTAGATATATTTCGCCCAGATTCAGGCTTTACGCCGATTTATACAGCTAGGTGGAGAGTTGTATAAGCCCAGCTGAGACTAGTGGGCTCATTGATGACTCATACCTCTAGGGAGAGGGCTGGGCGTCGTGCAGACAGGGAGTTGATGAGTCCAGCTGAACCTTGTCAGCTCATTTAGGCCTCTATAAGAAAGCCCAGATTCATTAGATGTTGGCTCATGCCTGGAAGCAGACCTGTGTGGACTGTCTAGGGAGAGTGAACCCCTGTGCGGTGAGAGAAAGCCTGTGTGGCTATATTTTGCTTGGACATTTAAAACCAGGGACTAGGACAGCACTAGGCTGACCCCAGTCGTTAGTTAGGAAACCTGTAAGTTTAGTCAGAGGTCAAGTTGACCAGGATTTATTTTGTGTTTTTTTTTTTTGCCTTGCTGTGTTTTTGTCACTGTAAATAGAAAATAAACCGCACCTTTTTTGATTTTGAAAACCACAACCTCCGTCTGCTGGGCCTGTTTTTGGGTGGGGAGCCCATCCCGGGGGTCACACATACCCGCTGCCGAGCTAGCCCCCTCACAGTTGGTGGAGAACCAGTGGCAGTTTTTTTTTAAGCCAGCATGGAGGAGATACTGAAACAGCTGGCTCTAGCAAATGCCAATCAACAGCAGACAAATGCAGGTTTGCAAAGGAGCCTTGCAGCCCAGCAGCAAGCTCATCAACAGAGCCTTGCAACTTTACAACAGAGTCTGGAGGCTCAGCAACAAGCCCAACAGCAATCTGAGGCCCGCTTCATAGACCTGTTGCAGAAGCAAGAGCAGAGACTACAACAACAGATGGAAGCAGTAATGCAGCAACGTCCGCAGACCGGTGAGGAAAGCCGTCCCACTAATACCGCGTCCTTTGGGGTGAGTCGTTTATTGACAAAAATGACTGGAGAGGATGATCCAGAGGTATTTTTGACCACATTTGAAAGGACCGCTGAAAGAGAAAAGTGGCCTGAGGAGCAGTGGGCTGGACTGGTGGCTCCTCTGTTAACGGGTGAATCGCAGAAAGCTTACTATGACCTAGAGCCTGACCAAGCAAAAGACTATGTGATGCTAAAAGCTGAAATATTGGCAAGGCTGGGTGTCACCCTGGCTGTCCGGGCTCAGCGTGTGCATAACTGGACTTTCCAGCTTGGAAAACCCCCCAGGTCTCAAATGTATGATCTCATTCACCTGAGCAGAAAGTGGCTACAGCCAGAGACTTTGTCCGCACCAAAGATTGTGGAACGTGTTGTAATGGATCGGTTTTTGAGAGCTCTTCCTACTGCCATCCAAAAGTGGGTAAGCCATGGAGACCCAGAGACGGCCGATGGTCTTGTGGATCGTGTGGAGAAATACTTGGCTACAGAGAACCTGACGGCCTCTTCCAGAGACACTCGGACTTTCCACCCTAAGACCAGACCATCCCCAGGGGCGGATAAGATGATTCCAAGGGGTAAGGGTGGAGAGAGTGAGAGGGTGGGAGCTCTACCCCAAGTTTGGCGAGAACAGCCTGGGAAATCAGCGGCTCAAGAGGCGGCAAGAAGGATCGTTTGCTACCGCTGCCGGCAAGCGGGACATATTGCAGCCAATTGCCCGGTTGTGGAGGAACCCATGCAGTGTGACTTTCTGACGGGCAGACGTCAGTCGCTGTGTGCGACAGTCGCATGCACTGCCATTCGGGGAACTGAGAAACATTTATGCAAAATGTGTATTAATGGTAGAAATGTTGTGGTATTGCTGGATTCAGGTAGCCTTGTGACCCTGATAAAGGCTGAGTTAGTTAAAACAGAGGTCTCTGGGAATAGCAAGGTAGCCGTTATTTGTGTGCATGGGGACACCCGAGAGTATCCAGTGACTACAGTGTGTTTCGAGACCCCCAAAGGTACCCTTTCTCATCCAGTGGGCTTAGTGTCTCAGTTACCGCATGACGCCATTGTGGGAAGGGATTTTCCGAAGTTCTGGGAACTGTGGGATGATCATGAGCCCCCCACTGGTGCCCCTATGTACCAGGAATATGATAGCCAGAACTCCTCTGAGAGTGGTGAGGACTCTCCCGAATTTCCCTTGTCAGTATTGGCAGGGGAGACTCAAGAAACTGGAGAGGAGCCCACCTCCTCAGACGAAAACCTACCGTCTGTGGAGTTTTCTGATCTTGAGGTTCACAGGGAAAACTTTGCCACAGAACAGTTGAAAGACCCCGCCCTAATAAAGGCACGGGAAAACGTAGTGAAAATAGATGGCGAGTTAGTGAACCCAGATAATACCTGCACTTACCCATACTTCAGCGTAGAGAAGGACCTACTGTATCGGGTGGCAAAAAGGGCAGAAGAAACCGTTGAGCAGCTGGTGGTGCCCAAACCTTACAGGAAGTTGGTGTTGGAGTTGGCCCATGGGCACATTCTTGGAGGTCATCTGGGGACAGAGAAAACCCGAGAGAGGGTATTACAGAGATTCTATTGGCCTGGGGTGATGAAGGACATAGAAAATTATTGTTCCTCCTGCCCTGTGTGTCAGAGGTCGGCCCCGATGCCACACTTCCGTAGCCCGCTGGTCCCTCTACCCATCATTGAGGTCCCGTTTGAGAGAATCGCAATGGATTTGGTAGGTCCTATAATCAAGTCCGCTAGGGGGCACCAGTACATATTGGTTATAATGGACTATGCCACCCGTTATCCAGAAGCGATCCCTCTCAGAAATACCTCGGCCAAAACCATAGCCAAAGAGCTATCTCTTGTTTTTAGCCGGGTGGGTATTTGTAAAGAACTGCTTACGGACCAAGGTACACCCTTTATGTCCCGGGTTATGAAGGAGCTGTGTAAATTGTTCAAAGTGACGCAATTACGTACATCTGTGTATCACCCCCAAACCGATGGGCTGGTTGAAAGATTCAACAAAACCCTAAAACAAATGTTGAAGAAAGTGGTGGATAGGGATGGAAAGGATTGGGACTGTCTACTTCCTTATTTGATGTTTGCTATTAGGGAGGTGCCCCAATCCTCTACGGGATTCTCCCCCTTTGAGTTACTGTATGGGAGACACCCAAGAGGGCTGTTGGATATTGCCAAGGAAACTTGGGAAAGTGAGAGTTCTCCCCACAGGAGTGTGATTGAGCATGTCGCCCTGATGCAAGATCGAATTGCACAGGTAATGCCCATCGTGAAGGAACATTTGGCCCAAGCGCAGTTGGCACAGCAGAGAGTGTACAACCGTGGAGCCAAGACCCGTACCTTTTCCCCGGGGGATAGGATATTGGTACTTGTCCCTACGGTTGAAAGTAAATTCCTTGCCAAATGGCAAGGCCCCTACGAGATAATGGAAAAAGTGAGCGAAGTGAATTACAAGGTCAGACAACCAGGAAGGCGAAAGCCCGAACAGATCTATCACGTTAATCTGTTGAAAGCCTGGAGGGATAGAGAGTCCCTAGTCGCAGACACTTGGTCACCAGCTCAAACTGGTTGCGTGATTCCTGAGGTTGGAATCGCAGCCACCTTGTCACAACCCCAACAACAGGAGGTTAAGGAGTTTGTGCTTCGCAACAAGGAGGTATTCTCTGAGCTGCCGGGACAAACATCTGGGGTAGAGCATGACATTATTACCCCGCCCGGTGAAAGGGTGAAGTTAAAACCCTATCGGATCCCAGAGGCCCGACGGGAGGCAATACGGGAGGAAGTACAGAAAATGCTGAACTTAGGGGTGATAGAGGAGTCCCAAAGTGATTGGTCTAGTCCCATTGTGTTGGTGCCTAAACCGGATGGGAGCTGGCGATTTTGTAACGATTTTCGTCAGTTGAACAAAGTTACAAAATTTGACACCTACCCCATGCCACGTATAGATGAGTTGATCGACCGGCTGGGAACAGCCCGATACATGACGACTCTTGACCTCACAAAAGGGTATTGGCAAATCCCCCTGGCCAAGTCAGCCAAAGAGAAAACCGCATTTGTAACCCCAGACGGGGCGTTCCAATATAAAAGAATGCCGTTCGGGTTACAGAATGCGCCGGCCACATTCCAGCGGAAAATGGACCAGATGCTGAGGCCCCATCGGAAGTATGCTGCGGCTTACCTGGATGACGTAATTGTCCATAGCACAGATTGGGCCTCACATCTGCCAAAAGTGCAAGCAGTCCTGGACTCTGTTCGGGAAGCAGGGTTTACGGCTAACCCCAAGAAGTGTACCATTGGGCAGGAGGAGGCCAAATATCTTGGGTACACCATTGGGAGGGGAGTAATAAAACCCCAACTCAACAAAGTCGAGGCCATCCAGAGTTGGCCACGTCCCAACAGCAAGAAGCAGGTACGAGCCTTTCTGGGAATCGCTGGGTATTATCGGCGATTCATCCCCCACTTTGCTTCTAAGGCTGTGCCCCTAACCAACCTGACGAAGGGGAAAGGGTCGGTCATGATTAAATGGACCCCCGAGGCTGAGGCAGCATTCCAATTCTTGAAACAAGCCTTATGTAGCCAGCCAGTGTTGTACTCACCCGACTTCTCTAAAGACTTTGTCGTACAAAGTGATGCGTCAGATGTGGGGTTAGGAGCAGTATTGTCCCAGGTCTGGAACGGGGAAGAGCACCCAGTCATTTACCTCAGCAGGAAGTTGAAGTCCCATGAGGTAAATTACGCCACCGTTGAAAAGGAGTGTTTAGCGGTGAAGTGGGCTCTAGATTCCCTTCGGTACTACCTGCTAGGTAGGCACTTTGACATGGTTACGGATCACGCTCCGTTAAAGTGGATGGCTCAAAACAAGGAAACAAATAGAAGAGTGAATAGGTGGTTCCTGGCCCTCCAGGAATTCAACTTCACAGTAAAGCATCGCCCTGGCGTTCAAATGGGGAATGTGGATGCTTTGTCTCGAGTACATGAATGCCTGATTGCTGGTGTTCCAACCCCGAGGTTAAAACAAGAGGGGGGGGTATGTGACAGCAGGAAGGTAAAGTCACCTGGTTGCATCCAGGGGGGTAGATATATTTCGCCCAGATTCAGGCTTTACGCCGATTTATACAGCTAGGTGGAGAGTTGTATAAGCCCAGCTGAGACTAGTGGGCTCATTGATGACTCATACCTCTAGGGAGAGGGCTGGGCGTCGTGCAGACAGGGAGTTGATGAGTCCAGCTGAACCTTGTCAGCTCATTTAGGCCTCTATAAGAAAGCCCAGATTCATTAGATGTTGGCTCATGCCTGGAAGCAGACCTGTGTGGACTGTCTAGGGAGAGTGAACCCCTGTGCGGTGAGAGAAAGCCTGTGTGGCTATATTTTGCTTGGACATTTAAAACCAGGGACTAGGACAGCACTAGGCTGACCCCAGTCGTTAGTTAGGAAACCTGTAAGTTTAGTCAGAGGTCAAGTTGACCAGGATTTATTTTGTGTTTGTTTTTTTTGCCTTGCTGTGTTTTTGTCACTGTAAATAGAAAATAAACCGCACCTTTTTTGATTTTGAAAACCACAACCTCCGTCTGCTGGGCCTGTTTTTGGGTGGGGAGCCCATCCCGGGGGTCACACATACCCGCTGCCGAGCTAGCCCCCTCACAATATGTAGCGGCCTCACCTCTCTCCCTTGCTTTATCGGTTATATGGCTGTTGTCTAGGGGTACCTGGGAGAGAGAGATGATACACACCACGGCCCGTGTCCTCCTCACACTAGGAGATGAGGGCCAGATGATTGGGCTTTCGTGTAGATGTCCTAGAGTCAAGTCCAGTCCTTCGTCCCTGACTCCTTTGCTTAGTAACCCAAGTTCCACACAGTGAATAGGTACAACTCAGTTTTATTCTTCTTGCCAAGCAATAAAACAATCTTTCTCCTTTTGAATAATGGGGGGGACAGATCGAGGCACAATCCTTTCCCTTCTTGCTGCTGCCCACTGTGCTGTCACCAGTGGTGAATAGTCACTGCCACTGACTAGGTAATATAGAACGTGGATTACCTTCACTCACTCTGCCCCTGTCAGAGGAAGAAATCCGGCCAAGGGAGAAGTGGAGGCCTCTCCGTCACCAGCGATGCTGCGCCGGACTCTTCGGAAAAGTTACTGCGCACCAATCCTCACGAACTCAGAGACGGGCACCCAAGGCATTAGGGCCCCCTCGGATTCCTCCACCCTCGCGGAACTCAGTCGAAGGTACTGAGCCCCAGGCATCCGCCATAGTACCTCACCCCAGGCTAAAGGTGCCTGAGATGGACTCCATCTCCACTCCAGCTAGGCCAAGGGCGCCTAGGCCTGGAACACCGGAACGCCAGCACCCAAGCTGAAGGTGCCTGGGCGCAGCCACGTCCTCCGACTCTCTCCCCAAAATCAGGGCCTCCGCCCCTCTTATGACCTCTCCCTTTGCATCACAGCAGGTTCCCCGCCCCGCTGTACCAGCTCCAGGGGAGGACAAAAAGGCACGGTTCGCAGTGTGTGTTCAGCTCGGGCCCAAGGCAACAGCGCCACCCAGGGACTCCAAGAAACTTCACACCACCAGAGTCCTTACAAAATTCAAATACCCGCTACATATAGTTTTCTGATATACAGGTAAAAGTGTAAGCACTTTTTTAGTGTCAGGAGCAATACTATATATACACTTTTTACACTATTATATTTGTGTTGGAGCATTGCGCTGGAGCATTTCATAATTTAGTCAATGGCCGAAGAACGCCATGGACACCCTGTTCCCCGTTGAGCTTCACTAGGGAGACAGGACTCCTTGGACACCCCAGACCAAGCAGATCACACTGGGCACCCCTTTTGGGCGTTGCCTTTTAGAGCATTGGCCAAGATACCACCTGCTAGAGACCAAGGCGTTAGCTTGGGACTTGCTGGCTTTGCCAGGCACTTAATTCATTTTTGCCTAATTAAGGTAGAATACCAAAGTAAACTGACACAATTTTCCTGATTACAGTGGTATTTATTTTTCCAAGTGCTACTTGAATTCGGCTGGGAGATTCCATTTGTCCATATTTGACCTGGTAGATCAAGAGTGCCAATGGATGCTTGGGAAATATCTCAGAACTCCATGACAGGATCAGGATAAAAATGGGTAACACCATCTTGACTGGAAATTTTACAGATGGTTCAAAGAGTTTAGTTTGAGGCACCATATTATAAAAAGGATCATGTCTTGCTGGTATGCCCCCATGGAGAGGATGCTGTACGCTTGGTTCAGTATGTTCATCCCAGTACGGACAACACTGTTTCTTTTACCAGACCCCAGGTATTACGTTTGATCAGTGGTGGGCCGTGAAACCATCTCTGCTGGCCTAAATACTGGCTACACTATCAGAATCACTGACTTACATTTTAATATATTTTTTCCATGAATGTGTTATTCCAAATGGTCCATTGTTTTCTTAATTTCATAGCTTTTCTCTTGGTTTCATTGCTTCCAATAGTGTTAAGCTGTTAAGCCCTGTACACACGATCGGATTTCCTATGGATTCAAATCCGATGGATTTTTCCATCTGAATTCCGGTGAAGCTGACTTCCATCAGTCTTGCCTACACACCATCAGTCAAAAATCCGACCGTCCCAAACGCCGTGACGTAAAACACTCCGATGAGCCGAGAAAAATTAAGTTCAATGCTTCTGAGCATGCGTCAACATGATTATAAGCATGCGTGGGTTTTTTCTCCGATGGAGTTCCACACAGACGATCGGAATTTGCTATTGTTTTTTTTCCATCGGATACATTTAAAACATGTTCTATTTTTTCTCACCGATGGAAAAAAGACCGATGGGGCCCATACACGATCGGTTTGTCCAATGAAAACAGTCCATTGGACTGTTTTCATCGGTAAAACCGATCATGTGTACAGGGCATTTGAGCTTTTATCTAATCATATTTCAGCCATGATAGCCACCTTGTGTTGTAATGGTCAAAGAAATCTGCCTTGAGGTCTTCAGAATCAACAGTGCAGGCACCTGTAGCTTACATTAAATGGCAATAAGCTGTTGCTTTAACCAATCAAATTTTGAGTTAGTGACAATGGGGCATTCTAGCAGGCATACAATCATGTCTGCATCCTTTTCTATTTTTCCAGACCTAAATGTGACAGATCAGAGGTAGCCTGATATAATGGGACACAGCAGCCCACCGTGTATCCCTGCTTCTGTAGCCTCCTGGGATATGTGAAGGTTTCATCCCTGTAAACTGATACATCTGCAATAGAGCATGTTTTTTTGAAAAACAGACTTACTGGCTAGATCACCAGATGAAAAAAAAAAAAAAGAATAGAAAACAAATGTAGCCATCACATCTAAGAATTGGTCAGTTGCAAAAAAATAAATGCTTACTTTTGGGTGTAATACTTCTGTAAGTAGTTTTGCTAAATTATAGGTAATTCAGGCCCCCCTTTTATCATGTCTCTGTTTTTTCTGTTCTCTGCTAAAATCTGCTGGATTTATTGAGGTAGGACATCTTTGAAAGCCTAGGTGTGAAATGAATGGCCCGCCCTTTCGTTTGATTGACTAAAAAGCGAACATTGTTCCCACGTTGGGAAGATGCCATTGTGCCTTTTTTTTACCAAGTACTGGTATGCTGTTTTTTGACTATCTGCTGTTTTCTTTTATGTAACATTCTGTTAAAAGTCATATTTGCCTGCTTTATGGAAGGGTGTTTTTTATTTTTTTTTACTGTGTTAATTTGATAGAAGAGATGTTTTTTAGGAGGCTGAGATAGACTTTTATGGTACCGTACAAAAGCTTGGAATACACACGATAAATATAAAAAAATATATATATAAAATTTTATTACAACGGTTTAAAATACATAAATGTTACAAAAGACAAAAAGAAACACAACAATAGCTCTATATGGTCACAAATATGATGACGTTCACCACATTTTACCATGAGTGTATTATTTGCTCAACATGTTTCGCCGAAGGAATCAGTGCTTCTTCAGGATTTTTTTAATACAGATATACAGTGGGGCAAAAAAGTATTTAGTCAGCCACCAATTGTGCAAGTTCTCCCACTTAAAAAGATGAGAGTGGCCTGTAATTGTCATCATAGGTATAACTTAACTGTGAGAGACAAAATGTGGAAACAAATCCAGACAATCACATTGTCTGATTTGGAAAGAATTTATTTGCAAATTATGGTGGAAAATAAATATTTTGTCAATATCAAAAGTTCATCTCAATACTTTGTTATATATCCTTTGTTGGCAATGACAGAGGTCAAACGTTTTCTGTAAGTCTTCACGAGGTTGTCACACACTGTTGCTGGTATGTTGGCCCATTCCTCCATGCAGATCTCCTCTAGAGCAGTGATGTTTTGGGGCTGTCCCTGGGCAACACGGACTTTCAACTCCCTCCAAAGGTTTTCTATGGGGTTGAGATCTGGAGACTGGCTAGGCCACTCCAGGACCTTGAAATGCTTCTTACAAAGACACTCCTTCGTTGCCCGGGCAGTGTGTTTGGGATCATTGTCATGCTGATCTTCAACGCCCTTGCTGATAGGAGGAGCTTTGCACTCAAAATCTCACGATACATGGCCCCATTCATTCTTTCATTTTCATGGATCAGTCGTCCTGTTCCCTTTGCAGAGAAACAGCCCCAAAGCATGATGTTGCCACCCCCATGCTTCACAGTAGGTATGGTGTTCTTTGGTTGCAACTCAGCATTCTCTCTCCTCCAAACACGACGAGTTGTGTTTCTACCAAACAGTTCTACTTTGGTTTCATCTGACCATATGACATTCTCACAATCCTCTTCTGGATCATAGGCGTAGTATGTTACTGATGGTAGCCTTTGTTACGTTGGTCCCAGCTCTCTGCAGGTCATTCACTAAGTCCCCCCATGTGGTTCTGGGATTTCTGCTCACCGTTCTTGTGATAATTTTGACCCCACGGGGTGAGATCTTGCGTGGAGCCCCAGATCGAGGGAGATTATCAGTGGTCTTGGATGTCTTCCATTTTCTAATTATTGCTCCCACAGTTGATTTCTTCACACCAAGCTGCTTGCCTATTGCAGATTCAGTCTTCCCAGCCTGGTGCAGGTCTACAATTTTGTTTCTGGTGTCCTTCGACAGCTCTTTGGTCTTCACCAGTGGAGTTTGGAGTGTGACTGTTTGAGGTTGTGGACAGGTGTCTTTTATACTGATAAGTTCAAACAGGTGCCATTAATACAGGTAATGAGTGGGGGATGGATGAGCCTCTTAAAGAAGAAGATACAGGTCTGTGAGAGACAGAAATCTTGCTTGTTTGATATTGACCAAATACTTATTTTCCACCATAATTTGAAAATAAATTCTTTCAAAAATCAGACAATGTGATTGCCTGGATTTGTTTCCACATTTTGTCTCTCATAGTTGAGGTATACCTATGATGACAATTACAGGCCTCTCTCATCTTTTTAACCACTTAACGACCGCTCACTGTATATATACGTCGGCACAATGGCACCGACAGGCACAATCACGTAGAGTGTACGTGATTGCCTTTGTACAGTTGGGGGGTCCGATCGGACCCCCCTTCTGTACAGTGAGTGGTCGGAATTCGTTGGGGAGCGATCCGACATGAGGGGACGGCCATTTGATTCCGGCCACCCCCCCGCGATCGCTCCCGGCGAAAAGAAATGCCCCCTCTGTCTGTCGAATGTACACACAGACAGATAAAGCAGGAGGAAGTGATGTCATCTCCTGTGCGGCGCTCACATATACCGAGCGTCGTACAAGAGAAGACATCAAGGTTAGTGCACAAACACTACACTAACACCAGCACACATAGGCACATAAATCGCCCCCCCAGGCCCCCCCAGATCACCCCCCAGCCCCCAGTCACAGTGTCACTGATTGCAGTGACCATTTATTTACTGATCACTGCAATCAGTGACATTTGTGACTGTAAAAGTGTCACTACATTTAGTTTTAGGTCCAGTGTAGCCCCCTAACCCCCCCTAATAAAGGTTTAACCCCTTGATCACCCCCCAGATAACCCTTTCACCCCCTAGCACCGCCGTCGCTAAGCGATCATTTTTCTGATCGATGTCTTAGCGTCGGTGATGCAGATCGGTAGCCAGTAATTTTTTTTAGGTTCGCCGCATGTTTTTATAGCATCAGGTACCCCCATAAATTATCTAATAAAGGTTTAACCCCCTTGATCGCCCCCCAGGTAACCCTTTCACCCCCTATCACCACTGTTGCTAAGCGATAATTTTTCTGATCGCTGTCTTAGCGTCGGTGATGCAGATCAGTAGCCAGTATTTTTTTTTTAGGTTCGCCGCAGGTTTTTATAGCGTCAGGTACCCCCATAAATTATCTAATAAAGGTTTAACCCCCTTGATCGCCCCCCAGGTAACCCTTTCACCCCCTATCACCACTGTCGCTAAGCGATCATTTTTCTGATCGCTGTCTTAGCGTCGGTGATGCAGATCAGTAGCCAGTATTTTTTTTTTAGGTTCGCCGCAGGTTTTTATAGCGTCAGGTACCCCCATAAATTATCTAATAAAGGTTTAACCCCCTTGATCGCCCCCCAGGTAACCCTTTCACCCCTATCACCACTGTCGCTAAGCGATCATTTTTCTGATCGCTGTCTTAGCGTCGGTGATGCAGATCGGTAGCCAGTATTTTTTTTTAGGTTCGCCGCAGGTTTTTATAGCGTCAGGTACCCCCGTAAATTATCTAATAAAGGTTTTAACCCCCTTGATCGCCCCCCAGGTAACCCTTTCACCCCCTATCACCACTGTCGCTAAGCGATCATTTTTCTGATTGCTGTCTTAGCGTCGGTGATGCAGATCGGTAGCCAGTAATTTTTTTTAGGTTCGCCGCAGGTTTTTATAGAGTCAGGTACCCCCATATATTATCTAATAAAGGTTTTAACCCCCTAATTGCCCCTAGTTAACCCTTTCACCAGTGATCATCATATAAGTGTTACGGGTGACGCTGGTTAGTTAGTTTGCTTTTTATAGTGTCAGGGCACCCGCCGTATATAACCCAATAAAGGTTTAACCCCCTGATCGCCCGGCGGGTGATATCAATTAGGTTTTAGCGTCAGAGAGGGTCTGCGTCACACCCCAGGCAGCGTCAGGTTAGTGCCAGGAACGCTAACACCCACGCGTGAAGCATACACCTCCCGTAGTGGTATAGTATCTGAACAGATCAATATCTGATCTGATCAGATCTATACTAGCGTCCCCAGCAGTTTAGGGTTCCCAAAAACGCAGTGTTAGCGGGATTAGCCCAGATACCTGCTAGCACCTGCGTTTTGCCCCTCTGTCCAGCCCAGGCCACCCAAGTGCAGTATCAATCGATCACTGTCACTTGCAAAACACAACACACATAACTGCAGCGTTCGCAGAGACAGGCCTGATCCCTGCGACTCCAGTGCTGTAGGAGGTGATTTCACCACCACAGTTTAAAAAAAAAGCAAATATGCCAAAGCATTGTGGCAGCAGGGGCGGAGGAGTGATTTTGCTCCTAATGCCGCGTACATACGGTCGAAATTCCGACGGAGGCTTGCCCGTGGAAAAGTCCGACCATGTGTGTGCGGCATAACTTTTTTGCGGGAGGATGCCCCCATGCTTCGGCATATATAAATGGTGTATGTATGCCCATCATTAGAAGTGGGTGGATGAAGGGCGGTATTCTAATAGTGGGCATACCCACCGATCAATCTCTTTTTTCGTTCAGCCACCTGGCTGCATGAAAAAAAAAGATTACAATACATGTCCAACAAGGACCAGCAACATACTGGTATGTTGCTGGACTTTGATTGGTTATACCAGATTGATGCCTGCGGGTTTAGGTATCATCTTGGTATCATTCTTTTCAGCCAGCGGCTGGCTTTCATGTAAAAGCAATCCTAGTGGCTAATTAGCCTCTGGACTGCTTTTACAAGCAGTGGGAGGGAATGTCCCCCCCCGGATATAAAAAGCGCCATTGGGAAATTGGAAAAGCATTTTATCACACCGATCTTGGTGTGGTCAGATGCTTTGAGGGCAGAGGAAAGATCTAGGGTCTAGACCCCAGTTTTTTCAAAAAAAGAGTACCTGTCACTACCTATTGCTATCATAGGGGATATTTACATTCCCTGAGATAACAATAAAAATGATAAAAAAAAAAATATGGAAGGAACAATTTAAAAATAAAATAAAAAAGCAAAATTAATAATAAAAAAAAAAAAAAAAAACCACCCCTGTCCTGCCCTGCTCTTGCCCAATGGCGAACGCAAGCGTCGGTCTGGCGTCATATGTAAACAGCAATTGCACCATGCATGTGAGGTATCACCGCGAAGGTCAGATCGAGGGCAGTAATTTTAGTAGTAGACCTCTTCTGTAAATCTAACGGGGTAACCTGTAAAGGCTTTTAAAGGCTTTTAAAAATGTATGTAGTTTGTCGCCAATGCGCGTTTGTGCGAAATTTTAAAGCATGTCGTGTTTGGTATCTTTGTACTCGGCCTAAGATCATATTTTTTATTTCATCAAACATTTGGGCAATATAGTGTGTTTTAGTGCATTAAAATAAAAAAAAAGTGTATTTTTTCCCCCAAAAATGCGTTTGAAAAATCGCTGCGCAAATACTGTGTAGAAAAAAAAAAATGCAACACCCACCATTTTATTCTGTAGGGCCTTTGCTTCAAAAATATATATAATGTTTGGGGGTTCAACATAATTTTCTTGCAAAAAGAAATATGTTTTCATGTAAACAAAAAGTGTCAAAAAGGGCTTTGTCTTCAAGTGGTTAGAAGAGTGGATGTAAGCTTCCTAATGTTGTGTATAAAATGCCAGAACAGTTCAAACCCCCCCCCGCCAAATGACCCCATTCTGAAAGTAGACACCCCAAGCTATATACTGAGAGGCATGTCAAGTCCATGGAATATTTTATATGTTGACACAAGTTGCGGAAAAAAGACAATTTTTTTTTTGCACAAAGTTGTCACTAAATGATATATTGCTCAAACATGCCATGGGCATATGTGGAATTACACCCCAAAATACATTCTGTTGCTTCTCCTGAGTACGGGGATACCACATGTGTGAGACTTTTTGGGAGCCTAGCCGCGTACGGGACTCCAAAAACCAAGCACCGCCTTCAGGCTTTCTAAGGGTGTCAATTTTTGATTTCACTTCTCACTGCCTATCACAGTTTCGGAGGCCATGGAATGCCCAGATGGCACAAAACCCCCCAAATGACCCCATTTTGGAAAGTAGACACCCCAAGCTATTTGCTGAGAGGTATTGTGAGTATTTTGCAGATCTCGCTTTTTGTCACAAAGTTTTGAAAATTGAAAAAAAAAAAGAAAAAAAAAAATGTTCTTTCTTCATTTTCAAAAACAAATGAGAGCTGTAAAATACTCACCATGCCTCTCAGCAAACAGCTTGGGGTGTCTACTTTCCAAAATGGGGTCATTTGGGGGGGTTTTGTGCTATTTTGGCATTTTATGGCCTTCGAAACTGTGATAGGTAGTGAGGAGTCAAATCAAAAATTTGTGCCTAGAAATCCTGAAGGCGGTGATTGGTTTTCGGGGTCCCGTACGCGGCTAGGCTCCTAAAAAGTCCCACACATGTGGTATCCCCGTACTCAGGAGAAGCAGCAAAATGTATTTTGGGGTGCAATTCCACATATAACCATGGCATGTGTGAGCAATATATCATTTAGTGACAACTTTTTGTAATTTTTTTTTTTTTTTGTCATTATTCAATCACTTGGGACAAAAAAAAAAAATATTCAATGGGCTCAACATGCCTCTCAGTAATTTCCTTGGGATGTCTACTTTCTAAAATGGGGTAATTTGGGGGGGTTTTGTACTGCCCTGCCATTTTAGCACCTCAAGAAATGAGATAGGCAGTCATAAATTAACAGCTGTGTAAATTCCAGAAAATGTACCCTAGTTTGTAGACGCTATAACTTTTGCGCAAACCAATAAATATACGCTTATTGACATTTTTTTTACTAAAGACATGTGGCTAAATACATTTTGGCCTAAATGTATGACTACAATTGAGTTTATTCGATTTTTCTTATAACAAAAAGTAGAAAATATCATTTTTTTTCAAAATTTTCGGTCTTTTTCCGTTTATATCGCAAAAAATAAAAATCGCAGAGGCAATCAAATACCATTAAAAGAAAGCTCTATTTGTGGTAAGAAAAGGACACAAATTTTGTTTGGGTACAACATTGCATGTCCGCACAATTTACAGTTAAAGCAGCGCAGTGCAAAATTCTGAATTCACCTCTGGTCCTTTAGCTACCAAATGGTCCGGGGCTTAAGTGGTTAAGTGGGAGAACTTTCACAATTGGTGGCTGACTAAATACTTTTTTTGCCCCACTGTATATACAATAATTACCAAAGTCAAACTACAAATAAAAAGAAAAAAACATATTAGTCATATCAACATAAGAACCTATAAGTGTCAACACAGTATGCAACAAGAGTATATTTCCTGTGTAGTGATATTCCCCACTGGCCCCCTTACCCAGATCGTGACCACGTGCACGACCCATTGATTACATTTTATTAAATTCACATTTAATGTTTTAGTGTAATGGTGATGTACTGTAGTCTCTTGCCCAGTGCAGTTGGCCTGAGAGCATGCCAAGGATAAGTAGGGGGGTGTGTAGGAAGGTGTTAAAGTGGTTGTAAACCCCGCTTGGTCATTTTTACCTACAGGTAAGTCTATAATAAGGCTTGCTTGTACTGTAGGTAAAATGAATATTTCTAAAACGTGCACCTTTTAGGAGATATTCACCCTGCATGTAGTCAGTGACATCACTGGCGCATGAGCGCTGAAGGTTCGGCATACCTTGCCGACCTTCAGAGCTTCGTGCCGGAACCGAGTGACGTCATTGTGGCTCCGGCCAATCACATAGCCGGAGCACGCCAACTCGGAAAAAAGACAGGGGGAACATGTCAGCCCTTTTAGTGGTGACATTACAGCACTGGAGGGCTTCATTCCAAGGTGAGTATTTTATAATGCAATGCATATTAGCACATTACGCCATTGCCTTGCAGCTTTTTTTGTTTATTTTGTTTTGCAACATCTGCGGTTTACAACCGCTTTAAAGTGTATGTTACCCTGAACACTTTTTTTCTATATGTGTGTTTATGTATGTGCAATTTATAAATCATAGTCTATCATTTTCACATACTTCTTCTATCTGAAGTACCTAATTGATCGTGCCAGTCACCCTTTTCCTGTTTAGAAGCTGATCTGTGCTTGTGTGGTCAGTGTGCATCCTTAGGATGGCCATTCAGCAGGACAGGACACTCTGCAGACACACAGCATGCCTGTATTGGATAGTTTGTTTAGCCACCATGCCACGGACCAATCACAGTCTGCTTCTGGCATATACCCCCTCCCAACCCCTTTAAGTGCCCCCTGGTGTAGTTCCAGTTTTGGCCACTAGATGTCTCCATTTCCCTACAGATGGGATATAAATACAGCTGTGGGGTTCTGTGTGAGGGAGCTTGGGTGCTGGAGGAAGAAAGCAGGATTGACACTGATGGGGAGTTTGTAACCCTCTTGGGAAAGATGTAGGCCATCTGGAATTTGGCTTTCCCTGGCTGGGGATTGCATAAACACCCTCTTCCCTACTGAGATTCAACCAGGGAAGACAGGACTCTTAGGACACCCCAGATGGAGGGCAAGACAAAGGCTTGTAAGCATACAAACACTGCCTGCACTCAAAAGTCACAAAAACAGAGGGAAAAGGTCCATCGTGTTCGTGTGATGACTAGGAAACATCAGAAAAAAAGGTAGATATAAGACTCCGGAAGCTCCTGGAAGATCTGGGATGGATCCCTGCCGTTCTTTTCCTTTGCACGAAAAAATACATAATTCTGTCTAGTTCAACTAATAGAAAAACAAAAAACAAATATAAAACCTCCACATACACCTATCCTATACCCACAGCTGATCCAGAGGAAGGTAAAAACCCCAATAAAGCATGATCCAATTTGCTCCAGTGGTGGAACAATCTTTCTTCATCCCCCAGGAGTCAATCAGATATCCCCTGGATCAACAATCCTTGGTGTTATATATGTAAATGTTAATATCCAATTATGTCTTGTGCTTTTTAGGAATGCATCCAGCTCCTTTGTAAAACAATCTGCTGAGCTGGATAAAACTAGTTACTGAGTTACATTTTCATAGCTCTTACTGTGAAGAAGCCTTTCCATATGGGGTGCTTAACTGCTTGCCGACCGACTCACGCACTTATACGTCGGCAGAATGGCACGGCTGCGCAAAGCAACATATATATACACGTCGCTTTGAATTTCGCCCCATGCAGGCGCGCGCGCCCCTGCCGCGAGCTCCATGACCGTGCCCTACTGACTCGTTGTTCTGCCTTGTGACAGGACACTGATCTAATGCTCCCTGTCATCGGGAGCAGTGATCAATGTCATGTCACTGGTAGCCCAGCCCCCACACAGTTAGAATCACTCCCTAGGACACGCTTAACCCCTTCCTCGCCCCCTAGTGGTTAACCCCTTCACTGCCAGTAATCAGTGCATTTATATAGCACTGATCGCTGTATAAATGACAATGGTCGCAAAATAGCGTCAAAAGTGTCCGATGTGTCCGCCATAATGTCGCAGTCACGCCACCGATCGCCACCATTACTAATAAAAAAAACAATAATAAAAATGCCATAAAAGGATCCCCTATTTTGTAGTCGCTATAACTTTTGCGCAAACCAATCAATATACACTTATTGTGATTTTTTTTTTTACCAAAAATATGTAGAAGAATACGTATCGGCCTAAACTGAGGAAAAAAATTGTTTTTTTTATATATTTTTTGCGGATATTTATTATACCAAAAAATATTGCTTTTTTTTCAAAATGTATGCTTTTTTTTTTGTTTATAGCGCAAAAAATAAAAACCGCAGAGGTAATCAAATACCACCAAAAGAAAGCTCTATTTGTGAGAAAAAAAAAGACGTCAATTTTGTTTGGGTGCAACGTCGCACGACCGCGCAATTGTCAGTTAAATCAACGCAGTGCCGAATCGCAAAAAATGGCCCGGTCATTGGGCAGCCAAATCCTCCGGGGCTGAAGTGGTTAAATCTCTTTTCCTCCAGACATAAGGAGTGCTGCCTTATCCTCTGTAATGGCCGGAACCTGAATAACTCAACATCAAACTCAACGTATGGACCACTCATGTATTTATTTATGGTGATCATATCCCACCCTTACCAAAACAGAAAGAAAGTCTGCGCTCGGTGCAAAGAACAGCAGCTTGGAAAAAGAGTCATAATGCAAAACCTCTTGGTAAGTATGCAGTGCCAAAAATGAATTGTACACAGAAGGGTTAATTTACTAAAACTGGGAAGTGGATTCTGCTCAGGGATATTCAGGCTGGGTTCACACTGATACGACACGACATTCATCCGACTTTCATCCTACTTTGCTCTGCGACATCAGATCAGATCCTACATTGGTCCAACATCCATCCGACATTCATGAACAGGATACTACTTTGATCCGACTTTGTGATAGTCTGACTTGTCCTTTGACCAATCAAAACAATCCCAGTGTGAGATAAATTCCTTTTACTGCTGCTGTAATCACATGTCGGATGTCACATGTCAGATGGTTAGGACAAGGATCCGACTTTGATCCGACTTCAATGATAGTCAATGGGCTGAAGTGGGATCAAAGTCGGACCAAAGTAGTACAGGGAGCATTTTCAAAGTCGGACCGACTTCTGTCGGACCAGTTAGGACGGCTCTCATAGGGAAACATTGATTTTCACACGTCATGCGACATGAGCTCCTAATGTCGGAGCGTTTGTCGGACCAGTGTGAACCAGGCCTTAAAGTCGTGTCGTATAGTGTGAACCCAGCCTGACGCTTTAGCTGCTATATATTATGCAGTCATACTCTCTGGTGAGTGTGGCGTGTTGGTGATGGTCTGGGGATGCTCACAATCTGGAAGTCACTAATTTACTTGGTAGCCCATGGATTAATTAGTGGAAGTATCTTGCACAAACACTTTGTGGATTTTTTCAATTATTCCTAATAATAATGACTCATGGACTTTTTAATAATTTATGGACTTCTTATTAATCATGATTTTCCGGTGGCGTGTTTATGAATTGTTGAATGTATTTTAGAATTTTAATAATTTATTTGCTCTGTTATTATCAGTCTTCATACAGTCCTGTGTTCCCAGCATTCTATTTCCTTCTCCAGCACACTCCTGCAGCTGATGGAGGCCACCCCAACACTTCAGCTTAGGTCCATCCCTTCCTGGCAGCAGCTGCTAGACCAGGCGGTAATAGGGTGACCACGTGTCCCGGATTGCCCGGGAAAGTCCCGCATTTTGCAGGTCTGTCCCAAGCACATTCTTTCCAGGACAATACAGTGTCCCTGAATGAAACTGACACAGCCACCCCCCGGGCCAATCTGATGCCCCCAAAAAATGCTGGCACATCACCACTTTACTCACTGACAGTACTTGTCCTGTCCGGGAATGCCTGGAGGAGCACAATCCCACCCCCTGCTTGTGATTGGAGAAATCATAAATCCCGCCTCTTGTGTCCAATCACTGTGCTGTGATTCGTTACAGCACAAGCTGATTTTTGGGAAGGGGGGTGTCCCTGAATGGTAGTTTGGAAATGTGGTCAACCTAGGCGGTAAGCTGAGTGGACTGAGCAGTGGCCTCAGCTGAGTGTGCATGTATGCTGAGAAGAGGCTGAGGCAGAGGGTGGCGCCTCTAGGAGTGGCTCCCTGCAGGGACCTGATGTTGGTCGCAACAATGGTGAAAACTAGGGTGCAGGGTCAGGGCTGTCAGTGGGCAGTTGTGATTAGGTAAGTAGTGGCAGCTGAGAGTCCTGTTGGCAGCAGTATGAAGGACGGCATTGACTTGGCAGTGGCTGTGGGTGGCTTGTTGAGTCAGTGCAGCAGAATCAGGCTGTGTGCAGTGTGTAGCTCTCTGCCAAGGCTGAAGTCGCAGAATGAAGAACTTAGTAAGAACAAGTTACTGTGAAGCAGATGACTAAGACCACTTTCATACTGAGGCGCTTTTCAGGCGCTTTCACGCAAAAAAAAAGTGCTTGAAAAGCATACGAAAACTTATTTCCATTAAAATCAATGAATGCTTTCACACTGGGGCAGTGCGCTGAAAAAACGCCCCTCTCCATTGAAATGAATTGAAAGCGCTTCAAAAGCACCTGAAAAGCGCTTCAAAAGCGATCAGTGTTTTACTGGCAGTTTTTCAAGCGTCTCAGTGTGAAAGAGGCCTAAGGGTCAAACTAATGGTCATACAGACAGGAAGAAGGAAAATTGCTACTGATATCTGATATCCCCAGTGGCTAAATGGAAGTAGGACTTACTGTAGCTATTATATTAAAGCGGTTGTATACCCGCTATTTTTTCTTTTTTTTTTACACCTGTAAAGGAAAATGCATAATGAGCTTGTATGCACAGCATACAAGCTCATTATGAAATACTTACCTTAGAACGAGGTGTCGGGAACTTACCTGGTCCACGCGGAGGGAGATGTCATCTTGCCTCGGCGTGTCTTCCAGGTATCGCGGCTCCAGAGCTGTGAGTGGCTGGAGCCTGCAATGTCTCACTCCCGCGCATGTGCGCGGGAGACTTCGTTCCGGCGAGGCTCGGCGTCTGCCGAGCCTTCAGCCCGAGAATCCCCTGTGCGCATGTGCCGCTGCTGTCAGCGGCGCATTGCGAGGGGAATATCTCCTAAACCGTAAAGGTTTAGGAGATATTTCTTTTACCTACAGGTAAGCCTTAGTATAGGCTTACCTGTAGGTAAAAGTTTAAAAAATGACTTTATAACCACTTTAATGTAGTGCACACATGGAATTGGTCTGGTGGTTTATTCCTGGATTCTATTCCCTGATAGGCACATGGCAGCCAAGCACACAACATTTCCACACACTTGAGTAAAGTAAACAAGCTGTGCAGCTTTTTTTGTTTTAGGGTGATTGTGAGCCTAGGGATACTCCAGAAACTGTAAACTTAAAAATGAGGACACTAACTCTGCACTAAGGCTGCAGGGTGAAGTCACCCCCTTTGAAGTGTAAAGGTGAACAGTACAGATCAGGAACTCATCAAAAGTAATAGATACAGAAGAGTCCTGAATGTACAAAATAGTAACTGCTGATCTCCCAGTAAAGCCAAGGAGTAAAGCCAAAGAGCCAAAAGGCTGGTACTCACTGTTTCCTGATCTTAGTGCAGTCATGTGCAAGGTCAGGCCTACTTCTGTACTTCAATTGCCTATGTCCTGGATCCTTATGAGGCTTTCTGTGCATGCAATGCTCTGGGAGGATAGGACATAGGTTCCCCAGCCATAGCCAGGTCCACAATAAAAGTGCTTCCATTTCCAGGCAGCTTTTGCAGGGATGCCACAGCCCTCAGGCTAGATCTTACTCCCCCAGGAACAAGAGAGCGCTGCTCTGGGCTCTAGCCCATTTACACCCCCCTCAGCCACCTGCTGGTCACCTGCCATATTGACCAGAGTTTGACTGGGGAGATATTAACATTCAGGCTGAGATCAGATTCTCTCACCCACTATTTCCCGGGGTCCCCTGGGGGACAGGGGGAAGTAATTGAGTCCAGAGCAGACCTAACTTATCAAATAGTGCTCTCCCTGGTTACAGGGAGGTCAAAAACGAAATTTAACAAACAGTAGCTTTATGAGGCGCTACAGTATCTGACAAAAGTGAGTACACCCCTGACATTTTCGTAAATATTTTATTATTTATTTATCTTTTCACGTGACAACACTGAAGAAATGACACTTTGCTACAATGTAAAGTAGTGAGTGTACAGCTAGTATAACATTGTAAATTTTCTGTCCCCTCAAAATAACTCAATACACAGCCATTAATGTCTAAACCGCTGGCAACAAAAGTGAGTACACCCCTAAGTAAAAATTTCCAAATTGGGCCCAAAGTGTCAATATTTTGTGTGGTCACCATTTTCCAGCACTGCCTTAACCTTCTTGGGCATGGAGTTCACCAGAGCTTCACAGGTTGCCACTGGAGTCCTCTTCCACTCCTCCATGACGACATCACAGAGCTGGTGGATGTTAGAGACCTTGCGCTCCTCCATCTTCCGTTTGAGGATGCCCCACAGATGCTTATATAGCGATACCCCCCTCTCTCTGAGACCGGGCTGCTGGTTTTGTTTTGGGTCATGCAAACTACCTCCAAGGCTTCCGTTGTCAGGGTATAAAAGTCTCCAGAAAGGCCAATGTCCACGCAGATGTAAAACCCAACAATAAGGCTTCATTTACTTTGTTGAGGGAACTTGAGAGGAAAGTAGGAAACGAGAGAAGAACAGGGGAAGGTTCAGGCACTAGAGACACAACTTCACCACTCAAGCCTGAGTGGGTATTGCTCACCCGGATAGTCCCTCTCACTGGTCCTAGCAGCTGGAATGATGCACGTGTAGCGGACCCCTCAAAATTGGGGTCACTATGCTCTAAATTTAAGGGCAGCCTGAGCAATAGTTTAGTTTAGGTTCTCCAATTCTGCTTAGTTTGGACTCTGCTCTGCTGTAATGTTGCCTGGAGTATAGTTCCCCTTGTCCTGTGGGTGGCGCTGTTGCCCAGGCCTTGAGGAGAACCACAGGGGATGTTGTGGTGTGGTTTTGTGTCCTCTCTCGGCTACCGTGCGGTGGGCGGGTTTTGCCTGCTGTGCATGCCGGGAGAGGGTACATAAAGGGCAGACGCCATGTTCTGGGGTAGTGTGCCGGGGGGATTCCAAGGAGGGCCCCTGGTGGCGAAGTCGTGCCCTTTGGTCCTGCTGGCCGGGGGGTGCGTGAACTGGCCGAGGAGTCTGGGGCTCCTTTAGCCAGAGGCTACTCAGTTCCAGGTAGGCCCAGTACCTTCAACTGGGTCTACAAGTCAACCACTGGAGTCCCAGGGAACCAGAGGGAGGGTGGCCCGCTCTGAAACAGAGGAAACCGGGGGAGGACCTGTCCGATGGATCGGTGAAGGAAGTCACGGTCTCGGGGAGGCCTGGTTGCCTATCAGAGGGAAAGATTTGTGATTTGCAAGATAGCTCCTGTAGCGTGCCCCATTGGCACCTATGGTCTCTATAATCTACAGGCGTTAGGAAGTTCTAAATTCAGGAACTAAAGGATTTTGTGGCAGAGGATCTCCTGAACTTGTCCGTGAAGGGGACTAAAACTAAAGTGTCATGTTCGTGCTACACACCGGCTGCTAGAACTGTGAGAGGGATCTATCCGGGTGAGCAATACCCACTCAGGCTTGAGTGGAGAATAGGGTGACTGGGTGCCGCGTGCCTGAAACTATTTCCCTACCAAATCCTATTGCTGTTTTCATCCTTTTTCCCAAATTTGTTTCAAGCAAAGAAAATAAACTCATCTGTTGGAGTTTAAATACAGTCTGGACATTGGCCTTCTTTCGGGGAAGAATAGACTTTTCCCTATATTCTAGGGACAAGAACCAACGGAGGGAGATAACTCGCTGCAGGACCCAAAATTGCAAGAACACCGCTCAACCTCTTATACCAGGAGGATACGGGCATGTGGCATGGTGTGCCTTTACCCCTGCAAGTGAAGATAGGCAGGAAAAAAGGGTCTGTGTGCTACACACGGATCAATGTAATCTGAGAAAACTTATGGATGCTATCAGGAATCCTCTGCCACAGGATTGTCAAAGTCCCGAACCTCCCAGCCAAGCAATAGAGAGAGAACCTTTAGGCCAGATTGGCGTATTGCAGGGCTTAAAGCAATGGATCCCTCCTTAGGTGAGTCTCCAGGCCTCCTCCCGAGACAGCAGCACCGTCGCCAGTCTCCTCTGGGGCAGATCCTCCCCTGGCCTCCTTTCCAAAGAGCAGGCTTCCCGCAGGTGGGTAGCCTGGGATCCCTTCCGAAGGTATAGGCCCCAGCCAGCAGAGCAGGGCCTACCAGGTAGCGATGTAGCCTCGGGCTGAAGGTGCCTGGGGCTAGAACACACACGCACCCTGTGCCATGCAGGCATGAGGCGCGCACACAAGAACAGACCCAATGGGCCTCCAGGAACGAAAGAAAATCTATGGCGTCTGCCCCTTATGTACCCTCTCCCAGCATGCACAGTGGGTTAACCACGCCCACTGCATGGCTGCCGAGAAAGGACACCCAATGTGTTGTGATACCCCTGTAGTTCAACCTGGGCCGGTGGTGGCAGTGCAGTGCCACCTACAGGCGAACAGGGAACACTACTGCCAGGCAGTATCACACCCAGGGCAGAAGCAATTTTAGAATAATCAACTGATCTGAGCCCAACTATGGCTCAGACATACCCCTAAATTTACACATAGCGTCCCATCCATTTGGGAAGGGCGCTACACTTAATAGGGTTTAGGTTTGGAGACATGCTTGGCCAGTGCATTATCTTTACCCTCAGCTTCTTTAGCAAGGCAGTGGTCGTCTTGGAGGTGTGTTTGGGGTCGTTATCATGTTGGAATACTGCCCTGCGGCCCAGTCTCCAAAGGGAGGGGATCATGCTCTGCTTCAGTATGTCACAGTACATGTTGGCATTCATGGTTCCCGCAATGAACTGTAGCTCCCCCGTACTGGCAGCACTCATGCAGCCCCAGACCATGACACCGCCACCACCATGCTTGACTGTAGACAAGACACACTTGTCCTTGTACTCCTCACCTGGTTGCCGCCACACACGCTTGACACCATCTAAACCGAATACATTTATCTTGGTATCATCAGACCACAGGACATGGTTCCAGTAATCCATGTCCTTAGTCTGCTTGTCTTCACCAAACTGTTTGCGGGCTTTTTTGTGCATCATCTTTAGAAGAGGCTTATTTCTGGGATGACAGCCATGCAGACCAATTTGATGCAGTGTGCGGCGTATGGTCTGAGCACTGACAGGCTGACCCCCACCCCTTCAACCTCTGCAGCAATGCTGGCAGCACTCATACGTCTATTTCCCAAAGACAACCTCTGGATATGACACTGAGCACGTACACTCGCTGTATGGTCTTGGCCACTGTGCTGCAGCTCAGTTTCAGGGTCTTGGCAATCTTCTTATAGCCTAGGCTATCTTTATGTAGAGTAACAATTCTTTTTTTCAGATCCTCTGAGAGTTCTTTGCCATGAGGTGCCATGTTGAACTTTCAATGACCAGTATGAGAGAGTGAGAGCGATAACACCAAATTTAAAACACCTGCTCCCCATTCACACCTGAGACCTTGTAACACTAACAAATCAAATGACACTGGGAGAGAAAATGGCTAATTGGGCCCAATTTGGACATTTTCACTTAGGGGTGTACTCACTTTTGTTGCCAGTGGTTTAGACATTAATAGCTGTGCGTTGAGTTATTTTGAGGGGACAGCAAATTTACACTGTTATACAAGCTGTACACTCACTACTTTACATTGTAGCAAAGTGTCATTTCTTCAGTGTTGTCACATGAAAAGATAGAATAAAATATTTAGAAAAATGTGAAGGGTGTACTCACTTTTGTGTGATACTGTACATTAAGGATGTTTATACAGTATTCTGTGTGTGTGTACAGTATGTTTAAAGAATATTAGTATACCTAAAGAGTTATTGGATGTAAATATTACATATTTAACAGTCCAATCTAAACAGATAAGAATATCTGATATAAAGTTGTGTTATGAGATTTTTCTATGAATACATTTTATCCCTACATAGGTGGAAGGACTTTACAAGTATATATATATATATATATATATATACTTGTTTTTTCATGTTTATGTAAAAGAATCCATAGATTTCAGATGTTTATCGTTAGATGTTGATGGAATAGACTACAATATACAGTAAGTGCATACAGGGCACACAGACCTTGGAGTTGGCAGATACCCCAGGGGCTGATGGATTTGGGGGGAAAAATCTATTTGGCTAAAAGGCTATTGTTCACTTTAAAAAAAAGAGTTGTCCCCGCAGGGTGACTGGTGTCTACAAGGTAATGTATGTTCATAAGATATGTGCATACATGCCTATTTGCTTCCTGAAGACGGGAGGACCCAGTCACACATAAATATCAAATCTCCAACAAAAATCTTTGTACAGCTTGAATCTGTAAACGGTATTAAAGATTTACATTGCAATAATCTGTTTGGACTGATTTATATTATACAAAGTATACCGATCTGTGAGCATAAAGAATATCTAATACGCATGGCCTAAAGAAGAGGTTGCTTGCATGATCTAATGAAGATCTAAATATGTTTTTATTGGAGGTAACTCTGGTTTTAAACCTTTTTGAGTCTGTGAACTTTTACAGTGAACAAGACAGGTTTGAGGAACATAAAGAGTTATTGGGCCTTGTAGTGGTACTAATCACAGGTGTCCAATAAATGGACAAGAAAACATTCTTCATCAAAATATCCTCTGTGCGGGACACTGGATGGATAAATATGTAAGACATGGAGATCTGCGTGGTGCTTCCGATCAGGTCCTCCTGAAAAACAGACAGGTGGACCCATTAGGAAAGCCCATATGAAATGGCCATTAGACTGATGACAAAGAAACTGCCAAATAAACCCTACTTATAGGCTGCCATGCCACAGCCCAATTCATTTCTCTGCATGAAAGACACAACACGATGGTCCCTGGAAAGCTTACTGCTCTAATAATTGTTATATACCAAGGTTTAACTTCATTTGTGAAAAGTAAAAGACACTGTGGTTAATTAAAAAAAAACTGGAGAGTGCAAAATCTGGTGCAGCTGTGCACGGTAGCCAAACAGCTTCTAACTTCAGCTTGTTCAATGAGGCCTGGTTCACACCTATGCAGGTGGCAGTTTGCCTATTTTGTTTTTCAATACACATTTTTGATTAATTGAAATCTATGGAACCAAGAGCCTTCCATAAAATGCACAGATGTGAACGTGACCCATAGGAAACCATGTTAAATGGACTGTAGTGTGTTTCTGCATAACTGAAAACGCACAAAAAAATGCATAGGTGTGAATCAGGACTAAGGCTTTTGCGTTTTGGATGCAGGTCCATTGAATTACCTTTTCCTTTTTACTGGTACCGACTACCTATTATTCTAACCTTTATTGCCATACTCATGTACACACTCTGTAGATTCTAGCATAACTGTATGTAATACATTGCTTTTCGCTGAAGTATGTAAATTTTCATTTGTCTTCCAAATAAAATAATTTGTAAACAAAAAAGAATTCTATTACATGCAAAACGCTGCATTTTGCGGGAAAAAAAGTCCCCGACCCTTTCCAAAAATGCAGAGGCACAAAAATGCATTGATGTGAACATGTTCCATAGGAACCCATGTTAAAAAATTTCCCTGCATTTCTGCAAAATGCAAAATGCATCAAAAAACGCATTAGTGTGAATTGAGCCTTAAGCCTCGTACACACGGGCGGGAATCCCGTCAAAAAAAAAACGTCGGTTTTCTCGACGGGATTCCTGGCAAGCTTGTCTTGCCAAGCCCTGTGTACACACACACACCATTCAAAAGAACCGCCGGCGCTTGTCACATTCGATGCTGTCGCCACCATCTTGCTACACCCTACACTACCCTTGTATGCTACCGCGCATGAGTCGAAGTCTCATTCATTATGCGCGGGTTTACCATGGACAGGTAAACATACACACTCACGATTTTCTCGTCGGGAAACAGGCCGACGAGAATCCCGACGAGAAAATAGAGAGCAGGTTCTCTATTTTTCTCTTCGAGATTCCCGGCAGTTTTCCCGACGAGAAACCATACACACGACTGGTTTTCTCTGCAAAAAACTCTCCCAGCAGTTTTCTTGCCGAGAAAACCAGTCGTGTGTAAGAGGCTTTAGAGTTACCACCTCATCCCTTGAGGCCGGGTTCACACTGGTACGACACGACAGTCGTACTACTTTTGATCCGACTTTGCCCTGCGACCTGAAGTCAGACATGCGTCCGACTTCAATGAACAGGGATCCGACTTCGATCCCCGACAATATCAGGCACTGTGTCTGGTATGAATCTTTAGGAAGAACTCCACGCCAAATTAAAAAAACAAAAAAACGGCATGGATTCTCCCTCTAAGAGCATACCAGGCCCTTTGGTCTGGTATAAATTTTAAGGGGAACCCCCCTACGCGGAAAGTCCATAACAGACCCTTATCTGAGCACGCAGCCCGGCCGGTTAGGAAAGGAGGTTGGGGACAAGCGAGCCCCCCCCTCCTTAACCGTACCAGGCCAAATGCCCTCAACATGGGGGGGTGGGTGCCGACAACCCTGTCTGTTGGTTGTCAGGGTCTGCGGGCGGGGGGCTTATTGGAATCTGGGAACCCCCTTTAATAAGGGGGCCCCCAGATCCCGGCCCCCCCACCCTATGTGAATGAGTATGGGGTACATTGTACCCCTACTCATTCACCTGAAAAAAAGTGTCAACAATAAAACACACTACACAGGTTTTTAAAGTAATTTATTAGGCAGCTCCGGGGGTCTCTTCCGATTTATTCTCCCCTCTCCGGTTCTTATCCCTCTGTCTTCTGCCAGGTCTCCTCCGCTATCTTCTGCTCTTTTGCCTGCTCTTTTTCGGTCTTCTCCGTTGTCTTCTTCCAATGTTGACACAACGCTCTCTCCCACTCTAATGCCTGATGCGCGGTGTGCCACTACTTATATTGGCATGGAGCTGGGTCACCGGAGGCCCGCCCCTTATGACGTCACCACCCACCATGCCCCGGGCGGTGACATCATATGGGGCGGGGCCTCCGAATTACATCACACGGTGACCGTCGGCCACAAGCGATCATGGGCACGAGAGGCAGAACAGGGATGTGTGTGAGTTCCTATAAGCTGGGAACCATGATCTGTCATCTCCTATAGTGAGTGCCACAGTTAGAACACAGTCAGGGAACACAATTAACCTCTTGATCGCCCCCTAGTGTTAACCCCTTCCCTGCCAGTGACATTTACACAGTAATCAGTGCATTTTTATAGCACTAATCGCTGTATAAATGCCAATGGTCCCAAAAATGTGTCACAAGTGTCCAATGTGTCCACCATAATGTCACAGTACCGATAAAAATCGCAGATCGCCACCATTACTAGTAAAAAAATAATAATAATAAAAATGCCATAAATCTATCCCCTATTTTGTAGACGCTATAACTTTTGCGTAAACCAATCAATATACGCTTATTGCGATTTTTATTATCAAAAATACATATAAAAATACATATCGGCCTCAACTGAGAAAAAATTAGCTTTTTTGAAAAAAAAATTGGGGATATTTATTATAGCAAAAAGTACTAAATATTGTGTCTTTTTCAAAATAGTCGCTCTTTTTTTGTTTATAGCACAAAAAATTAAAACCGCAGAGATGATCAAATACCACCAAAAGAAAGCTCTATTTGTGGGAAAAAAAGGACGTCAATTTTGTTTGGGTACAGCGTCGCACGACTGCGCAATTGTCAGTTAAAACAACACAGTGTGGTATCGCAAAAAATGGCCCGGCCATTGAGCAGCCAAATCTTCCGAGGCTGTGGTTAAGCTTCAACAAAAAAAGAAAACCTGGAAGCGGATTGGTTTTTTTGCAGAGCTGCTCCAGTTTTAGTAAATCATCCCTAGCTGAGTAGCTGTGTCTGCATTCCACTTACTCACATACACCTACACTGCTCCTTCATCTCAAGAATCATGTCCTATTAAACCACAATGTTGCATCACTGCTGAATATATCTAAGCCTCCAGAACACATCCTAATCTTATACGCCCATATCACCCCCGTTGTGGAGCAATATGATCAGACCCCCTTCAAACTAGGGTTCCTATAGCAGTATCCCATGCCAATGCACCATACCCTGTATTTGCCTGGGCCCATCCTAAAGGCCGGTACACTAGAGTTGCCACCTCATCCCTTTAAACCCGAACACCTTTGAATTACTCAGGTTCTGGGGCTAATTAAATGCAGGTAAGGCACCAAGTGAGTTTAATTACCACCTTAATCAGCCTCAGAACCTGTGTAATTAATATGTGTTCGGGTTTAAAGGGATGAGGTGGCAACCCTACCGTACACACGATAAGAAAATTGTCAGAAAATTTTCGTATGAGGCACGATTGGTCGATTTTCTGGTCGTTATTATGGTGCTTTCGACAGCCAACTCCGACTGTTGGAATGACAAAAATCGCAGGCACAAGCTAAAAAATTGTTATCGTACGTGACCACAACGTTAAATTTTTGTTTAATAAGTAGTTTTCGTCTAAAAAAAAATTGGAAGGGCAAGACTACGCATGTTCGGAAATGAAAGGAAACATTACAATACCATTCAACACATTACATCGCTTTCGAAGTTGTATTCTGTCGTACGAGAATTTTTGTAAGTAGAGTAATCTCTTCATTTTCGATATGCAAAAAAAATAAAAATGGACAATCATTTGTCTGATTTTCTCATTGTATGTACGAGTCTTCATACACCCAACACAGATTTTCTGGCAGGTGGAGTAGAAGGGAGGCAAGCATTGTTCAAGAATGGGTGTACTTTGTTACTTATTTTGTACCAAAATAAAAAAAGAACTCTCTAGCAGGTTTTGTATGTAGTCTTTTAGGATTTCAGCTTTTTGGTGCCTCTGCTTTGTGTCTAATCTCTAGTATGCCATGGTTCATTGATGTGATCACTCCCTTCTCAATGCTCACAGACAATGCCTTGCAAAACAGCAGTAGTAAAATTCATTTAAGTCACCCCTCCCCCCACCACCAATGACAGGGTCTTTACTTTAACCCTTTCCCACTCCCCTAATATTGCTTAGTTCTGTTTTGTTCTCTTATTAACAAAAAATATCAAATGAAACAACCCTGTGGATTTGACTTTTTTTGGAGCAGTGGAGGACATTTTATTTTAATACTTACCAGACCAATGGCTATAGAAAAGGAATGAGAAAGCTGTACATGACCACCTTAGTCTGACATGTTTAAAGGATAAGTTTACCTTATCTAAGGCCACTTTCACACTGAGGCGCTTGAAAAACTGCCAGTAAAACACTGAGCGCTTTTGAAGCGCTTTTCAGGCGCTTTTGAAGCGCTTTCAATTCATTTCAATGGAGAGGGACGTTTTTTCAGCCCACTGCCCCAGTGTGAAAGCATTCATTGATTTTAATGGAAATAAGTTTTCAGGAGCTTTTTTTAGTGTGAAAGCGCCTGAAAAGCGCCTCAGTGTGAAAGTGGTCTAACATGTTACATGTTAGGCCCCTTTCACACTGAGGCGTTTTGCAGGCGCTATTGCGCTAAAAACAGCGCCTGCAATGCGCCCCGAAAAAGCCGCTCCATTGTATCCAGTGTGAAAGCCCGAGGGCTTTCACACTGGAGCGTTGCGCTTGCAGGAGGGTAAAAAAACTCCTGCAAGCCGCATCTTTGAGGCGTGATAGGAGCGGTAAAAATACCGCTCCTATAGCGCCCCCGCCCATTGAAATCAATGGGGTAGCGCCTCCAAAACACCCGCAAAGAGGCGTTATTGTGGGCGTTTTTAACCTATTTTCGGCCGCTAGTGGGGGTTAAAATTACTCCGCTAGCGCCTGCAAATCGCAGCAAAAACAACGGTATAGCGGTGCTAAAAATAGCACCGCTATACCGCTAGCGCATCCAGCGCTTCAGTGTGAAAGTAGCCTTACTCTGGTATTCAGGGTGTAACATGTTAGTGCTGCAGCGGCCCGTGTCTGCTGCAACAATAAAAAAAAAGGATGCAGGGCTCCGCTCACCCGGCCGCATCACTATTTCATAGTGTTCTGTGAACGGGAAACTACAAATACCGACAGCCTTTGTGGCTGTCAGGTTGTAGTTCTCAATGAACTACCACAATGTTGTTGAGCGCTGTGTTTGTTCATTGAACACTCCTGTCAGTGCGTAAAGCCTTGATCGGATTTTCCCGGATTAAGTCTGTATGACACAATTGCTTGAGCATATCGGTAAATCATAAAAAAACTTCAAACACCAAAGTGATTGTTTGCGATATGGGTTTAGTCCATCAACCGCATAAAAAAAGGGTATAGTATGGATAGTGACTGTCAGCACCACCGTGAACTTGTGCACCTCCACCACATAAAGTGCGTGCTTACCGGAAGGCAAGCTCTCATAAGCCTGTGGCTATCAACCCAGCCAGGGCCTTTCTCCAGATACTGGATATGATGAGACAGGAAGCGCACATCAGACGACCAGGGAACTCAATCCTATTCCCGCCATCCTCTCTTCCGGATGGCTGTAGATTCTTCCTAGGCCGGTCCCTGATACCGGCGCATGAACATAAGATACATGGGCCCAACGGTCTAAAAACATACTGAAGATCAGCATCCGCAACAATAATGAGACGTCCTTACCGGTTGTATGGCAAGTGTAGATTTTTTTATTATTAGTATATAAATGAGGAAAGACCAAACATTTAAAAAAAAATATATATATATATATATATATATTTTTTTTTGTACTTTCTGCTATAAAACATATTCAATAACAAAAAATCAAATTTCTTCATAAAATTTAGACCAAAATGTATTCTGCTGCATATTTTTGGTACTAAAAATCCCAATAGGTGTATATTAACCACTTCAGCCCAGGACCATTTTGCTGGCCAAAGACCAGGCCACTTTTTGCAATTCGGCACTGCGTCGCTTTAACTGACAATTGCGCGATTGTGCGACGTGGCTTCCAAACAAAATTGACGTCCTTTTTTTCCCCTACAAATAGAGCTTTCTTTTGGTGGTATTTGATCACCTCTGCGGTTTTTATTTTTTTGCGCTATAAACAAAAATAGGGCGACAATTTTGAAAAAAAATGCAATATATTTTACTTTTTGCTATAATAAATATCCTCAAAAAATATATAAAAAAACATTTTTTTCCTCAGTTTAGTCTGTTACGTATTCTTCTACATATTTTTCATTAAAAAAACGCAATAAGCGTTTATTGATTGGTTTGCGCAAAAGTTATAGTCTACAAAATTGGGGGTAGTTTTATGGCATTTCTATTAATATATTTTTTTTGCTAGTAATGGCGGTGATCAGCGATTTTTATCGTGACTGCGACATTATGGCAGACACATCAGACACTTTTGACACCATTTTGGGACCATTGTCATTTTTACAGCGATCAGTGCTATAAAAATGCACTGATTACTGTGAAAATGACACTGGCAGTGAAGAGGTAAACCTGTAGGGGGCGCTGAAGGGATTAAGTGTGACCTAGGGAGTGCTTCTAACTGTTAGGGGGTGTGGCTTGCCGTGACACGTCACTGATAACTGTTCCCGATGACAGGGAACACGATCAGTGACAGTGTCACTAGGCAGAATGGGGAGATGTTGTGTTTACACGAACATCTCCCCGTTCTTCAGCTCTGTGACCTGATCGCGGGACACCGGCGGCGATCGGGTCCGCAGGTAACGCGGGCGTGGTCACGGAGCTTGCGACAGGGTGTCGAACGCGCCGGTGCGCGATCACACGGCTTGCATCTTAAAGGGGACGTATATATACGCCCATATGTGCAGCCGTGCCATTCTGTCAACGTAAAAAGTCGTGCGGCGGTCGGGAAGCGGTTAATGAGTGTGCATGAATGTTATAGTGTCTAGAATCGATGGTATTTATACAGCAATATATAGTAATGGCAGTGATTAGTGACTTACAGTGGGGCTGTGATAGTGCAGCGAACAGTGGGATCACGGAGAACGAACACCCTCTAACAGAAAGCCCAATCACAGCAGCAAAAAAAAAAAAGAAGTAATTTGGAGATTTGGAGAAGGTAGTTTTCTGAGATAAAGTGGTTGTAAAGGCAGAACGTTTTTTATACCTTCATACATTCTATGCATCAAGGTAAAAAAACCTTCTGTGCGCAGTAGCCCCCCTAATACTTACCTGAGCCCCATTTCGATCCAGCGATGTGCACGAGAGCAGTGGCTCTTCCTCATTGGCTGAAACAGCACAGACTATCGCTACCGTCAATCACAGCCAGTAAGCCTATGAGGAGAGAGCGGGGGGCAGGGCCAAGCCACGCTTCATGTGTGAATTGACACACAAAGCAGTGGCTACGGAGCAAGCCTGCTGGGTTAGCCCCATAGCAAGCTGCAGGAGTGAGGGGCCAGGAGCCCCAACGGGAAACCCGAGAAGAGGAGGCTTGGGGGTGCTCTGTGCAAATCCACTTTTGAGTGGAACTCTGCTTTAAATCCTGTTTTTAAAGGAAACCTCTACTGAGAAAATATGGAGGCTGCAATTGCTGACCGCTTCTTTTAAAAAACTCTCCTTGCCTAGTTGTCAGGCTGATCAGGTGGTTTCAGTATCTTCTGGGGCACTGACCCACAAAGGGTATGCAGTTTAGGAGTTCTGAGCTCACTCTAAAGCCTCGTACACACGGTCGGACTTCCATCGGACTTTTCCATGGATTTTTGTCCGAACGGAGTTGGCCGGGCACACCCATAGCATACACACCACAGGACTTTTCTGCAAACTTTCCCCAAACTTTTTCCATCATCAAAACTTGGTTTTTCTGCTCTTTTCTGCTCTTTACCGCCACCCTTTGGTCAACTTCTGCTATTGTTGGTTTCTTTTAACATTATTTGTTTTGTCCATCGGACAAAAGTCCGATGGTTTTCTGTACACACGGTCGGACTTTGCTCCATCGGACTTTTGTTGGCGAAAAGTTTGTCCGTTTGCAGACCGAACATTTGTCCGATGAAAACCAAAAAAGTTTGTCCGATGGAGCGTACACACGGTCGGATTTTTGGTCAAACTTGCTCAAAATGAAGTTTGTTGGCAAAAAGTCCGACCGTGTGTACGGGGCTTAACCACTTGCTTACTGGGCACATATACCCCCTTCCTGCCCAGGCGAAATTTCAGCTTTCGGCACTGTCACGCTTTGAATGACAATTGCGCGGTCGTGCGACGTGGCTCCCAAAAAAAATTGACGTCCTTTTTTTCCCACAAATAGAGCTTTCTTTTGGTGGTGTTTGATCACCTCTGCGGTTTTTATTTTTTGCGCTACAAACAAAGAAATAGCGACAATTTTGAAAAAAAACACAATATTTTTTGATTTTTGCTATAATAAATATCCCAATTTTTTTTTAAAAAAACATTTTTTTTCCTCAGTTTAGGCCGATACGTATTCTTCTACATATTTTTCATTAAAAAAATCGCAATCGGCGTTTATTGATTGGTTTGCGCAAAAGTTATAGCGTTTACAAAATAGGGGATAGATTTATGGCATTTTTATAAAAAAAACATTTTTTATTAGTAATGGCGGCGATCAGTGTTTTTTTTCGTGACTGCGACATTATGGCGGACACAGCGGACACTTTTGACACATTTTTGGGACCATTCACATTTATACAGCGAACAGTGCTATAAATATGCACTGATTACTGTATAAATGTGACTGGCAGGGAAGGGGTTAACACTAGGGGGCGAGGAAGGGGTTAAATGTGTTCCCTATGAGTGATTGCTACTGTGGGGGGAGGGGACCGATCTGTGTCCCTATGTACAAGGGACACAGCATCGGTCTCCTCTCTCCCTGACAGGACATGGATCTGTGTGTTTACACACAGAGATCCATGTCTTTGTCTGTGTAACCGCCGATCGCGGGTGCCTGGCGGACATCGCGGCTGCCAGGCACGCGCATCGGCATTACAGTGACGCGCCGCCGGCGGCGCTCGCGCGCCCCCCAGTGGCCAAAGAAGCGGAGGCCGTAAAAAGACGGCCTCCCGGATTTTTAGAGCCACCTCGCGGCCGTATATAGTCGTACGGCCGGCACGAGGTGGTTAAGGCAGGCCATACACGGTTCGAATCTCGGCCGGTTCAGCAGGAACTGTCCAAGAGTTGAACCATGTGTGGGTAGGCTCAATGTACCAAGTTGATCGATTGATCAACTTGGGTACAACCAGCATGCCAGGTTTTATCTGCAATTATCGCTAGCGACTGTCTTCTGCTGGCGGGGACGGCTTAACCAGTATTAAACCCAGCCAATGATTGCTTGTGCCCCATGTAAAAGGGGAGGGGGGTGAGGGATCAAAACCGATGCCTAAACATTATTTATCTTAATGCAAAGAATGCATTTAGGTAAAAAAATGTTTAGGCATTAGAACCACTTTAACACTGGTAGGGGTGATTAACCACTTGAACTCCAGAAGATTTTACCCCCTTCATGACCAGGCCATTTTTTTCTATTCGGCACTACGTTACTTTAACTGCCGATTGCCTAGGCATGAAATACTGTACACATGGAATTTATATAATTTTTTCACACAAATAGAGATTTCTTTTGGTGGTATTTGATCACCTCTGTGTTTTTTTAATTTTTTGTGATATAGATGAAAAAAGACCGAACTTTAAAAAAAAAAACAAAAAAAAAACAATCAAAACAAAATATATCCAATAGAAAACAATTGTAAAAATCAGATTTCTTTGATTTTGGCCAAAATATATCCTGCTACAAGTTTTGATAAAACAATTCCAATAAGTGTATATTGATTGGTTTGCATGAAAGTTATAGCGTCTACAAACTATGTGATATTTTTTATACTACTAATGGCGGGGATCAACGACTCAAAATGGGACTGCAATATTGCAGCAAAAAATTGTTTGCAGTAACTGATTATAAACTGTGAGCTGGTGTTTGGCTTCAATTTGTTAGTGTATCTAAATCTGCTAATACACTTATCAAATCCCGCCAGATCACCAGGTGAAAATAAAGGGGAAAAAAGCTGAAGAGGATTTATTCAGCCACTACATTTAATGCTTGGTAAGCTGCAATATAATACATTTAGCCCCTGTTCACATTAAATGCGGCTTTGGAATTGTGTGACAATCGCACAATTTCAAAGCCGCATGTCAGTGCGACTTCAGATGCATCTTGGAAGACATCTGTGCGGCTTCATGCACAGATGTCTATGCAAGTGAATTAAACCCACCGAGTCCCAAACCGCAAAAATCAACTGAATGAATCAAGATCAAAGTCTGCGATTTCTGAGGACAATTAAGCGCTCGTTCACATTGACTGCAGCTTTGAAATCGCACAATTTTAAAGCCACGTGTCAGTGTGACTTTGGGTGCGTCGTGGAAGGCGGCTTCATGCACAGATGTCTATGCAAGTAAATTAAACCCACTGGGTCCCAAACTGCATGAATCAAGATCAAAGGCTGCGATTTCTGAGGACAATTAAGTGCTCGTTCACATTGACTGCGGCTTTGAAATCACGCAACTTCATCTGAAATCATACGATTTCAAAGCCGCATGTCAGTGCGACTTGGAGGACATCTGTGCGGCTTCATGCATAAATGTCTATGCAAATAAATGAAACCCACTGAGTCCCAAACTGCAAAAATCAATTGTATGAATCAAAGGCTGCGATTTCTGAGGACAATTAAGCCTGCATTCACATTGACTGCGAGTTTGAAATCGTGCAACTTCACCTGAAATCGTACAATTTAAAAGCCGCATGTCAGTGCGACTACAGGTGCGACTTGGAAGGCATCTGTGCGGCTTCATGCACAGATGTCTTTGCAAGTAAATTAAACCCACCGAGTCCCAAACGGCATGAGGCAAGATCAAAGGTTTGCGATTTCTGAGGACAATTAAGCGCTCGCTCACATTGACTGCGGCTTTGAAATCCCACGATTTCAAAGCCACATGTCAGTGTGACTTCGGATGCGACGTGGAAGGCGGCTTCATGCACAGATGTCTATGCAAGTAAATTAAACCCACTTAGTCTCAAACTGCATGAATCAAGATCAAAGGCTTGCGATTTCTGAGGACAATTAAGCCCTCGTTCGCATTGACTGCGGCTTTGAAATCGTGCGACTTCATCTGAAATCGTATGATTTCAAAGCTGCATGTCAGTGCGACTTGGAAGACATCTGTGCGGCTTCATGCACCGATGTCTATGCGAGTAAATTAAACCCACTGAGTCCCAAACTGCATGAATCAAGATCAAAGGCTGCGATTTCTGAGGACAATTAAGTGCTCGTTCACATTGACTGCGGCTTTGAAATCGCATGACTTCATCTGAAATCATACGATTTCAAAGCCACATGTCAGTGCAACTTGCAGGACATCTGTGCGGTTTCGTGTATAGATGTCTATGCAAGTAAATTAAACCCACTGAGTCCCAAACTGCATGAATCAAGATAAAAGGCTGCGATTTCTGAGGACTATTAAACCCTTGTTCACATTGACTGTGGCTTTGAAATCGTACAATGTCAGTGTGACTTCGGGTGCGACGTGGAAGGCGGCTTCATGCACCGATGTCTATGCAAGTAAATTAAACCCACTGAGTCCCAAACTGCATGAATCAAGATCAAAGGCTGCGATTTCTGAGGACAATTAAGCGCTCGTTCACATTGACTGCGGCTTTGAAATCGTGCGACTTCATCTGAAATCGTACGATTTCAAAGCTGCATGTCAGTGCGACTTAGAAGACATCTGTGCGGCTTCATGCACAGATGTCTATGCAAGTAAATAAAACCCACCGAGTCCCAAACTGTATGAATCAAGATCAAAGGTTGCGATTTCTGAGGACAATTAAGCGCTCGTTCACATTGACTGCAGCTTTGAAATCGCACAATTTTAAAGCCACGTGTCTGTGTGACTTTGGGTGCGTCGTGGAAGGCGGCTTCATGCACAGATGTCTATGCAAGTAAATTAAACCCACTGGGTCCCAAACTGCATGAATCAAGATCAAAGGCTGCGATTTCTGAGGACAATTAAGTGCTCGTTCACATTGACTGCGGCTTTGAAATCGCATGACTTCATCTGAAATCATACGATTTCAAAGCCACATGTCAGTGCGACTTGCAGGACATCTGTGCGGCTTCGTGCATAGATGTCTATGCAAGTAAATTAAACCCACTGAGTCCCAAACTGCATGAATCAAGATCAAAGGCTGCGATTTCTGAGGACAATTAAACCCTCGTTCACATTGACTGTGGCTTTGAAATCGTACGATGTCAGTGCGACTTTGGGTGCGACGTGGAAGGCGGCTTCATGCACCGATGTCTATGCAAGTAAATTAAACCCGCTGAGTCCCAAACTGCATGAATCAAGTTCAAAGGTTTGCGATTTCTGAGGACAATTAAGCGCTCGTTCACATTGACTGCGGCTTTGAAATCGAACGATGTCAGTGCGACTTCGGGTGCGACGTGGAAGGCGGCTTCATGCACCGATGTCTATACTAGCCGCACCCAAAATCACCAAAAGTAGTGCAGGAACTACTTTTTCAAATCGATGCGGCACTACAAAGTCGGCGTCGCACCGATTTGAACAATGCCATTACCGACAATGGGGTGCAAACTGTCATTCGCATGAAAAGTCGCTCCGGTGTGAACAGGGGCTTATTTTATGGTTTGGGGTATAATAACGCTTTAAGCTGAAATGGCTGCAGAATGTGTACAAATGAAATAAGTCGTCTAGTAATATTTTTTCCTATACATTGGAGAGATTCCCATGTAAAATGATGAAGACTGGAAAAGAAATCAGCTCTGTTTCATTGATCACATATCATTTGATGTGAACATGATCAGACAATAATACTTTCAGTATTTGCTCAAAATTTCAAAGCGCCCAATGAGATGTTGGGGGAGGATCCCCTGTGGAAGCTTTCTTCTTCTTGGGAGGACCCTTTCACTGCCTCCTTCCAGTTGATTCTGTGGCAGCAAAGCGTGTGTTTAATGTGATCCCATCCATCCATAGGAAGGAAGGCACATCCAGGGGACTGATGGAGACATTGTACAGGATGGACAGCTGGCCTGCATGCACAGGGATCTGACATGTAACAGGTATGTACACAGGTATGTACACAGAGGACTCAGCTCAGCCTGGATGGCTGTCATGAAGCTGCAGTGTTTCAGCACTTTAGCGCATGGACAGCTCCCATCTGCAGTGTTCAGCAGCACAGCCGCTCTCCTCCTGGATGCTGATCTCTGCTCCTAGGGAACAATGATCCCTACACACACACACAGGGGCCACAGGGGCCACAGGTCCTGGACAGGCTGTGACTCAGCAAAAGGATGCATAATCCATGCTAATCTGTGCCATTCTAATACAATACACAGCATTGAGATTTCATCAACACTGATGAGTTTAGCATCTAGCAAACAATATCCTGTTTTTTTTTGTTTTTTTTACAAGATATTAATGGAGAGAATTAATAGCAGTAAATGAGCAGAAGGGGTTAAGTGATGTGAAGGTGGGCAGGAAGCATGATGGGGGCTGCTGCCTGCGATTACAAGATGTGGATTGTTATAGGATGATTGTGTGTTGGCGTGGGCTGGAGAAGTGATGGGGTAACATAGGCTGAAAATAAGGTTATTGGGGGGACAAGCAGGTAGACCATCAGATCTAAAGGTGGCCATTCAAGTAAAGATTTTATATAGGATTGTTTTGTCAATCGATTTACCGTCCGATAGAAAAATACAATCAAAAAGATTGTCCGATGTTCCATAGACCTAGTGATCATATTGATCTATCTGCTTTCCTACAGTTGGATTGAATTCTGTCCAGACCAATCAGAATAATTTTAATAAAATTGATCAGTTTTGCTCTGAATTGATTGATGACTTTTTTTTGATAACTCATAGATGTGATCTGATTCTGTGAAGAATTATTCGATCAGATCGTTACATGTATGGCCACCATAAGTATCTTGTGCGCAAGGGGATATAATACCTTTCTTGCTTTTTCATTCCAGACCAATCAGAATAATTTTAAATAAATTGATCAGTTTTGCTCAGAATTGATAGATGACACAATATGTGATTTATTTATTTCTTTTTTTGATAACTCGTAGATTCAATCACATTGAATGATTCTTCACAGAATCAGATCGTTACGTGTATGGCCACCATAATTATCTTGTGCGCAAGGGGATAAAATACCTTTTTTTTTTTTTTTTTTTTTTGCTTTTTCCATCCAGACCAATCAAAATAATTTCAATTAAATTGATCAGTTTTGCCCACAATTGATTGATGACACAATATGTGATTTTTTTTTTCTTTTGATAACTCATAGATTCAATCAGATTGAATGATTCTTCACAGAATCAGATCGTTACGTGTATGGCCACATACACGTAACGATTGCGCCTTGTGCGCAAGGGGATACAATACCTTTTTTTTTGCTTTTTCCATCCAGGCCAATCAGAATAATTTTAATTAAATTGATCAATTTTGCTCAGAATTGATTGATGACACAATATGTGACTTTTTTTGATAACTCATAGATTCAATCTGATTCTGTGAAGAATCATTCGATCAGATCGTTACGTATATGGCCACCATAAGCATCTTGGGTGCAAGGGGATACTATATCTTTCTTGCTTCTTCCATCCAGACCAATCATATGAAATTGATCAGGTTTTTGTTTTGTAAAAGCTTAATTGAACAAGCTGAAGTTAGAAGCTGATTGGTTACCATGCACAGCTGCACCAGATTTTCCACTCTTCAGTTTTAGTAAATCAACCACAATATGTGACTTATTTTTTTTCAAACTCATAGATTGAATGATATTGTCTGATTCTGTGAAAAATCATTTGATGTGATTGTTACATGTATGGCTACCATAAATGTCTTGGGTGCAAGGGGATACAATACCTTTCTTGCCTTACCCATCCAGACAAATCTGAATAGTTTCAACAAAATTAATCTATTTTGCTCAAAAATTAGTCAAAGACACAGTGGGGGAGATGAACTAAGACAGGTGCACACAGAATCTGTTGTAACTGTGCATAGTAACCAATCAGATTCTAGGATTGATTGCCAAAGCTTAATTGAACAAGCTGAAGTTAGAAGCTGATTGGTTTCTATACACAGCTGCACCAAATTCTGTGTGCATCAGTTTTAGTAACCCCCCATTATATGTTATTTGTATTACTCAGAGATTCAATCATATTGTTAGGTTCCTGTGGAGAATCATTCGATCAGCTCTTTACATGTATGGCCACCATAAACCTGCAAGATGCTGGGGGATACAATACCTGTCATGCATTTCCAATTTAGACCAATAATTTTGAATAAATCAATCAGTTTTGCTCAAAACTGGTTGATGACTTAGTATGTGTCTTTTTTTCTAATCCAGAGAGTTGATCATATTGCCTAAGCCCTGGTTCACACTGGTGCATTTTGACATGCGATTTGGCATGCCAAATCGCATGTCAAAACGCCGGTATTTGCCGCAAATTGCGGGCAATGGAACCGTCCTAATCGGTGCGACGCCGCATCTGCGGCGCTGCACCGATTTCAAAAAGTAGTTTCTGTACTACTTTTTGCGATTTCGGGCCGCGATTTACATTGACATCTGTGCAGAAACCTGCACAGATGTCTCTGTAATCGCGGCAGAAATCGGGACTGACAGGCAGGAGTGAAATCGTGCGAGTTCAGCTGAACACGCACTGCTTCACTCCCGCAGCCCCAGTGTGAACCTGGGCTAATTCTGTTAATTATCATTTGATCAGATTGTTACGTGTATGGCCACCAGAGGACTGGGGGTGCAAGGAGATACAATACCTGTCATGCATTGCTAGTACTAATACTTCTTACTACAGGCCATACATAGGATTTAAAAGACATTCACTGATTTCCCTCTGAAAAAATGACATCCTCACAAGCCCTAAACTCCTATACAGGCATTTATAGGTCAGTTCTGCTTAATAGTAATGTATTGTATGGCACCAACGATCATAACAGGCAACACAATAAGGCCTCATGCCCACGGACGTTTTTACAGCCGCGTTTTTGAGCGTTTTTTACAGCTTAAAACGCCTGTCCATGTTAGTCTATAGCTTCATGCCCACCTAGACGTTTTTGAGCTGCAAATAGCATAGACGTTTTTAAGCTGTAAAAAAAAACCCAGGACCAGTGCGTTCCTCAGCGTCGGAGTTAGGCAGAAAAAAACGCGAAGCGTCAAAAAACGCGTAGAAACGCGCACTAACGCGCACTAATGCGTGGTCACGTTTTTTAGCTCCGACTTTTTTTTGCGAAAAAATAAATAAAAATTACAATAACATGGACAGGCGTTTTTAAGCTGTAAAAAACGCAGCTGTAAAAACGTCCGTGGGCATGAAGCCTAAAAGTTTTTACTCCTTGATCTCCTTTGAGAGTATCGAAAACCTAGAGAAAAATTCCCAGCTTGAATAGTGTTTGTAAAGTTTCCATACATTGGGGGATCGAAAATGAATTAGGTGATAACAACGCTGCCTATGGCAACAGCTCTAAGCATTCGGAGATGGAAAATTAGTTTGTATGATTCTTGCACATTTTGATACAGTTCCTATTGGCCAGTTAGCACCTGGGTCTTGAAGGGTGATCCATATATTATTATATATTGCTACCTCACTTTAACAATGAAGCTTGTGTCCTGCATGGCCAGGGTTGTAGTAGGGATACAAAGGGGGTTATTTACGAAAGGCAAATCCACTTAGCACTACAAGTGCACTTGAAATTGCACTGAAAGTGCACTTGGAAATGCAGTCACTGTAAATCTGAGGGGAAGATCTGAAATGAGGGGAAGCTCTGCTGATTTTATGATCCAATCATGTGCAATCTAAAATGCTGTTTTTTATTTTCCTTGCATGTCCCACTCGAATCTACAGCGACTGCACTTCCAAGTGCACTTTCAGTGCAATTTCAAGTGCACTTGTAGTTTGCACTTGTAGTGCAAAGTGAATTTTCCTTTAGTAAATAACCCCCAGTGTGTTTTTTGGGCTTTATTTTATAATATTTTCTGACACACAAGCAAAATGTCATCTTATCCAGAGTACTTGTTCTATACTGAGGTCATTCATGTTTACAGGAAATTATCAAATTTTTCTGTGGCAATTCAATACTTATGCCTTTTACTTACATTGTTTTCTTGCGGCTGATTTTATTAACTATGGGGATTTAAAATGTATCAAATGTTGGCATTGTACCGGATTGCACAACAAAAAAAGAAGTATATTAACCACTTCAATACCATGCACTTATACAGCTTCCTGCCCAAGCCAATTTTGAGCTTTCAGTGCTGTCGCAATTTGAATGACAATTGCGCGGTCATGCTACACTGTACCCAAACAAATTTTTTATCATTTTGTTCCCACAAATAGAGCTTTTCTTTCGGTGGTATTTGATCGCCTCTGCGATTTTAATTTTTTGCACAACAAATAAAAAAAGAGCGAAAATTTTTAAAAAAACAACGTTTTTCTTTGTTTCTGTTAATTTTTTTTGTAAATAAGTACCTTTTCTACTTCAATGACGGGCACTGATAAGGCGGCACTGACGGGCACTGATAAGGCGACACTGATGGGCACCAATGAGGTGGCACTGATGAGGTGGCACTGATGATGGGCACTGATAGGCGGCACTGGTATGCGGCACTGATTGGCACTCATAGGCGGCACTGATTGGCACTCATAGGCGGCACTGATTGGCACTCATAGGCGGCACTGATTGGCACTTATAGGCGGCACTGATAGGTGGCACGGACGGGCACTGATAGGTGGGCACTTATGGGCACAGATGGGCACGGATGGGCACTGATAGGTGGCGCTGATGGACACTAGTAGGTGGCACTGATGGACACTGATGTCCAGCAATGCCAGCCACCACACATTGTGGTGGTGCCATCATAGTGCCAGTCAGTGCCCATTTGTGGGCACTGATTGGCATATTTTTTTTATTTTATTACATGTGGATGGCCATGGGGGCCCTCCACATGCTTGGGGCTTCCTGGGGCGTCCTGGGGGGCTTCCCTGGTGGTCTAGTGTGGGTATCCGAGGGGGGGCTGCGCTGATAAACGATCAGCGCGAACCCCCCCTGTCAGGAGAGCCGCCGATCGGCTCTCCTCTACTCGCGTCTGTCAGACGCGAGTGAGGAAGAGCCGATCAACGGCTCTTCCTGTTTACATCGTGATCAGTCGTGATTGGACACGGCTGATCACGTGGTAAAAAGCCTCCGCCGGAGGTTTTTTACCGAGATCAGTGTAGCGGTGGGTCAGACTGACCCACCGCTCCACCGATCGCCGCGATGCGCGCCCCCCCGGGCGCGTGGCGGCTGTTATCCCGCAGGACGTCATATGACGTCCAGTGTGGATAACAGAACCACTTCCCGGACGTCAATCTGCTATTGACGTGGCGGGAAGTGGTTAAAGAGGTAAAGTAAACCCACAAAAAAAAAAACACCCTGCAAGACAAAGGCATAATGAGCTAGTATGCATAGCATACTAGCTCATTATGAATTACTTACCTGAGATCGAAGCCCCCACAGCAGTCCTCGTTCCTCTCCCCCATCGCCGCCATCTCTCCCAGGTTGACTTCCTTGTATCGCGGCTCCGGTGCTGTGACTGGCTGGAGCCATGATCATGTCACTCCCGCGCATGCGCCGTCAGGGACGGCACGATCCCATTCAGAAAGGGCACGCTCAGTGCGCCTGCGCCGTTGTCTACGGCGCGCATGCGCCGTAGACATCGGTGCCGTCTTTCTTGCAAATATCTCCTTAACCGTGTAGGTTAAGGAGATATTTCTTGCACCTACAGGTAAGCCTTCATCTAGGCTTACCTGTAGGTCAAAGTGGTCTGTGTTGCCGCATACACACAACCATTTTTCATGACGTTAAAAGTGCCATTTTTTTAATTGGTCATTAAAAACGATCGTGTGTAGGCTCCAGAGCATTTTTAACGACGTGAAAAATGGGCTAAAAAAATTAGAACCTGCTCTATTTTTTCACGTCGTTCTTTTTAACGTCATAAAAAACAATAGTGTGTATGCTTTTACGAAGGGGGAAAAAAATGCGCATGCTCAGAATCAAGAATGAGATGGGAGTGCTCCTTCTGGTAAAACTAGTGTTCGTAATGGAGATAGCACATTCGTCACGCTGTAACGGACTGAAGAGCATGAGGCTGAAAAGCGTGAATCGTTTCTCACCAAACTTTACTAATACGAGGATCACCAAAAGCAGCCCAAAGGGTGGTGCCATCCGAATAGAACTTCCCCTTTATAGTGCCGTTGTACGTGTTGTACGTCACTGCGCTTTGCTCAAGCGTTTTTTTTTTTTCATGAACGTGTGTATGCAAGGCAGGCTTGAGAGGAAACACGAAAAATCACGTCGATAAAAACGTTTTTTTTTTTAAATGACATTAAAAACGGCCGTGTGTACACGGCATAAGGGTTTACAACCACTTTAACGCTTTGGTCTATGCAATTCTATAATAATCTTTCTTGGGGACAGGATAAGCACCTGGATGGACATTGCAGGACCACAGAGCCTACAAACTGGTGTTGATGTTTTATTTTCTAGATATTTGTATGTTTCACTAGAATTAGTTTTACACATGCAAAAAATGATTTTAGCTGTGACTTCTCAGGCAGAACATCCACCAGGCTTTGGTCTATGAGTAAATAAATCAAATCTGTCAGTTTACTTATGACAACTTCTGCTACTGTCGAGACAAATTAAAAGCAAAAATATAAGATCCCTGAGATCACGGTGGCTCAAAGGCTTGTACAGACAGTAGAGTAGCTATTAGAAGGTTATGTGATGGCAGCATGGTAGAAGGGTACTAAACACATTAGCCTTGTATTGCTCTTTGCAAAACGACATGCAACTGTATTCAATCATAGCTTGCACGCCAGTCAGAAGATTCACTTAGCAACACGCCTCCTGCATACCACCAGCTTACAAAGAGTCAGCAGTCTATAATGCCCTGTACACACAATAGGTTTTATCGATGAAAACAGTCCGATGGACTTTTTTCATCGGACAAACCGATCATGTATGGGCCCCATCGGTCTTTTTTCAATCGGTGTTTAAAAATAGAACATGTTTTAAATTTATCAAATTACTATCATCTGTGGGGAACTCCATCGGATAAAAAACCCACGCATGCTCAGAATCAAGTCGACGCATGCTCAGAAGCATTAAACTTCATTTTTCTCGGCTCATCGGAGTGTTTTACGTCACGGCGTTTGGAACGGACGGTTTTTTGACTGATGGTGTGTAGGCAAGACTGATGAAAGTCAGCTTCATCAGATTTCCGATGGAAAAATCCATCGGTTAAAAAACCATAGGAAATCCGATCGTGTGTACAGGGCTTAAGCCTTATTTAACACTTTGTGATTTCTTTTGGATTAGGAATATGGATTATTCTGATTATTTTATGTATTCATATATACAGGTGGGTCCCCAGGTTACAAACAAGATGGGGTCTGTAGGTTTGTTCTTAAGTTGTATCTGTTTGTAAGTCAGAACAGGTAAAAAAAATTAAGTGTAGCTCCTGCCAAAGAAAATATTTTTAAGCTGTTGGGATAGCATAGAGAAGGGTTATCACCCCTGTATTTGTTTTGCTGTCTGTGCCCCTGTTCAGAAGATTTCACCTCACTTTCTGTCCCAATGACAATTGGATTTAGAAAATTTTGGGTTGTTGTGGAAACGAGCCTGGGTGATAAAGCATCAGTGGAGAGGAGACACATTTTTCCCATAATAACCCTTTAAGGAGTGAATTTCACCTTCCTAGGGGTAGATTTCCTCTCACTTCCTGTTGTCTCCCTTCGTTTGTAAGTAAGAGTTGTTTGTAAGTCGGATGTTTGTAACTAGGGGACCGCCTGTACAGCAGCACTCTCTAGACCAGGGTTTCTCAACTAGGGTTCCTCTAGGGTTGCTAGGGGTTTCTTTGAGCAATGAGTAATTTCTGCCTATCAGATAAGTCCCTACTGATACCATTTAGGCAATTCTCGATGACCACAGCTGTAAGGAACATTCTTCCCACTGACCATCAAATTATTGAGATGAAGATACAGTACAGTCCATTTTAGCAGGAGTTCCCTGAGACCTAAAAGTTATTTTAAGGGTTCTTTTGTTAAAAAAGGTTGAGAAAGTATGCAGAAGAGCATCGGTATCAAACTCAAATTGATCACAGGCTGCATCAGTATTATGGTTGCTCTCAAAGGACTGGTTGTATGTGTAAAACTAGATGTCTAGAGCACCCCCATTCCCCCTTACATCAGATGTCAAGAGCCTGTCTACCATCAAAAGTCAAAAATCTCCCACTATCTCTTACATCCTAATGAACCCCCCTTACCTTATGCTGATGCTGGGAAGAAGAAAGTACAGGGTCTGGAGAAGGACCAGAGGAGGGCTGCAGTCTGCTGAATGCTGAGACCAGGGGAGGTGGAGATGAGGGACTGCTGCAGCTGGACAGAGAAATACAGGATCTGGTGGAGGAGTTCTGTCCTCCTATTTGCTGCTGACTGCTGAGACACAGTTGTGGGGGGGGGGGGTGCTGCAGCTGCAGGAGAGGTGCAAGGGCCACATGAAATACGGAATACGGCCGCAGGCCTTGTGTTTGACACATGTGCTCTAGACCAACCATTCTGAAATACGGTTCCTCCAGAGTTTTTGCAGGGGTTCCTTGAGATGCTGTTGACTGACCTCTCTGATGGTCCCTACATAGTTTAGGGCCAATGCCACATGGCAGAACCACTGATGGTTTTTTCAAGTGTCTGTAAGGGGGAGGTTCTGACTATCAATGTAAGGGGGTATGCTTCCAACTGATCTTGGATAAATTAATTTTAGCAGGTGTTCATTGAAATTGGAAAAAGGTATGAGATACGTAAATACAGGGTTTGACAAAACCCGGGCGCCAGGTCGCAAATGCGACTAGAATTAGCGACCTGGCGCCTGAGGCAGCACAGCTGAGGTTTCCTGTGTCTCCGTGTGCCCCCCCCGCGATCGCGTTGGGCCGCGCTGGCCGGTAATTGAGGCCGTGGCTTTGCGGCCTTCTGCAGGCCTATGATTCATTCTGTAATCTGGCGCCTTCTTGTGGTGGCCGTTGGTATGACAAGACAACCAGCAATGCTTGCCCGTTTCACTGCCCGCCCATCTCCTTCCCTTTACTTAGACGTTAACCCCCAAACATTATATATATTTTTTATTCTAACACCCTAGAGAATAAAATGGCGGTCGTTGCAATACTTTCTGTCACACCGTATTTGCGCAGCGGTCTTACAAGTTTACAACATTTTTTTTTTTTTATTAAAAAATAAGACAACAGTAAAGTTAGCCAATTTTTTTTTTATATTGTGAAAGATAATGTTACGCCGAGTAAATTGATACCCAACATGTCACGCTTCAAAATTGAGTCCGCTCGTGGAATGGCGACAAACTTTTACCCTTTAAAATCTCCATAGGTGACATTTAAAAAATTCTACAGGTTGCATGTTTTTGAGTTACAGAGGATGACTAGGGCTAGAATTATTGCTCTCGCTCTACCGATCATGGGGATACCTCACATGTGTGGTTTGAACACCGCTTTCATATGCGGGCGCTACTCACGTATGCGTTCGCTTCTGCACGCATCGGTCATTGAAAAAAAAAAAACTGGCTCCTAATTTTTTTAGCTGGCTCCTAGATTCCAAGCAAATTTGTCAAGCCCTGCGTAAATAAAACATTTTACATACAGCATCCAAACCTATCAATTATACAGCAATACAAAAATACAGTTAAAAAGAACATGCAGTAATGTCAAAACAAATGAAAAGTCTAGTGCAAGTCCGACATTGTGAGATGATCCTAAATTGTGCAGCTCACAAATTTATAGCAACAATATCTGACTTATAGGTTTGAACTTTGACAAAAAGGCACACCTTAAGAGCCGGTTCACACTGGGGCAGCACGACTTTGGGGGGCGACTCCGCGACGCGATCTCAAGACGACTTGAGAGGCGATTTGCAAAATGACTTCTGTATAGAAGTCAATGCAAGTCGTCTCGAGTCGCCCCCAAAGTATTACAGGAACCTTTTTCTAAGTCGGAGCGACCTGAGTCGCTCCTATTAGAACGGTTCCATTGAACAGAGCGGAACGCGACTTATCAGGCGACTGTGTGAACCGGGTCTTAATAAGATTTATGAAAACAAATACATAAAGCTCAGTGCAATGAAATATTGGAGATTTTCCCAAATACTAAATAAGAAAAAAGATGAACATGCATCTGCAGCATATTCGGTAATACATGATAATTTGACTCTAACGGCCTTCCTGCTGAACAACTCTAATCTTCATTCAATCGTTCATTTTCTACACCCTCCCCCACTAGCTAAATCTCTCTAGTAGATATCCAAATTTCCATGCAGGTCAGTAGGTCAGTGTGCACCATCCTGTGCTTGCTTCTTCTGCCTTTAGTAGACATTGCAGCATGAAAGGGAGGCTGCACAAGACAAATCCATGGGTCAAGATGCTGCATTCTCACCTGAAGCACACTGAATCACAGGATTATATAGCATGTCGATTAAAGGCACATTTAGTTGTATTTTCATGGTTGGCTTTAGATGGTTTTCAGAAAAAGGGATGCCTTAGGAACAATGTATGAACTGGTACCCTGCTTCTCATCAGAAAGATCAGATTTATGAAAGTGGTGTATCTGTTGTCCATCGCATTTGGGCGCCTTAAATTTTTTTCCATTATTTTTTTTTTTTTTTTACAAATAATTTTTTCAACTTTTTGTTTTTGGACTAACTTTATTGCTATCACAAGAGATGAACAACATCTCTTGGGATAGCATGGGCAATGACAGGTCTTCTTTATGCAGAGATTTGATGTCTATTAGACCCCCAAATCTCTCCTCTGGCCTCCCATGTAGCCGATCAGACACAGATCATTCTGATCGGCTACTTACCTGGCCATTGCTGGCCAGGTAAATAAAGGGACGGAACCGGAAGCGATGAACTGCTCTAAGTTTCCAGGGTTACAGAGAGAGGGGAATGACGTCAGTTCCTTTCTCTCTGTACAGGGCAGGCATCGCCACCGGCCACATCGCTCCCAGCCTCCGCAATGGGACCGGAGAGCCTGGAAAAGATGGCAGCGGGAGGGGGACCCCATTCCGCCACCCGCAGAAGTGATTGAGCGGCTAATTAGCCATTCAGATTACTTCTGCCTTAAAGCAGAAGTAAACCCATCGATTTAACAGTTTCAAAAAGCAGTTACATTTCCGGCATGCCTGGAATGCCAACTGTCACATTGGTTGTGCTCTCAACCAAACTGTCAAACCATCCAATGGCTGGTGTCATAACTGATCACAGGTGCAGCATCATGGCAGTTGAAGATTAAACAGAGGCCAAGATGGCAGCTTCCTTGCCTGAAAATGATAGGAGGGTTTACTTCCACTTTAAGAAGAATCACCATCTGAAAAGATCGAGACTGGAAGGATGCTTGTAGGTGCAAGCATCATCCCGGTATACGCACTGAAACGGGAGGCCGTCCATGTACGCCCTCCCGGCAGTAAGTGGTACTATCCTGCACAATCTTGAGGCACCCCATTCTAAAATGTAATAAACTAAACTAATAGTTTAACATTCACACATGTAGAACACCCAACATTACAGGTGATGTATTCTTCCAAGGGAAACACACCTTTGAACACTGGTACTGACTAGGATTCAGTTTTTCCCCCTCACTCAGCTAATGTGACCCCAGTGCTGATGGAGAGGGGCAGGGGAGGAGCAAATAAGGATTCTGAGGAGGTGCTCACCATCCTCCTTTTTATCAACTGATGATGCTATTGGCTGTTAGGGTGCCAGCGGCTAGAAGATTTTAATGGTACACAATGAAAACCTGTGGCTTTGTGTAAATAAAAATTAGGTTTGTTCAACCTGCTGACTTGTATACAATTTTTGGGCAAGAAGGCACCCTGGTTAAAAAAAGACTGGTATAGAAGATTAAAAATGAACAAAAGGAACAGAGTAAATTACATCAACAGACCAAAAAATGAAGTGGGTTCTAAAGGGATAAACTAATAATACGTGCTTCATGACCAGGTGAGACCACTCTAAACTGCTGAAAACTGGCAAAGCAACTGCTTAGGGAATTTCTTCGGATCCAGAAAACGCCTCAATGTATCATGACAGAAACTTGAAGGCTGCCATTGCTTACCTCTGCTAAAAATCATAGTTGTTTAAAGCGGTTGTAAACCGCTGGCCTTTATTTATTTGGGGAACCTTAAATGTAAAGGCATAATGTGCATAATGCATTGCATACTAGCACAATATGTTAAACTTACCTTAAAACAAAGTCCTCTGGCGCCGAGAAGTCAGCGCTGCAGGGGCTCCCATCTTCACTTGTCTTGCTTCCGGGGTTTGCGGGCTCCGGCTCTGTGACTGGCCAAAGCCGCAATGACGTCACTCCCATGCATGCGCTTGGGAGCCGTCGTTCACGGCACAGGGTTCTGAAGGAACGGCACAGGTGGCCATTTCTTTAGAACGCATGCGCCAGTGATGTTACTGGCTGCATGTAATGTAAATATCTCCTAAACGGTGCCCATTTAGGAAATATTTACACTACCTATATAGGGAAGCCTTCCTTTTGGCTTGCCTATAGGTAAAAGCAAAAGATGGAAATTTACTTCCTCTTTAAGTGTCAAGTTGACCCATTTATTCAAAAAGACCCTTCATTTCAGCAAAAAATGTCCCTTCTGTATTGCACAGGTATAGCTCAGGACTATAGACAGGTGACTGTTGCCTGCAGCAAAGGTGCTGATCACTCCAGACAAGCTACAAATACTGCATGGAACCACTGAGACATGGGTGGTGGGAAGCGGGTCCATGCTGACCTGGGGCCTGTCTGCAAATAAGTATTTAAAAAAAAAAAAAAAGGGGGGACGAGAGAGGGCACATCATGGTTACATAGTAGGTGAGGTTGAAAAAAGACACAAGTCCATCAAGTCCAACCCATGTGTGTGATTATATGTCAGTATTACATTGTATATCCCTGTATGTTATGGTCCTTCAGGTGCTTATCTAATAGTTTTTTTGAAACTATTGATGCTCCCTGCTGAAACCACTGCTTGGGGAAGGGAATTCCACATCCTTGCAGCTTTATCTCTGGAGTTAATTCCCTTTTTAATGCATGCCAATATTCTGTTTGCTTTGTTGCAATTTACAGAGCCGGAGCCTGCAAACCCAGAAGCAATAATTTTCACTTAGGGGTGTACTCACTTTTGTTGCCAGCGGTTTAGACATTAAAGTGGATGTAAATCCACTCTCATCCTTTCTTAACTACTGCCATAGTGCTGATCTATAAGGATATAGATGCCTCCTGCATGTATCCTTACCTGTCAAATGTCTCCCCTCTGTCTGTTATAAGAACTGAAAAACTGCAGATTCTGTGGGTGGATCTGTTGTCTGGAGCTCGGTGGGTGGAGTCGTGATGTCAGTAGACTCCCCGCCCACCTCTAGACTCCCCTTGTCAACATGCATTTTCTCTTGTGTATTCCTTCTGCTATTATCACTAACATCCAGTCAAAATCCAGAAAAGTAACCACATGACTTCAGAAAAGGAGTGGGGGTGGGAATTAAAAAATAATGCCTGTCTAAAGCTAGTGCACGAGATATGTAAATAACCTGTCACTCAAAGCAAGGGGGCGGAACGGACAAAGGTGTTTCTCTGTTTGACCGTTTTATCACACTTAACAATAAAAGAGGATTGGTCAGAGCTGGATTAACTCTTTGTGGCAAGACCTGGCAAAAATGATAGGAAATCTTATACACTACATTGTGACAGCAAAAAAAAAAAAAAACTTTGGGTTTACATCCACTTTAATGGCTGTGTTGAGTTATTTTGAGGGGACAGCAAATTTACAATGTTATACAAGCTGTACACTCACTACTTTACATTGTAGCAAAGTGAAATTTCTTCAGTGTTGTCACATGAAAAGATATAATAAAATATTTACAAAAATGTGAGGGGTGTACTCACTTTTGTGAGATACTGTATGTGCCCAGGTCAGATTTCATGAATGGGGTTTACATCCACTTTAATGTGACTGCTGACTGGAGTGCTTGAGAGCTGAGGCTTCAGGGGACCGGTGACAGAGAATGTATTCCTCTACCCCTGGACTTCAAGAATATGTAAACTCAACATTTCATATTCCTGATATGTGCCTGCTGTACCATGTACATGTATGAAAAAGTATCCTGTTCTCTTTGTATTGCTTAATTTGTGTGAAATCCCTGGTGTACCTACCAGTCCCTATGCTTTCCTATTACAAACTGAGCACAATAGGCATGAGAGCACAGTGTGGTCAGTTCTGCAGCTGTGCAGGGAACTCAGCCTGCTCTTCTAATATAATTAGATTTGTCTTGACATGCCCCTCCCCCTGCACAACCATTTAGTGGGAAGACCTGTGTATTATAGTTTCTTCTCCCCTAGCTCTCTGAGTTCCTTATGCAGCAGAGAACAGAGGATATGTGATCACTTACAACAGTTGTTCTCAACTCCTGTCCTCAGGGCCCGCTAACAGGCCAGGTTTGCAAGTTAACTGAAATGCATCATAGGTGATCCTTTTGCTGCTCAGTTATTGTAGTATTCTGGTCTGCATCTCCTCAAGGTACTACGTAAAATCTGGCCTGTTAGTGGGTCCTGAGGATAAGAGTTGAGAACCACTGATTTATTAAAAAGAGGAAAAAATGTGTTTATAATGTTTTTATATCCACACACACACGTGTTTTTCCTTTCATTCCTATTTTAAACTGAATGGGTTGTTTTACCAGGTGAGGGTTCACATGTATTTTTAACGAACATTTAAGCCTTGCCGTGTCCGAAAACCCCACTGTAATGTTTCTTTATTTTTCTACCTGGATTGGGGATTTAGCTGTCCAAAAAGCAGCCCAAGTTTTTATTATCTAGGATCAGAAGGGCCCTGTTCTTTCATTATGCTTTATAAATCTATAGCCCCTCGTTATTTATATGATCCAAACATTTACTCTTTAACCCAGCCTTTTTCAACCAGGGGGCCTTGAGATTTCTTCAGAAGTGCCTTGACAAAATGCCTAAAAATTGCCCAAAAATTGTATACAAGCCAGCAGATGGATCAAGTTTGCCTTTTGGTTACACAAAGCCACAGGCTTTCATTGTGCACCATTACAATTGTCCAGCCGCTGGCGTCCTAACAACCAATGACATCTTCAGCTGATGAGGGGAATGTCGGGTGCCTGCACAGCATCCTTGTTTGCTCCTCCCTGACCCTTCTTTATCAGCACTGGGATCATATTAGCTGAGTGGGGGAGAGAAACTGAGGGAGAAGAGAAACATTGGAATACTAGTCAGTACCCATGTGCAAAGGTGTATTTGCTTTGGAAGAATAAATCGCCTCTAACTTTGGGTGACCTACATTTATTGATGTTGCTGTGTTATGAAAAACTATTAGTTTCGTTTTTTTACATTTGAGAATGGGATGCCTCGAGATTTTTTAAGAATTTTAAAGGGTGCCTTGACGGAAAAAATGTTGAAAAATGAATTTAACCAATAATTGCATTTGATAATGCACGCAACATATCTTATTTGCATTTGAAAATTATAGACACTGAATAATTACTTCTTAATTGTATGCACCTATTTCATAATTAATGAGTTTAACCACTTGCTTACTGGGCAATTAAACCCCCCTCCGGCCCAGACCAATTTTCAGCTTTCAGCACTGATGCACTTTGAATGACAATTGCGCGGTCATACAACACTGTACCCAAATTACATTTTTATCATTTTTTTCACACAAATAGAGATTTCTTTTGGTGGTATTTAATCACCACTGGGTTTTTTTTTTTTTTTTGCTAAACAAACAAAAAAAGATGGAGAATTTTGAAAAAAAATCCTTTTTTCATATTTTGTTATAACATTTTGCAAACAGGTAATTTTTCTCCTTCATTGATGGGTACTGATAGGCTGCACTGATAGGCACTGATGGGCACAGATAAGGTGGCACTGATGGGCACAGATAAGGTGGCACTGATAAGATGGCACTGATGGGTCCTGATGGATGGTACTGATGGGTGGCACTAATGGGCACTGATAGGTGTTACTGATGGATACCACTGATAGATGGCACTGATGAGCACTGATGGGCACTGGTAGGTAACACTGATGGGTACTGCTAGGTGACAATGATGGGCAGCACTGTTGATGAGGCACTGATTGGTGACATTGATAGGTGGCACTGTGGGCACTGGTAGGTGGCACTGGTAGGCGGCACTGTTGTGCACTTGTAGGTGGCACTGACAAGTGGCACACATGGACACAGATGAGCTGGCGGCAGCTCTCCCTGATTGGGACCGATGTCCTTCTGTCAGCCGCCGGTGACCGGCTTTCTTTTTCTAACACAAAAAATAGCCGATTACCAGCTCTGTTTACATCACATGATCAGCTGTCATTGGCTGACAGCTTATCACGTGGTAAGGGGTCGGGATCGACCCCTTACTCCAATCTTTGATCCAGCGAGTCTCATAGACTCGCTGATCACAGAGCGAGCCACACAGGGGGCGTGCAGGCCGCTCGAGCACGGGAGAACGTCTATTGACAGCCTCCCGGCAAAATAGGTCCGTGCTGTAGCCGTCATTCGGCTATAGCGCGGATCTGAAGCGGTTAAATAAGCAGGAATGGTGCTCATTTTCTGGAATTACTGTATTACAATTGGTATTTAAAGTAATGGAATTTTTAGGAAACAAAATAAGTAATTTCAAGAACTAACATTCATTGTCCAAGTCAGTGTTCCTAAACCTTTTTTCAGTCAAGGCACCCTTTAAAATTATGGACAATCTCAAAGCACCCCATTTTAAAATGTGAAAAACGATTCAAATGCCGCGTACAGACGATCGGGCATTCCGACAACAAAACCGTGGATTTTTCTTCCGACGGATGTTGGCTCAAGCTTGTCTTGCATACACACGGTCACACAAATGTTGTCGGACATTGCGAACGTCAAGAACGCGGTGACTACAACACGCACGACGAGCCTAGAAAAATGAAGTTCAATAGCCAGTGCGGCTCTTCTGCTTGATTCCGAGCAAGCGTGGAATTTTGTGCGTCGGAATTGTGTACGCACGCTCGGAATTCCATCAAGTTTTGTTGTCGGAAAATTTGAGAACCAGCTCTCAAACATTTGTTGTCAGAAATTCCGACAGCAAATGTCCGAAGGAGCATACACACGGTCGGATTTTCTGACAACAAGCTCACATCGAGCATTTGTTGTCGGAAATTACGACCGTGTGTACACGGCATAATAGTTTTATATAATGCAGCAACATCCATAAGGAGGACACCCAACGTTAGAGGTGATTTATTCTTCCAAAGCAAATACACTTTTGCACACTAGTACTGATTAGTATTCCAATGTTTCTCTTCTCCCTCAATTTCTCTCCATCAGTCAGCTAATGTGACCCCAGTGCTGATAGAGAGAGGCAGAGGAGGGTCAAACGAGGATGCTGTGGAGGCAACAGACATTCTTCTTATCAACTCATGAAGTCCTTGGCAGCTCTCATTTCATTCCAGTGTCTAGTTGTAATGGTGCACAATGAAAACCTGTGGCTTTGTGTAACTAAAAGGTAGGCTTGATCCACCTGCTGGCTTGTATACAATTTTTATCCATTTTTAGGCATTTTGCCAAGGCAGCCTGCTTTAAAAAGGCTGGTCCAAGTTATTATTATTTGTATTATTAATATTGATATTTTGTTTATTTCAAATAACATCATAAGAGTGTGTGTGTCAAGCACCATCTTAAAGCTGAACTCAAAGGTAAATATACCTAATGCGGCGTACACACGATCGTTTTTCATGCCATTTTTTTAACCGACGCTTTTCTCGTCGTTTTTTTTTCATGTTTCCTCTCAAGCCTGTCTTGCATCCACACGATCATTAAAAAAACGCTCGAGCAAAGCGCAGTGACGTACAACACATACGACGGCACTATAAAGGGGAAGTTCCGTTCGAATGGCGCCACCCTTCATGTTAGTAAACTTTGTTGAGCAGCGATTCGCGCTTTTCAGCCTTGTGCTTTTCAGTCCGTTACAGCGTGACGAATGTGCTATCTCCATTACGAATGCTAGTTTTACCAGAGCGAGCGCTCCCATCTCATACTTGATTCTGAGCATGCGCGTTTTTTTTCCCCTCGTAAAAGCCTACACACTATCGTTTTTCACGTCGTTAAAAAAAACAACATGAAAAACGACGTGAAAAAATAGAGCATGTTTGAAATTTTTAATGCCCGTTTTTCACGCCGTTAAAAATGCTCTGGAGCATACACACGATCGGTTTTAATGGCCATTTTAAAAAATGGCATTTTTAACGGCATGAAAAACGATCGTATGTACGCCGCATTAGGATTTGTATTTCTGTCCATCCAGTCCTTGGATTTACACAGCTTCTTACCAAAACACATGCCTACCTAGCAAGGTAGGAGATTTGATCTATCCACCCTGTGACTAGACATTAAAAGGTGAAGCAGCACACTGACTTCTTTTCAGCATGCTCTTTTTATTGCAGCACACCGGATTGACTCACTGGGCTGTTTCTCCTTCACTCTGAGCTCTGCAGATACCAAGTCAAATTTCAGTACTCTTGCATTGAAAAAAAAAATATATATATATATATATACAGTATATATATACAGTATGTATTAATAAATACAGAGCTATATACCGTATATACTCGAGTATAAGCAGAGTTTTTCAGCACATTTTTTTTGTGCTGAAAATATCCCCCTCGGCTTATACTTGAGTCAGCTTTTTGCGCCTGATCTCTTGGATTTTGCGGACCCGGTACTGGCCGGCCGTAGGTCCCCTGGACCCAAAACTTGGCACACATGTAGTTCCACTCTTTCTCTACAAGTGTGCAAAGATTGTTGTCCGGGGGAGCTACAGCCGGGGAGCACCGATTTTTTTCAAATCCGCACACCCCTTCCATAGACTCCCATGTTAAACGTCAGTCTAGTCATGGACACAGGCATGGGCACAGTGAGGCATGGGCACAGTGAGGCATGCACATGGACACAGTGAGGCAAAGTGAGACACAGTGAGGCATGCAGATGGACACCCTAGGCTTATACTCGAGTCAATAAGTTTTCCCAGTTTTTTGTGGTAAAATTAGGTGCCTCGGCTTATATTCGGGTCGGCTTATACTCGAGTATATACGGTAAATGTTTTACATTTATATCTGCTTGGAGTTCATATTTAACCCTTTTACACAAATTAGCTAGATTTGATGTTTGCATGACGTGCTCTAAGACAGCCAAGGACTGCCACATCCATAATTCTGAGCTTTTTGGAAATGTCTGACAACATTTCAGAAATGTGTGGAGTTGTAGAGTTACAGTTATATATTTGGTGCATCATGACATACATATGGGACAAATATAATAACCACCAACCATTTGTTGTCAGCAGAAATACTAGTTCATACACCAATGTGTACCATTTAGCGGCGATTCTATCAATTCTTAGCAAAATTATAGATTAAAAAGAATTCAGATTGCAACATTGCTGGTTTGATTATGTGCTATAATTATCTAAAGTAATAATAGCGGCATAATTACTCCATGTTTTAATATACAAATGCATAACAAAGAATCTAGTTTTATTTCACACAATCCCCCTGTTGTACTGTGTTGAAGTCTGATGTTTTCTTCTTGTCCTTTTAATAAATATTTTTTCTTCTCCATATTGCCCCTAGTGAAGCTAAATCTCAGCTGTGAAGCTGTGATTGTAAAAAATGAAAGTGCTGAAATTTAATAAGACACATAATTAGAAAGGGAAGCAGATGCCTGATTTTGGTTCATGTCCTTTTTAATAGAGGTAATGCTAAGGACAATTTGGAGGCATGTTTTCATTGACTATTAGGAATTTGCTAGACGGTGACAGATGGAAGGCACACAAAGAAAGAACTTGAAAAGAAGCAGGGTGCAAATGGAAATGTGCCATGATAACAATTACTTAACATTGATTAACTTGCACTTCTTATTGAGAATTCGATTTAAAAATCAAGCACTCTACAGTTATTGCCTCTACTGTGTAATTTGTACAGTTAGTCTTTAAAGCTTAAGGAAGAACACTGCTAAGCACCATTCTTTTAGAAAATACATCAGCAAAATCATTGCAATCATGCAAAATATTGCTCTCTCTTTTAGAATTTTGAAAATGTTGGCATTTCACCTTGCTGTAACATAGGAATACTGGAAAAATGTAGAGAGACTAGACCAGATTTGCATAAATACTTATTTCAGATAGAACGTACGAATTGGTGAGATCTAGTTACAGTAAAAAAACTGATTGTGCTAGGTTATTCTAATTATTGTTAACAAATATTGAAAATGAGTTAGGGAATTTCCCTGATCAGCCTTATAAATTGGCAAAAAGTAGACAAATGCCCCGTACACACGGTCGGACCTTTGACCGGCCAAAATCACATCGTAATTCCGACGGAATTCCATCGGAGTAAAAGAGAACATGTTCTCTATCTAAACTCCGACGGAAGTCCTCGGAATTTCCGATGGAAAAAGTCCGATGGGGCATACACTTGGTCGGAATATCAGATGAAAAAATTCCGTCTGACTTTTTCCATCGGAAATTCCGATCGTGTGTACAAGGCATAGGGCAAACAAATTTTCAAATACATGATCCATACTATAAGATCCATGAAAGTCCCATAAACCTGAAAAATAAGCACACATGTATGACCGCCAAGCCCCGTCAGCATGCTAGCTGTTCTGAATAAAAAAAAAAAACTCTATTGAAGCTCATCAAGTCGACATGGAAAGGTTGGGCATAGATACAAAGTTTTTCACAGTGTCAGGTCTTGGACTTCAGATTGTCAGCACCAAAAGATAGAAACCTGAAGTATAGACTTAACAAACACATTCTAAGATAACCAATAAAAATATGAAGGAATCAATAGACTATGAAGTTTAATAATGTGGCATACAGTATGTAATCAAAACATATTTAAAAACCATAGTAAAAATGAAAATTTCCAGCATCACAGATATACTTTATATCACACTCTTATAATCCAATGTCATTCAAAATTAACATGCAGAGCTTGTGAGAATCATGTATGCTGGCAACATTGGCTCCAGTAATAGTCATGTATCACAGATTAATCCATGAATAGTTGCAGGTGTATACATCAATAGTTCAACACCCAACAGCTGAAAAAAATGAGACCACTAAGAAATAAAATATGGAGTCTGAACTTGAATACATACAAAATATAGGCCATGTGAGATGTTAAGAAATGATTAAACACTTCTAGGAAACAGTTCAGGGGAGCATTAGTAGTGGGTATTTGCCGATAAGTGTCCTAATATGAACTCAAAATATGAACTCAAAATGTACCACAGGGACAACCTGGGACATGGCAGACATGCCACCTTGGTACATACCTATTGGCGGAGACTAAAATAAAGAGTATGGCAATTGTATTTGATGCCTGCTAGATTGTTCCCAATAATCATACCAAAGTGACTAATCGCTGTTTAACGTAAGAATGTACTAACAGGACAATCCTCAATTAGGAATGTGTTACGGCAGTCATACACCACCTACTGAAGCACTTACTTACAGCAGAGTCTCCTGCTATGTAAGACAAAAAAACGTGTCCGCATCACTAAAAAAGAAGATATGTATAGCCAAATAGAACAGTTAGTTAAAGTGGTGAACTAGTGCCTACACTTGCAAACTGTACAATGGTACAAGACAGAGCAATAGAACCCACAAACCTATAGGCATGTAAGGGGTCTTGTGACATAATGCATTGCCCTGTGGTCAATGTCAAACTGTAGTCTACGCAATCCAAAAAATTATGTAACTTCCAAATGATATATCCAAGTGGGGTGCAGGGTGTATGTAATGAGGCTCATAGTGAGGTAAGTATCCAGGTTATGACCTCATCTCAATGTTGAAATGGTAATCCACATCATGTCCTGTACACAAGAAGTAACATTCAATTGTTGTTTCAAACGATATATCAAATGTGTCATCTACAATGCATGTCCAATGATGTCATTCAGATAAGAAATTTTCCAAACGTCCAAATATCCACAATGAATCATTGTAACAAAAAATTGTCCCACTGTCCATAAGTATATAGTAAAGTGCAAAGGGGATGCAAAAAGATGTGTGTGTGGGATTTAAGCGGCCTGCACCCGTCGGCATGCACTAGCTGTTCTGAACTCCATAGAAGCTCATCAAAATGACATGGAAAGGGTGGGCACAGATGCAAATTTTTGCATAGTACCGGGTGCTGGACTTCATGTTAGCAGCTATTGCATTGTAAGAAAAGGTGGTAATGGTGAAATTCATTCAACAGTCCATAAGAATTCACGATAAAACCTGTGTGCACTCTGTATAAAGCCAGAACATATTTAACAACCAGAAAACACAACAGTCAAGGGAACTTTTGTATTTTCCATGTAGAGTACAACCTTTCCCAAACAAGCCTGAAAATAGCCACCATGATAACCAGTCAGCAAAATGACAGAAAAGTCAGTACTCTGCTTTACAGAGCTGGGGCCTTGCTTTTGCTAAGGATACAATCTGATGTCAATTTGTGTGTTTCCCCTAAGTTTTCCCAGCTGCCACCCGTAAGATATAGTAATATTCTTCCACCTAAACTCGGCAGAGCCTATGTATTTCTGTCTATGATTCAGATATTAGCTTCTGGGCATCTTCGGTAGCAATGACCGATGTAATAGATCTACATTCTCTATATTCTGGTGCTATATAGATGACTATAAAATACTTATTGGAACCCACAATAAAGTCTAGTAAAAAAAAATAATCTCAAATTAATAGATATCAACACATAAATAAAAAAACAATCCTAGATTAAATGGTTCAAATTCTATCCACTTATTTGCATATGATGAACATAATTAGACATGAAGAAAGCAGAAAATCTCATCTCAAGTAACTTTTTCCCAGAGAAGGTGTGCGGCTCTAAGCCTTCATTCTTGCTTCAACCCAGGCTTGTCTCCCTCTTATTTACTTCCTCCCTGTACTGCTTCTCTAATACCCTACTGGCCTCATAATTAGATGAAAACCTTCCATCACTCCCTGATATGCATAGCAATAGAGAAAGTCACTTGGTGACATATGGCGTACTTGGGGATGAGGGGGGTAGGTAACAGCAAAAGCATAATTAACATTCTTGCAATGTAAACATATACTTCTTTTTACAATATTAAATTTTTTCAGAGTCATAAACTGAGGGATATAAGCAGCTGAATAAATATGCAAATTTTTACTTCCTATAAATGCTAGGTTTAGTCATTTCTCCCTCATCCCCCAAGCCACACTGTTGGCCCCAGTTCTCAAAAAGGATATTGGGGAACTGGAGAAAGTGCAGGGAAGGGCAACCAAACTGATAAGAGGCATGAAGGAGCTCAGCTATGAGGAAAGATTAGAGGAACTGGATTTATTCACTCTTGAGAAGAGGAGATTAAGGGGGGATATGATCAATATGTACAAATATATAAGGGGTCCATATTGTGAACTTGGTGTTGAGTTATTCACTTTACGGTCAACACAAAGGACAAGGGGGCACTCTTTACGTCTAGAGGAAAAGCGATTTCACCTCCAAATACGGAAAGGTTTCTTCACAGTAAGAGCTGTGAAAATGTGGAATAGACTCCCTGCAGAGGTGGTTCTGGCCAGCTCAGTAGATTGCTTTAAGAAAGGCCTGGATTCTTTTTTAAATGTACATAATATAACTGGGTACTGACATTTATAGGTAAAGTTGATCCGGGGAATATCCGATTGCCTCTCGGGGGATCAGGAAGGAATTTTTTCCCCTGCTGTAGCAAATTGGATCATGCTCTGCTGGGGTTTTTCGCTTTCCTCTGGATCAACTGTGGGTATAGAATTAGGTATATTGGATTGTACGATATTTATTATTTTATTTTTTTATGGTTGAACTGGATGGACTTGTGGCTTTTTTCAACCTGACTAACTATGTAACCATAATGGGTGATCTCAGTGATCAGTAGAAAGGCTTAGGAGTTTGAAATGGACAGCACTTTGGACCTTTGGGTCCACTGTTCAATTTGGCATGCTGTTTTCACCGATGGTAACCTCCATCTGGATGGAAGCATTTCAGCTGAACAAACTTACATAAACATGCAGATAGATGTGTGTATAAATTGGTTTGTTCCACAAAGGTGCACAAGAATGAAAACTTCTGAAATAACATTATTTTTTAAAATCTTATATTTTATTTATTGGGTTTGGATCTGCTTTAATACCTTGTTTTCATACTTACCTCTCCTGTGTTGGGATATTCTGTACCAAAGATCAACTTTCCTGCACCAAAATAGAACAGTGTAACATTTCTGCCATTGGAATCTTTTGCTTCAAGAAATACAGATCAAATTCACATAAATTTAAACATTACACAAGGACAAAACAACTTATGTATTAAAATATATGCAATCTTATTGAGATATCTCCCCCCAGCGCTTGCTAGTAGCATATTATTCACAATCCTGTAACAAGGGTTACTTTTCAATAAACTAGCTTGAGTTGTTATGCACAGGATAGTAATTTCCATACACAACACTGAAGTAGTTGGGGATATTATGTATATTCTAACAGAGTATTAGCATATGTGCACACATTCCTCTCAATGAAACATCTGCTCCATTGTAAAGCACACACATTCTTCCTTAGATGCAAAGCAAATCTTCAGGAGTCTTTGTATAGCAAAGCTTAGTGCGGCTGAATACTGGCTTGAACTCTTACTTACAAAGGACCATAGATTAAGCAACCATAATCATATAAATGTATGTATTCAATCATTTTGACTAAGATAGAAATGCACACACATCAATTATTTTCTGTATTTTTGGTATAAGGCTCCATGTACACAGAAGCTCAAAAACGGTTGTTTTGAACACCAGATTTCTGGCAGAAAAAGCTGCTTTAAAATATAGCTTTTATCAGCGTTTTTTACTAGCGTTTATTAGCGTTTTTCAGTGTAGCGTTTTTTAGCTTTTTTTTTTATTTTTGTTCTTTTTTTCAATGGATTAAAAAACGCTGGCGACCAGCGTTTTTGAGCGTTTATTCGCGTTTTTCAGCGTTTTGCATTTTTCCCGCCGAAAAATGGCACTTTGAACGCGAATTTCTTGCGTTCAGAAAAAATACCATTAACTCCACTGCTCATTAACGCTAAAAAACGCTATGTGTACATGAACACATAGGCTAACATAGAGTGCAGTTAATGGGCTTTTTAAAAAAACGCCAAAACGTCAAACTGCAGTTTATCAGCTTCAGTGTAGTGTATGATATATGTACAAATGTCAGGTGTTGTTTTTTTTTATTTATTTATTTACAGATATGGAGAATACTCTTTTATAGCACTCTTCATATTGTTGGCTAACATACTTTTTATTTAACAGTAGAGTTTATTAAATTGCTTGTAAAAAAATTCCAAACATAACAAATGCAGACAGTAAAACCCCCCAAAACAAGAACAATGGATGATGGCACAATTGAAAGCAACACCGTGTATTAGAAGACAATGGTGACAAATAGACAGACTGGTAAATTGGTCACCAGTTCACAAAACAAAAAATACTCCAAGAGTAAATAAAGTTTCACACTTAGGCCTCTATCACATAGGACAGGGGAGAGAGGATCCACATCACTAGGTAAACCTGCTCCCAGTCCACTGAAGGTGGAGCTTAAGGACAGGAGGGGGTTATACCTAGACCAAACCTAAGGGAGGGAGGGAAGAACAGAAAAAAGGGGGTGGAGGGGGGCTCAAAAAGAGGGGGCAGACAGGTGTGGCAGATACTGAGCTGACCTCACAGATATATCAAGGACTCATAACGTTAGGTCCCTAGCTTTGATCGAAGCCTCCCTTATTTTTTGGAGTTTTTCGGCCAAGATAAGTATGTTTATACAAAGGCAACACCCGGTTAATAAGAGAGCCCCACCGCTGTATCATGGGAGGAGCAGACAACTTCCAGTTTACTAAGAATAGACTTCCTAGCATAGTACAATAGATAGAACAAAAACAAACCTTTATGATGGGTAGCAGCCAATGTATCACAAATTCCCAGTAAAAGAACTTGCGGGTCCATAGGCACACCACCCAACTTAAGGCACTGAGTTCACACACTACCTCCCTCCAAAACAACTGCAGAGTAGGGCAAGACTAAACTATATGTATAAATGTACCAACATCCAGTCTGCATTTAGGACAACTAGTAACCAACAAAGGATAGATTGTAGAAAGACGCTGGGGGGAGTAGTACACTCTATGTAGAAACTTAAGTTGTATCAATCTATCCCTGGCTGAAATCATAAGGGGGAGATACTGCTGTATACCCTATTCCCAATCCCCATCCATCAAGGTGGATAGGTCTCGCTGCCACACATCATACAGACGGGTGACTTTAGATGAATCCGCTTGGGCCAAGCACTGGTATAGGGATGATAAAGGTTTGTCAAGCTGGTCGGCTATCAATGAACTTGATTGCATGGGATGCCAGCACCAGAGGGAAAGTGAATTGAGATTGAGCCGCACGACGGCGCTAAAGATATCTAAAATACATATTAATGGGTAAATGGAAAAGGGTCTTAAGGTGTCAAATGTCATGACTTGTCCACAAGGCCGGGTCCAGCACTGTCTTAAAGTGGTATAGCTGAGGGTTTCCTCAAAGGGGAGTGTGAGGTGACAATGCCCCCTTGACCCCCCCACCAGAGACTCCACCTGTCTCCACACCTGTAAAGTGGTCTGCATTGGTTTAGTCACATTAGGGTTAGAACGAGGTCCCTGAAACACTAAATTACTACGCTCCACATAAGATCCTAACAGGGCCGATTCCAAATTCACCACCGCGTTATTCCGAACTGTGACAAGTGCAGCCGCCCAGTAGTTTTTTTGGAAACAAGGAAGGCCTCTACTAGTAAGGGGCAGTTGAAGAGTAGTCCTAGCTACCCAAGGGGTACTACCTGGCCAAATAAAAGAGGCAGTAATTTGTTCTAGCTTCTGGAAAAAATATTTTGATATAGAAACTGAGGGAATGGCGGAACACATAAAATAAATTGGGGAGAAGGGTTATTTTTATAAGATTAACCCTACCCACTGGCGTTTTAAGGGCAAGAATTTCCACACAGCGCACTTTTGAGTCAGTTGGAACAGCACTGTTTGCAGGTTGAGAGGTAAGTAAGCAGGGAGCTTCCTTTGAATTCTGATCCCTAAGTATTAAAATTCAATGACCCATTGGAGAGGAGTAGATGAGGGTAGAGACCCAAGGAAAAAAGGACTGATTTTTTTCCAAATCATTCTAATGCCAAAAAAATGCCCAAACATATCAATCAGTTTCTGGGCTGCAGCAAAGAACAAGGAGGCATCATGAAGGTATAGTAGAGTTCGCATAAAGCGAGTCTTTTTTCTCCAAAGGGCCCACAGTTATCCCTCTAACTTTCTTAGAGGTTTGAAGTAGGATGGCCAAGGGCTCTATAGCAAAAGCAAATAGGCCCAGGGACAATGGGCAGCCCTGTTGGGTACCACAATACAGGCTAAACTCCTGGCACAGTTGTTCTCCAATACGTATCTGGGCCTTAGGATTAGCATAAAGGATTTGCAGCCTAAAAAAAAAACAAGGGCCAAGCCCAAATTGTCTCAAGACTTCCCACATATAGGACCATTCCACTGAATAAAAGGCCTTCCTCGCATCCAACAAAGCAATTAGGGCATGTGGACGCGGAGGAGGTCAATACAGTAAATAACCTACAAAGATTAATATCTGTATTCTTACCTGGCATAAAACCCGACTGGCCACTGTGGATCAGGGACAGAATAATCTTATGAAGGCAGGTAGCCAAGATTTTACTTAAGATTTTAGTATCCACGTTCGATAGAGCTATAGGGTGATGGGAAGAGCACAACTCAGAGTATTTTTCCTGGCTTGGAGAGTACTATGATAATTGCCCACGACATAGAATTCGGGAGACTGCTGTCTTTCGAGACTGTGAGGTAGAGTTCATGTAATTTAGGGGCCAGTACTTCAACATGAGATTTATAGAATTCAGAAGGATGGCTAACATACTTTTCGCAGAATAGGTAATTGGACAAATAATCAGACATTATTGACAGAGTCACTGTAATTTGCAGTTTATTAATCATGTGCAAGCAGTAACACTAAATAGATTATGAACGTTGCACAAGCATGGACTCTTCACAGCAATGTATCCATTGCTCAATCAGGATAACATGTGGATGCATAACATAGTTTTTGTATGACTCTATACACAGCCTTTCTCAGCCTTTTTATGCCAGAGGAACCAATTGAATAATTATCAGATCCCAGGGAACCCCTGCTAAAATGTTGCCATTAGAGGCCTGTGGGAATAGTGTCCCTTATATTGGTGGTCAGTGAAAAGAATGCCCTCCTTACAGTGGCAGTCAGAATACCACCCTTACAGACAACTAAAATAATCATTGGATTCATGCAATTGGCTCTGACAAGTGGTGTGGGACCCAGAGCTATATAGGCACTATCTGATGGAAGGTCACTTATTAGCCAAAGCTCAAGGAGCCCCTAGTGACCTTTGTAAGAACCCTAGGGTTCCACAGAACTCTGGTTGAGAATGATTGCTCTATAACTTCAGAGAGTGTAACTGAAAATTACTACTTCAGTGAAACAGTTCAGAACACAAACAGCTACTGCGTTTTTCCTCTTCAACAGCATTCCTCTGACTGGAGTGCAGGGTAGCCCTGGTAACATGTGTGAACAAATGGAGGCCAAAGGACAAAAAGTCACCTCACTAAAACTGGGTCTAGCTGAGTCTTTCGGGGAAGCTATATGTTATTATGCTCTTGCCAAGTTCCCAATATCCTGGTTCTGACAGTGCAGGATCTCTCACCTGGCAGAAGATCACTTCCCAGCTGCCTCTACCTCATCAGGTGAGGAGTCATTCCACTTTGTCACTTTGTGGGGATTAAAAATTTAATGGCTTAATCTTTTTTTGTGGTTGGGGTGGTCTTTCTGAAGATGGGCCCATTTTGACAGCCCTAGAATATGGATGGTGACCGTGCTTGCATTGGCAGCCCCTCCGCCCCCCCCCCCGAGGCGGTGTTAGCCTTTTCCACAAATTTAAATCCCCTTCTTGCCCCTCAGAAGAGTATTTTATTCTGCACAACAATACAGATAACACTGTCTGGATTTGAGCCACCCCTTTTGTCAGTTTCCACATGTCCACCATTGATTGATTGGTTTATTGATTTCCTACCTATGATAGCCATGGGTGTCCAAGCATGTATGTTCCTTTTCATAACCTGCTATGTGTCTAATAGTTTGGAATATCAAATTGTGGTCACATATTTCTCTGCAAGGTTTGGGTACAGTCTTGCATGACCAAGTAATTATCAATCAAACATTTTGCTCCTAGTATGTTTTTTTTTTTTATCCCACTAGCCCTGGTTTGTGGCGCTAAAAGGTGTAGAGAAGCAGGGGGTGAAATGGTGCATGTGATCTCTTATCCCTTGCCACTATAATAAAGTCAGTCAAGAAGACTACTCCATTTATAACAGGATAACGACAGTCTGTTTTTCAGCCACAGCTTTTAGCATTGTTGGCGAGCCAAACTTCTTGTGCCATAGCCTAAACAGCAAGTGAGAGGAAAACCCTCCAAAGTGAGGGAATTCCTGGTTGTCCCCATTGGAGAATTTAACCACTATAACTGTTCTGGGGGCAACACAAAATTTGGGTTTTTCTTTTACTTAAACTTTCAGTGATGATGGTAAACATGACAAATTAAAGTTTGTGTCTCTCTAGCGGAGATCACAGACAGCAATTACAACCAGACAGGTGTTCTAATGCCTCCCCATTTTCCCCAAAAGTTTTGCCTTCAGTTATACTTTAGGCCGGGTTCACACTGGGGCGACAAACGCTCCGACATTGGGAGCTCATGTCGCATGACGTGTGAAAATCAATGTTTCCCTATGGGAGCCGTCTTAACTGGTCCGACACATGTCGGTCCGACTTTGAAAATGCTCCCTGTACTACTTCGGTCCGACTTTAATCCGACTTCAGCCCATTGACTATCATTGAAGTCGGATCAAAGTCGGACCGCAGTCTTGCATGATCCGACTTCGGCATGCGACTTGTGCTGTGCTGCTCTTAAGGGGGAACTCCACGCCAAATTTTAAATAAAAAAACGGCATGGGTTCCCCCTTCAGGAGCATACCAGGCCCTTGGATCTGGTCTGGATTTGAAGGGGAACCCCTACACCGAAAAAACGGCGTGGGGGTCCCCCCCAAAATCCAAACCAGACCCTTATCCGAGCACGCAACCTGGCAGGCCGCAGGGGAAGAGGGGGGGGACAAGAGAGCAGCCCCCCTCCCTCCTGAACCGTACCAGGCCGTATGCCCTCAACATGGGGGGTTTGGTGCTCTGGGGCAGGGGGGCGACCTGCGGCCCCCCCACCCCAAAGCACCCTGCCCCCATGTTGATGAGGACAGGACCTCTTCCAGACAACCCTGGCCGTTGGTTGTCGGGGTCTGTGGGCGGGGGGCTTATCAGAATCCGGGAGCCCCCCTTTAATAAGGGGGCCCCCAGATCCCGGCCCCCACCCTATGTGAATGAGTATGGGGTACATCGTACCCCTACCCATTCACCTGGTGGAAAAAAAATGTCAATAAAAAACACACACAGCTTTTTAAAGTAATTTATTGCACAGCTCCGGGGGTCTCTGGTGTCGTCTCCGCGCTCTCCGGTTCTTTCTTCTGCCGGGCCTCCGCTATCTTGTTCCAGCTCTTTTGCTAGCGGGGCCCGGTCTTCTCCGTCGCCTTCTTCTTCTCCCGCTCTCCGGTTCTTCTCTCGCTCTCCGGTTCTTTCTTCCGCCGGGCCTCTGCTATCTTCTTCCAGCTCTTTTGCTAGCGGGGCCCGGTCTTCTCCGTCGCCTTCTTCTTCTCCCGCTCTCCGGTTCTTCTCTCGCTCTCCGGTTCTTTCTTCCGCCGGGCCTCTGCTATCTTCTTCCAGCTCTTTTGCTAGCGGAGAGGCCCGGTCTTCCTGTCGTCTCGTCCGGCTCTCCAATGTCCTTCTGCCGGCCCCTCCACTATCTTCTTCTAGCTCTTTTGCTAGTAGAGGGGCTGGTCTTCCTGTCGCCGTCTTCTTCTCTCTTCTCCTCCTCGATGTTGACGCGTCGCTTCCTCCCGCTGTAATACTGGCTGTTCGCTCCGCTCCGAATTAATATAGGCCTCTCATGACGTCAGTCACATGCTCCCATGACGTCACATGCTCTGGGGCCACCCGGAGCATGTGACTGTGACGTCATGAGAAGCCTATATTAATTCAGAGCGGAGCGAACAGCCAGTATTACAGCGGGAGGAAGCGACTAGTCAACATCGAGGAGAAGAGAGAAGAAGACGGCGACGGGAAGACCGGCCCCTCCACTAGCAAAAGTAACCACGCCTATGGATTACAAATATGTTTGGTGTTCTTCTAATGCTGAACATCTTGAACCTTTGCTCCAAACTCCTGCTAAAGACCGTAAAGTGAGCCTGAGAATGTCTACTGTTGCCCAGGGTGATCGAAAGCAGCCTGTGGGAGCCTGCGGGTGGGACTATGTTATATCAGTTCTTTACAGGGAGGCATTGGCTACCATCTTTATTGTTGCTACTGGCAACCACTGGACAATTCAGCTATCATCTACCTTCAGTTGCTTGGACACGGTCGAGATCATGCCTGGACAAGTCCTGCTAGTGTTGGCATGCCTGCAGGCTTCGGTTCATCTAGCAGAGGGTTACAGCAGCGTGCCCAGGGAGGAATGTTCTTAACGGTTCTATTGGCGCCGGCTCGTCTGGAAGCGAGGGGGCGATGCAATGCCCTGGAGGAGACCAAAAGTTTCCTGCTAGCCGCAGACACCACGAGGCAGAGGAAGATGGTAGAGGGTGGTCGGCTGTTACTCACCTTACAGTGGTTGCCTGAAATGCAGAAGCGGGTGCTGGTGGACACTGGCATCCGGCTGAAGCCTCGCAGAGGACTCGCCTTGGGAGTGATCAAATGAGTGGAGCGACTCTGCCTGCTCTTTCCAGAGGGCTCTTGTTACTCATTACTTGTTACTCATCTCTGCTGAAAGGATGCTAATCCCCTTTCAGCAGAGGTCATGTACAGTGTAAAGTTAGGTATAAGTTTAGGATGTGATGTTCTTTTGTCTTCTTTTAGGACCCTTAGGGATGGGACGGCTGTCCATCTCCATCTTTCTGGAAAGACAAGAATTCCTGCGAGCAGAGTATATTTTCCAAGGGAGAGATGCTCTCGCTCAAAATGTGTATGTACTGTTAGCGGCAGGGACCTGTAGTTAGGAGTGTTTTATTCATTCTGTACAAATGTAAATACCCATCAGAAATGTATACAGCTATTTTTGTATGTAATTTATTTGTACAGTTCCCCATCCAAGTTGTTTCCCTTCCCCCCCTTCCAGTGTATCTTATGGGATGCCCTTGCTCCTGGGGCCAGGAGCCCTTCCTCACCTGAGGGACCAGCTGATTTCTGGTGGGGGGGGGGGGTGGGTGTAGCACCCTCTACTTAGGTAGGTGCTGGAGTTGAGATTTTTGTCAGTGCAGGTAAATTTGGGCAGGCCTAGCTTAAAGCTAGGCTTGTTTGTTTTGATCTGTGGCTGGGAGTGGCTTAGAGTAGGCTGGTGACTCACAGCTAGTTTCATCTTTTGGTTACCTCCCTTCTGCTTCTAGAGGCTTCTAGAAGGAAGGTGGGGAAGAGAGGTGGAGCTTGCTGGGGTGTTCTAAGGAGCCCTGACCAATCCCCAAGCTGGATTGGCAGGGAGCAGGCCTCCTCAAATACCTAGATATATCCCAGCTGGAGAGGAGTTGTTTGGGTGGAAGAACTTGAGATGGAGTGGAACCCCATGCAGCCCAGGGGGTGTCCTGAGCAGGAGCAGGAGAGGACAACGAGGAACACTGCTGGGAAAGTCTTCAGGAGGGATCCATCAGGTGTCAGTGATTGACAAGCACAGTCGGAAGAGCTGGGAGAGGCATGCCGGAGAGACTGTGATGTTACTGGCAGAAAAGTCGGGCGGCTGCAGGCAGGAGGGTTGTCAAAGCCTGCACAGTACTGACTTGGAGCAGTAGTTCACCTTAATACAGCTAGCACTAAAGACTTTCCTTTCACCTTTGGTTGCTACTCCAAAGGAGCCTGCGGTCTCTGTCATCAAATGGCAGTTTCTAAGGTCTGACTGTGTTAGAGTTCGGCCTACCATGTGCTAGCTGTGCCAGGAACCAAGTATTGTACAAAAGAGAGTCAGTCTGCAAATAAGCGTTGTGCTGGATGGAGGAGGCTGGAACTCTAGAAGATGTAAATAGAGGTTCCAATTGATCATTATGTTGTTCTCTACTATTGATTCTGGGCATCCCATAATTCCCTTTTCCCCCATCCAAGTTTAATCCCTCAATAAATATCAATGTAGCCAAGTCCCGGGGGCCCTTGAAGCCCAATGGTGACCTCCAGGGTTATGGACAGCTGACATCCTTCTGTGTAGAGTTGGTTACAAGGCATGGTGGGTGTAATGCAAGGTAGATTGATGGGCACCAGACACTTCTTGTATGCAAGCAGATTTATTGTCTCTTAAACAGAACTGAGATGGAGAGAGGGTTAGGGCCAGGACACCCTTTAGTAGATGCAATGTTAATTGGCAGACCCCGAGACTTCTATAGGCAGACGGCCATGCAGGGAAAGGCATCCAGCTAGACACCACGTCTGCATGAGTAGGACCGCTGTCTCCTATGGCAACAATCTTGTAACAGTTTCTAACACGGTTGCAATGAACTCCTCCACTTCTTCTACAGCCTCCTATTGTAGAACTTCACTCAGCTGAGCTCCCAGTCTTTTACTAGACTAACAGATCCACTAGCCACTAGATATCCTGAGCTCTTCCAATCTTCTCACTCAGTATCTTCCTCAAGCATCACCCCCCGCTTCCCTGCTGGGTCCCTAATTGTCACTGACAGATACTCCTCACGCATCACCATGCTGGCCTGCTTGGTACCTGGCTTGGCACACAATAATGCTCCGCAAGCATCACCTTCTCTGGCTGGGTCCCTGGCTTGGCACCTGCTGAAGTTTTCCCAATTCTTCACCATCCCTGGCTGGTGAGAATACAGCTCAGGTACTTGCTTCAGCTACTCAGTGGTCTCTAGTAGCAAAGTGGATGGTCCCTTAGTGGCGACAGCTTCCCCCTCTACCCCCGACCACAGCTGGTTCTCCGGCCGGCAGAACCGTTGCTTCTGGTTGGACTGCAAGCTGCAGTGCCAACCCTACGCAGCTCTCTTGCTTCTGGATAGGCCCTCAGACAGCCTAGCAGCCAGATGTCCCCAGGATAGGCCCATAGGCTTATGGCCTAGCAACCCGGGGCATTACAACACACGTCCACCCAGACAGCCGTCCAGGTGGCACAGCACCCCGCTCACCTTAATCCACCCAAATAAATAGGCTCTCCCAGCAGGCCAAGGGGCCCAAGAAAATCCCTGCCTATTGGCTGAGACACCCCATTTATTCCTAATCTGTCCTTGCAATGCCCTTGTCTTATCTAATGCCACCAGATACCTGGCCATCTAGTGACAGAAGTGAGAAGTGAAGCAATTCCAGAATTAGGGTGAAATCAATTGACCTCCTATCGATTGGCCAAGGCAGCTATATCTTGGCAGATAAATTTATTAGCCACCCTGCCTAAACATCAGGGTGCTACATCAAAAACAAAGCTGATGGACTGTTCCATCTCTGGGGAGTGACTGGAAGTGAATGCCAGGCTGGGCAGGGTGACAGGCGGAACTACTACATTCTGCAGCCCCTACGGAGGGTACCGCTACAGAGGGGACAGCAAATTTTACACTGTTATACAAGATACTCACTACTTTACATTGTAGTAAAGTGTAATTTCTTCAGTGTTGTCACATGAAAAGATATAATAAAATATTTACCAAACTGTGAGGGGTGCACTCACTTTTGTGAGATACTGTATATGTATATATATAATTTTGTCAGGTAAAAATGAAAAATATACTAGCAGCATTTGCAGATCCAGTCTCCTGCTCACATGTTTGGACCTAGCTGCTTTATTGAAAAAAAGCATGATTTTTCACAGAGCTGCGACCGTTTTTAATGTCATGGAAAAAAACGAAGTTTTTCTCGACGTGATTCTTCTCAAGCCTGCCTTGCATACACACTATCTTGAAAAAAAATTCTCGAGCAAAGCGCGGTGACGTACAACACGAACGACAAGTTCCATTCGGATGGCGCCACTCTTTGGGCTGCTTTTGCTGATTTTGCGCTACCGCGTGTTAGTAAAAGTTTGGTGAGAGGCGATTTGCGCTTTTCAGTCTCCGTGCTTTTCAGTTTGTTACAGCATGACGAATGTGCTATCTCCATTATGAACGCTAGTTTTACCAGAACGAGCGCTCCCGTCTCATAATTTGCTTCTGAGCATGCGCGTTTTTTTCCCGTCATTAAAGCGTACACACGGCCGTTTTTCACGACGAGAAAAACGACTACGTGAAAAACGACGAGAAAAAAATAGAGCATGTTCTAAATTTTTAATGCCCATTTTTCTCCTCTAGAAAAATGCTCTGGAGCCTACACACGATCGTTTTTAATGACCAATTTAAAAAATTGCATTTTTCTCCTCATGAAAAATGGTCGTGTGTATGCGGCATGAGGCTCAAACATAACCCCGTTCCTTTCTGCTTTGTTCAGACTGGTTTTTATGAACATTCACTTACACATAGGCAGTCACAAAGGAAAACGCTTCTACCATACCCTTTCTTTTGAAAAACAAAAAAGCTCTAAAAATCTAGTGTGATGGGCCTAAAAAATATTATATGTAACCACTTAAGTGCCAGCCTCAACGTACACTACTCAAAAAAAATTAAAGGAACACTTTTAATCAGAGTATAGCATCAAATTTCTTACGATACGGCACTGCGCCGCTTTAACTGACAATTGCGCAGTCGTGCAACGCTGTACCCAATCAATATGTGCCATTGCCAGAAGGTTTGCTGTGTCACCCAGCACAGTCTCAAGAGCATGGAGGAGATTCCAGGAGACAGGCAGTTACTCTAGGAGTGCTGGACAGGGCTGTAGAAGGTCCTTAACCCATCAGCAGGACCGGTATTTGCTTCTTTTTGCAAGGAGGAACAGGATGAGCACTGTCAGAGCCCTACAAAATGACCTCCTGGTGTGAATGTCTCTGACCAAACAGTCAGAAACAGACGCCATGAGGGTGGCATGAGAGCCCGACATCCTCTAGTGGGCCCTGTGCTCACTGCCCGGCACCGTGGAGCTTGATTGGCATTTGCCATTAATCACCAAAATTGGCAGGTCTGCCACTGGTGCCCTGTGCTTTTCACAGATGAGAGCAGGTTCACCCTGAGCACATGTGACAAACATGAAAGGGTCTGGAGAAGCCGTAGAGAACATTATGCTGCCTGTAACATTGTTTAGCATGACCAGTTAGGTGGTGGGTCAGCGATAGTTTGGGGAGGCATATCCATGGAGGGATGTACAGACCTTTACAGACTAGACAATGGCAACCTGACTGCCATTAGGTATCGGGATTAAATTCTTGGACCCATTGTCAGACCCTACGCTGGTGCAGTGGGTCCTGGGTTCCTCCTGGTGCACGACTATGTACGGCCTCATGTGGTGAGAGTATGCAGCCAGTTCCTAGAGAAGGAAGGAATTGATACTAGGGTTGTCCCGATACCGATACTAGTATCGGTATCGGGACCGATACCGAGCATTTGCGTGAGTACTTGTACTCGCGCAAATGCTCCCGATGCCTTTGCAGATACCTGGGATGAGAGAAGTCAGCGGGCGGAGTCGGCAAGCGGAGGGCGGAGCGGAGAGCAGAGTGGAGAGGAGAAGTCAGCGGGCGGAGTCGGCGGGCGGAGTCGGCAAGCGGAGGGCGGGAGGGGCGGAGCGGAGAGCAGAGTGGAGCGGAGAGTCCTCAGGCGGGTAGGCTTGCAGCCGCATCATGATCCATCGTCGACCAGAGCCGTCACATTAAAGGAAGTGACGCTCCGTGTTACACTGTCAGTGCTTGAAAAATGCGACGCCCATCTTGGTACACCCTGCATTCGGCCTCAATAAAGCAGCAGCGGACATCTTGTTACACCCAGCCCATGTAGTTCGAGCTGGGTGTAACAAGATGTCCACTGCTGCTTTATTGAGGCCGAGTGCAGGGTGTACTAAGATGGGCATCGCAGAGGCAGCATAGAAAAATAAATCCTCTTGTGCCTATAAGTGCCCACCACCTGTCAGTGCCCGCTATCTGTCAGTTCTCATTAGTGCTGCTTACTCAGTGTCACCTATTAGTGCCAGCCACCTGTCAGTACCATTTATCACTACCACCTGTCAATGCTATCAGTGCCAGCCACCTGCCATCTATTAGTGCCAGTGCCATCTATCAGTGCCAGCCCCCTGTCAGTGCCAGCCATCAGTGCCCCCTGTCAGTGCCAGCCACCTGTCAGTGCCAGCCATCTGTTGGTGCCAGCCATCAGTGCCACCTGTCAGTGCCAGCTATGAGTGCCACCTGTCAGTGCCAGTCATCAGTGCCAGTCATCAGTGCCCGCCACCTGTCAGTACTCATCAGTGCTGCATATCCGTGCCACCTAATCATATCAGTGCTCATCAGTGCTGCTTAATCTGTGCCACCTATCAGTGCTGCATATCAGTGCCACCTAATCTGTATTGTGCTTGAAAACTGTCACCTGACATTAAAAAAAAGTATCGGTAATCGGTATCGGCGAGTACTTGAAAAAAAGTATCGGTACTTGTACTCGGTCTTAAAAAAGTGGTATCGGGACAACCCTAATTGATACCATTGAATGGCCCCCACCCTCGTCTGACCTAAATCCAATAGAACACCCCTGGGACATTATGTTTCGGTCCATCTGACGCCACCAGGTTGCACCTCAGTCTGTTCAGGAGCTCAGTGATGCCCTGGTCCAGATCTGGGAGGAAATACCCCAGGACACCATTTGTTGTCTCATTAGGAGCATGCCTTGAGTGTCAGGCATACATACAAGCATCTGGGGGCCATACAAACTACTGAGTACCATTTTGAGTTGCTGCAATGAAATTTCAGCAAAATGGGCTAGCTTGCTGCATCATTTTTTCACTTTGATTGTCGGGGTGTCTGTAATTTAGCCCTCTCTAGGTTGATCATTTTAATTTCCATCAAATAATGTGGCATCCTTTCATTCTTAACACATTACCCAGTCAATATCATTATAGATATCCAGCATGATATTTTTTAGACATGTGCATTCGTTTTCGTCCGAATGCATTTTCGTCCGAATTTCAGCTATTTTCGTTATCGTTTTAACAAACGAAAACGAAAGCACAGAATCCGAAAACCGAAAGATCCGACATAAACAAATGCTTTATTTTCGTTTTCGTTGCTACAACAGTTCGATATAGATAGGAGATTCGACGTGACGCTGACAATAACAATCTGTGTCTATCGAACCTGTGGTCGAATGTGCCTAACCTTAACTCTATTAGTCCAAGATTATTCTACATAGGAGAGAAAAGATTCGACATTATAGAGAGAAAAGATTCGACATAGGAGAGAAAGATTCGACATAGGAGAGAAAAGATTCGACATAGGAGAGAAAAGATTCGACATAGGAGAGGAAAGATTCGACATAGGAGAGGAAAGATTCGACATAGGAGAGAAAGATTTGACATAGGAGAGAAAAGATTCGACATAGGAGAGAAAAGATTCGACATAGGAGAGGAAAGATTCGACATAGGAGAGGAAAGATTCGACATAGGAGAGGAAAGATTCGACATAGGAGAGAAAAGATTTGACATTATAGAGAGAAAAGATTCGACATAGGAGAGAAAAGATTCGACATAGGAGAGAAAAGATTTGACATTATAGAGAGAAAAGATTCGACATAGGAGAGAAAAGATTTGACATTATAGAGAGAAAAGATTCGACATTATAGAGAGAAAAGATTTGACATAGGAGAGGAAAGATTCGACATAGGAGAGAAAAGATTTGACATTATAGAGAGAAAAGATTCGACATAGATAGAAAAGATTTGACATAGGAGAGAAAAGATTTGACATTATAGAGAGAAAAGATTCGACATAGGAGAGAAAAGATTTGACATTATAGAGAGAAAAGATTCGACATAGGAGAGAAAAGATTCCACATTATAGAGAGAAAAGATTCGACATAGAGAGAAAAGATCACTGCTTGTGGGCGGAACATTCGACCGGAAATGTATGATTGCAGAGTCGTACAGTTTCGCTGCTCCGTCAAATCTTCTTTGAACATTCGACAGACACCATAAGCCTTCAATGACAGATTCGACCTTAATTCATTCAGATTTTCGGACGAATGCAATTTTTAACGAAAAACGAAATAAATAAAAACGAATTTCGGGAGTAACTTAATAAATGTATTTTTCGTACGAAAACGTGTGCACATGTCTAAAAATTTTTCCCATTGAGATCTGATGTGTTTTCAAAGCGTTCCTTTACTTTTTTTGAGCAGTGTATATACCCCTTCATTATCAGGCCATTTCAGTTTTAAGTGCTGTGATAGTTTGATGTTTACTTGGCCATGCCACACTGTACCCAAATGAAATATGTATATGTATATGTGTGTATATATATATATATATATATATATATATATATATATATATATATATATATATATAGCTTTCTTTTGTTGTTATTTATCTACCTTGTATGTATTTTTTTTACTTCGTACTGTTTAAAGGTAACAAGGCCAAAAATATTGGAAAAAGAAGAAAAGCTTGCTATACTTTGTGTTATAAAATATATCAAATAAGAATACAAGAATAATACAAACACCAAAAATTACCCATTATAGGAAAATAGACACCCCAAGGTGATCTCATTTTTTCCCACATTTTTTTGAAAAATTATGAATCATGTTGGTATTTAGGGGGTTAAACTCAGATACCTCACCAGAGTTTTCTGATGGTTTCTCCATTAAAAAGTGTTCACAGTTTTCTTATGAATTTCCTGGAAAAGTCTTAAAATGGTGATTAACTGGTGAGACAATTATGCTAGCTTTTTAGTTTAAAGCGGAGGTCCACCCTGAAATAATGTTAACATTAAAAATCCTAAAAAAAAAAAAAAAAAAAATAATAGAAAAAAATAACATTTTATACTCACCCTAAATGCCTGTTGCTATGCAGAAGTCTCCTAATCTGCCTCTAATGTTCCTCTTCTCGTCCGCGGTGGGTCTCCTTCCGCTTCCTCTTCTTGTGAATGGGGCACGCTGCCTTCTGGGAACTGTGTGTATCCTAGGAGGCAAGCCGCCCATTCACAAAGCGCCGTGTGAGTGGCGCATGCGCAGTAGGAAATGGGCAGTGAAGCCTTACGGCTTCACTGCCTGTTTCCCTTACTCAGGATGGAGGAGCCGGGACCTGCCAGCAGCGATCGATCGCCGTGGCGGGACCGACATCACGGGCGAGTAGGACAGGTAAGTGTCCTTATTAAAAGTCAGCAGCTACACTGTTAGTAGCTGCTGACTTTTTTTTTTTTTTTTTTTTCGGCTGCACCTCCGCTTTAAACACCTGTCTAGACAGCTGTATACAAAAATGTCATTTCCACAGTTGCAAATAGTTGGAGGCTCTGCTAGACGATATAGTCATTTGATTACACTTCTACACAATAAATACTGAATAATGCACAGATCTGTTATGGAGAAAGAAAAAAACTTGCATACAACTTTAGTTTTAGGGTGAATGGGGATCCCAGGTTTTTATTGCTGTTGGTGGTCATTATGATGACAGCTTTGTCACAGAAGAGGAAATACTCAAGCGGGACAAAAGCAACAACAAAATGCTAACTAATGTTTAAGCCTATTCCACCCTATTTAAAGTGTTTCAATTACTCTTGCGTCGCTATTAAGCTGGCCATACATGGATGAAATAGTGTCCGGTTTAGCAGGGACTGGCCGAATTTCCATCTGTGTGTGGCCACTGTGGTTGAACAGAAGTCAGTCTGCCAACTGACTTGTGTTTAATCACCCTGTCAGTATATTCTTGCTTGATCAACACCACAAGCAATCGGCTACAGTGCTGATCTGTGTATTCTGATGGTGGATAGAGTCTGCCCGCTGTCAGAATACAATGACACAGCGGGGAGAATTCCCTCATCCTCATCAAATGTGTAGATGAGGGAATCAGGTCTTATCTTTTTCTTTCATTCAACCCACTGGCCAAATGAAAAAACTGACCCATGTGTGGCCAGCTTTAGACAGTATTCTCTTTACTGTACTTCCTGTCCCTATGACAGTGTTATGACTGAACAGGAATTGTAGGGAAATCACCCTCCAAATGGGTTATGAACCACAATTGAAATCTGACAGATGTTCCTCTCCCCAACCTATCCAAAACCAAAAATGATTTTTCATTGAAGTTCTGCATTTACTATATATCGCTCTGGAGCAAAATGGGCTTCATGTATTAGAGTGTAACATAACATGTAGGTGTAGCTTAAAAGCTAAAAATCCTCTCTTTTAATTTCCTAGACTACCCTTTAGCAGGTCAGTTCTGGCAGTATGCACAGTGATGTCATCCACGTAAAGCCTTCTGCTGAACTTTTAGATTTAGGGTGATACTATTTATTGGCCAACTAAATAGACTGCAGTGCAAGCTTTCAAGGCACTTATCTAGTCTAATCTACAAACAGACATATTGAACCTGATTGTTTAAACAGTTTTTACCAATACAGTCTTTTCCAGGCTCACTTTTATACATGCTTCAAGTACATCACAAGTGCCCTGAGATCCCACAAGGATTCTACACAATGCCTATTTTGAGTACAGTTTACACTGTTTCTGAATTTAGCTGTAATGGATTCTCACAGTCCAAGAAATAGGTTAATGTGTGTCTGGATGACAGAGTTGTAGCTATCAGTTGCTGAGGGCTTATTCAGGAAATGAGGCAGGACTAGTAACATCACTGCACATAAAAAGATAATGGCATTACATATAATGTTATAATGCCATAGCATAATGTGCGCTAAACTGTAGCAATGACAGGGTCGTTACTGAGTACAGAAACAAAGCAAAGTTCGGTGACCATAGAAACTGAACAGAAAGTGCATTTCTCAGATTTAACATCAGTTTTTAGATCTATACACATTGTTCTTATTATCGTTCCTATTGATATATTAATTATTGTGGTTGTTATATCTTAGCCGAGGCATTGTTCTGCGGCCTTGGGATTGTTTATTGTTTTTCTTGATGGAGGATTTCCATTATTGTTGCATACATAGATTTGATCATTAGATATACCATATTTATTGGCGTATAACACGCACAGGCGTATAACACGCACCCTAACTTTAAAGCCTTGTTTTCGTACACACGATCGGATATCTTATGGATTCTAATCCGATGGTTTTGTCCATCGGAAATCCGATGAAGCTGACTTCCATCAGTCTTGCCTACACACCATCAGTCAAAAAACCGACCGTCCCAAACGCAGTGATGTAAAACACTCTGATGAGCCGAGAAAAATGAAGTTCAATGCTTCTGAGCATGCGTCGACTTGATTCTGAGCATGCGTGGGTTTTTTATCCGATGGACTTGAACATAGACGATCGGAATTTGCTATCAGTTTTTGATCCATCGGAAAAATTTAAAACATGTTCTATTTGATGGAAAAAAGACCGATGGGTCCCATACACGATCGGTTTGTCCAATGAAAAAAGTCCATCGGACTGTTTTCATCAGTAAAACCGATCGTGTGTACAGGGCTTTAGAGGGAAGTTTCAGGAAAAAAACTTTCCACAGCCCCCTGCGTATAACACGCAGGCACAGTTTACCCTCTATTTTCAGGGTAAAAAAGTGAGTGTTATACGCCAATAAATACAGTAATTGTTTTGATTATTGTACTTTGTCTAACCAATCGCCTTGTCGAGATTCTATTTTCTTAAAATGGTTAAATCCTGTTTTTAAAGAAAACCTCTACTGAGGAAATATGGAGGCAATTGCTGACCGCTTCTTTCAAAAAATCGACTTGCCTAGTTGTCAGGCTGATCTGATGGTTTCAGTATCTTCTGGGGCACTGACCCAGAAAGGGTATGCAGCGGAGTCCTCAGCTCACTTTTACTTTACTGATCTTCCTGCTTGTTCCAAGTCAGTGACTCAGAAGTAAGCCATTGGATGGGATGAGCTTGTCTGCCAGCCAAATTACAATAACTCTAATTGGTTGCTTTTGGAAACAAGTGCATTGCACAACATTATTTGGCTTATCAGGTCAGCTCAATAATGTTATTTAATGTTATTTGCTTTCTTAAATTGTTTATTTTCCCTTACAGAGTTCCAGACTGTGGAAGGTTTAAAGGGTCTCTCTTTTCTGAAATACCAAAGGGAATTTGAAGACGTTTTTTTATTGGATGGGATCTGTATCTCATCAAATATTTACGATATTGAGACTGGTAAACTCTACAGGTTATAAAGATGACTCACTTACAAGCTGGATTCAGTCAAGAGACGATAGAAAAAGCCCGATTGGAATTAAATGAGAATCCAGACACTTTACATCAGGATATCCAACAGGTTAGAGACATGATAATCACTAGACCAGATATTGGTTTTCTACGGACAGATGATGCATTCATCTTAAGGTTTTTAAGAGCTAGGAAGTTCAACCAGATGGAAGCATTCCGACTTCTCGCCCAGTATTTCCAGTATCGCCAACTTAACTTGGACATGTTCAAAAACCTTAAAGCAGATGATCCTGGGATTAAAAGAGCTCTTATGGATGGCTTTCCAGGTGTGCTTGACACTCGTGACCACTATGGACGGAAGATTCTTCTACTTTTTGCAGCCAACTGGGACCAGAGTAGGTAAATGTAGATAATGTTTAAATATTTTCTTCTAATTTATTTGGTAAAGGGCAGATGGCAAATATTGATAAAAAGTCAGTAGGGATGGATAGTAGACACAATGTTCCTGATATATACATTAACTTAAAAAAACATTAGAAAAAGCTGACAAGCTGCTAATAATTAGCAAGCACAATGCTCATTAACCGCGTTACTTGCAATCCGAGGTTCCACTGTATCCGCCTGTAACATTTGGGCCTTTGGCAAATTGTGTTACCTTTACCAGCCCTCAAGTCAAATAGAAAATAACACAGTTAGCATTCATATATGGGGAATGTTAACCCTTCAGAGAATTTGTAACTCTGTTAAGCTAGTTTTCTGATCTGGGAAACCAGTAGGAGAGCAAAGAGAGATCCTGCACTCTTTGAGACCTCTCTGCAGACTGCACTGCATCTCAGTAATACAGCTTGGCTCGGGACCTGCCCCAGCCTTTAATTGGAATTGATAGGAACAGAAGCACACTAATAAGATCATAACTTAGTATATTTTTGGTATTAGATGGTCAGCATTGTGCAATGAATCGAGACACCTCTCTCACTCCTAGTTTGCGTGCTGCTGTATAGAAACTACAGAACACTAGTTCAAGTCAAGAATTTATATGTAAAATACACATTAATGTTCTGCTTCAATTGCTAAGTAATATTGTGTAATACTATGCCCAGTATTTTTGCTAAGTGGCTTTGCTTACCAATAATGAATCCATGAGTCATTATTGAATGCTAATATTAAATGACTCAAATGTTATGGCTTGGGTTTGAAAACTCTTACTAAATCCTGGCTTTATTAAATGTGAATGATTCCTGTAACAGCTGAATTCCTAAGAGGTTTGGGAGCTGATCACATCATATGCAGTAATTGCTCAGTTGACACCTGCCTCATATAGAATGATGGTTGACAGTATCCCTCCTCTCATCCTGCATCACAGATATACAGCTTGCTTTCTATAGTGCAGAGTATTGAAATGATGCGCTGGAAGCCTCTTGTTTGCAGCAATAGCTTTGCTTTTATGGAGAAATATCAGTACATGTCTTTTCATCATGGAGACGGGAACTGGAACTGAATAACAAACAAGTATACACAGAGGAAAAACAGTACTTCCTCTCATTACATCATATCATGGATACACACTATAATACTGCAGTTCCACCTGCTGGTAAAGACAGGTATAATGCATATGTATAGTTTACAGTATATAAAGGTACTATGCTGTTGTTCTTCCAACACTTACCGGACTATAGTATTAAGTAACAGACCTAAATTATTCAAGAGGGTCTTTGCATCACCAAAGTGACCCCATGTGTGCTGGCAGAACTCAGTGTGTGGGGTGTCCCTACAAGTACCTCTAGGGCCAATGTCTTTGGGCTTTTGTTCACTTTAAAACTGCATTTTTTTCTGCATTATAGTCTATGGGAATGCGAAAGCAGAACAAATGCACCAGCAAAAAATATCCCTAGGCTTGAACAGGGAGAAAAGCAGTTCTGAAGTGAACCTCTCAGTAGTGCATTTGTGCTTTATTCCAACACTTTCTTCAAGACCAGTGCTGTTCCTTGCACACCACAATAAAACATGATCAGTCTTTTATCATACTGTATGGGTATTTTTCACTCTAGCATATTTTGTAACATAGATAAAAACACCCATACATTCCAAACTTTTGATATAAGAATGAGGAAACCCTTTTAGTATAAAGTATATTGGAAAATGACAGCCCTGCGATGCACCAAGTTATGTAGACCATGAACAATTGATATACAAAAAATGATTAATTAAAGCATATCGGCAACTTTGCTCCAGTTGGCCCAAATAAACAATTTCCTAATACATGTGCACACTGTCAGCGCTGTATAAAATGATACAGGCCAGGACTTCCAATCTGCTACTGGAACAAAATCGAATCAGGCCAATTGCTGCACAGCCATTCACAAGAAGATTTGTATTTTATGAAGGAATACAAGGCTTCCTCCAAATTGCTGAGATTGAGATTGTGACATCATGCACTTGCCTCTCCACCCTGGCCAATCAGAGTAAGCTTTGTATTCATTCATAAAAGTACAATGCTTCCTGTGACTCAATTTTGTCCCAGGAATAGGATGGGAAGTCCCTAGACCACTGTCGTAACAAAGCGTTGTATACTGTATGTAGCTGATGTATATATTTAAAAAAGGAGCTAGTTTATCTAGGCCAGCCTGGCCCAAACAAACTATTTAAAGAGAATGCAAAGCTGGAGTTAGGATTTAAACCAAGTGTTTTTGCACTACTTTTCCTATATTCTGGCTTTTCATAATAGTAAATTCATTAATATACATGCCCCTGATGACATCAGTTGTGATAAAAATGCATAGGGCGGAGTTCACGCACATGACATCACCATGCATGCTGAAACCACGAGGTGGTTGGATTGGATCACGGAACCAGTATTTTAACATAAATGCTTGTTTTTAGGATTAATGTTGTGCGTAATTAGTACTTCCTTGCTTTTTAATAAATTTACCATACAGTTTCACACTATGTGGATATCTTTGATTCATTTTCTCTGCATGATATGATGGAGCAATTCCCACCATTACTTGGGATATCGCTCTAACCAGAGAGGAGGAAAGGAGTGAATGGTTTCCATCCCAAGTGATATTTCATTCACACAGCGCTTAAAAATCTGATTAAGAGTCAATTTCTGGTAAGACACTTTTTACCTTATGGTGAAGGCCCACTTGGGTGATTCACCTTTTGGCTTGTCATCTATACTCACATATTGGACGCATTTGCTGGGCATATAAAAAAAAAATTGGAACTTTCACATTTGGAATTTTTATGTTGTGTTATAATGGACTGTTTTATCACATGGGACTCAATTTTTGATACTTTCATATGTTGCCACATGACATTTTATTGATTGTTAGCGTGGCAAACCTAATCTTATACAAATTATTTACTGGGTGAATGTACAGTGTACTGGAGTATAACACGTCTGGTAAATATAGAGCACATTTCTCTCAAGAAGTCAATACGTCAGACCTAAAAAAGGGACAAATGAGGAGGAAATGAGGGATTTGGTTTCAAAAGAGGGATAGTCCCTTCAAATCAGGACAGTCGGGAGCTATGACCAATTGAAAGAATAGCATCAGAGTGCTTCAAAATCTCTCTCTTATCATGCACAAGTCATGCATGTTTAATCACACATTTATTAGCAGCCCAATGTAGCAGATTATCAGTAAAGATGAAGATAATTTGCATCTCTAATAGTGTTTAATTGCGCTGCTTGCTGTATTTTTTGTTTGATTTCCAGCAAAACAAACCGTCTGTAGAGATAAATGGCAACGCAGAAAAATGCTTGAAATGCACTGAACCTGAAATGCACCGCATAAAAATGCAGAGGTGTCAGTGTAGCCCCAGAGTAAGAGATTAATTGCATGCCGGGCTTTTTTTTTAAGTCGAAACAAAACAGTCTCCCCCCCCTTTCCCCCACATTGCAGCAGCTCAGCAGAGATTTTCTTGGGGAACTGCTGTTCTCCGTTCTAGGAGAGTAGAACAGTGATGTTACACACAGCCTTTCTTGAAGCTAATTGCTCTCCCACACATTTGTGTGGCAGAAGGAGTTCAATCACCATGTGTCCCTATATTCAACTGCTACTGATTGGGTTGTGGGGTGGCAGCTGACACTGTCCATTGTCCTATCAAAGAGAGTGCAGCATATCAAGGCTCCTTTGTGACCTTACCCTAAATCTGTAATAACAAAGGAGTCAACCTTAGCCCATACGTAGCAATGGCATCATCTGGTCTTAAATAATTTAATATAATTCTGTAAATCTTTCCTCAGCTGTAGTCTTTATATTATGAGAATTTGTAATCCAGATATTGCCTGCTGGTTAATTTCCTATACTTTTTGAGACATTTTTCATTCTGATGTTTCTACCTCGTTATTATGAGGTCCTTTGGTGGGTATTTTTTGGGTAAATGTGCCTGCCAGTGGTTGCTGCCAAAAAGCATGCCTTATGTTATGAAATAAAATAAAGTGCAGTGCTGTAAACAAATACCGTATTTATCGGCATATAACACGCACCCCAAGTTTAGGAGGGAATTTTAAGGAAAAAAAACTTTTAGGAGGGAAGTTTAAGGAAAAAAAAAAACTTACATTTAAATGCCCATCAATGCAGTGTCATTTGCAGCCTTGTCAGTGCAGCCTTGCCCCAGTGTCCATTGCAGCCTTGCCCCAGTGTCCATTGCTGCCTTGCCCCCAGTGTCCATTGCTGCCTTGCCCCCAGTGTCCATTGCTGCCTTGCCCCCAGTGTCCATTGCTGCCTTGCCCCCAGTGTCCATTGCTGCCTTGCCCCCAGTGTCCATTGCTGCCTTGCCCCCAGTGTCCATTGCTGCCTTGCCCCCAGTGTCCATTGCTGCCTTGCCCCCAGTGTCCATTGCTGCCTTGCCCCCAGTGTCCATTGCAGCCTTGCCCCCAGTGTCCATTGCAGCCTTGCCCCCAGTGTCCATTGCAGCCTTGCCCCCAGTGTCTATTGCAGCCTTGCCCCCAGTGTCCATTGCAGCCTTGCCCAAATGTAAAATTGGCGCCTCCGAGATCGCAGGGACTGGGTGGAGCCGAGATGCACATAGCCGAGTGTACTTGGCTCTTCTCGGCTCCGCTCACAGTCACGCCCAGTCCCGCCCTATGATGGACATAACACAGGTCCAATGGCGGGACTGTGAGCGAAACCGAGAAGAGCAGAGTACACTCGGCTATGTGTATCTCGGCGGCGATCGCTCCGCTCACAATCAGCGGGGATTGGCGTATAACACGCACCTACGATTTTCCCCTGATTTTAAGTACGGTAAATAGTATAGGAAATTACAATAAATCTCCCCCACTCACACTATCGATCAATTAGTAACAGAGCAATAAAATGATGACACATGTTAGTGTAAATTGTTCTGCTTCCACAATCTAAGCCCCAAAAGTGTGATCTCTATAACTGATTCAGTTGTGGTGAAATAGCTTAATTTACAGTCTAAGTAGCTTGGCAGACAGGGATGTGATCCAAATGACATTTTGCAGAACATAGCTTTAACCCGAAACGTACGCAGATCATAACAGATGAGCATCAGATAGGTCAAAAACAACATAGTGCGTTTAGCTCCAGCAGAATGCAGTGCATGTGATAAATGGGGACTATGCCATGAAGAAGGGTGGCAATAACTATATAGAGCATCCCCTAGCTATGAGGATACTATGATATAGATCACTCCAGTGTATACATCAACACTATAAATATGCTTCTGTAAACTAATGCCAATCTGTGCAAAGAAACAAAAATAATGACGATAATAATAAAGTGCTATAATGCAAAAAAGTTTGTTATATTACATAGTTACATAGTTAATCTGGTTGAAAAAAGATACGAGTCCATCCATTTCAACCAACACAGATTACTTGAAATTATTGTGATTTAAAACAATCATCTGTAATCTTCATATTAACAACTTGTTATCCTTTGAATTTCTCTGCAATCAGACTCACCCTTTAGTTCAGACTTAAAATAATAGTAAAATTAAATATTTTTTTACCTTCATGCATTCCGAGCAGAATGCAATGATTTGCAAATCTCATAAACCCGTATTTTATTCACAATAGAAAACATATTACATGCTTAAACTGAGAAAATTTATAATTTTAAGAAAAAAATAAGGAAACTTTGAAATTGATGGCAGCAACAGGTTTGGACAGGGCATCACAAAACTGGCAAGGCAAATGGTACTAACAAGGAAGAGCTGGAAAAACATTTTGCAACTAATTAGGTTAATTGGCATACAGATCAGTAACATGATAGGGTATAAAAAGAGCATCTTAAGGGCCGTACACACGGGCTGAATATCTGGCAGCATCGGCGGGTTCAATAGAACATTCCGTGGGTTCAGTTGGCAGTCTGACAGAAGCTGACCATTTGGCCAGTTTCTGTCGAACGCATGACTGAAAAAGGTCTGCTGATTGGCATTCTGATCAGCCTTCTCAGCCAATGTGTGTCAGAACACAATAGCTCAGTGGGGGAGATCACGATACTAACATTCCATAGTTAGTACAGCGGCTCTTTCCAAGCTCTTCATTTTATTTTTGTTTAGCCCGCTGAACTAGGCTTTAGAGAGTTAGGATGTCTTTACAGGAAGTAAAGATGGGCAGATTCAGATTACTTTAGTAATCCCAAAGGAAAATTATTAAGATACAGTTATGCCGCGTACACACGATCATTATTCACGGCGGTTAAAAAACCGCCGTGAATAATGACAGGAAAAACGAGGGAACCGCTTGGTTCCCTACACACGGTCGTTTTTCCCGTCATTTTTTCTCTTGACGAGAAAAACGACCGTCTGTGGGCTCCGCGGCAGTGTCTCCCTATGGGAAAACTGCCGCGGAAAAAAATGCTGGAAAAAACGATGAGAAAATTTAGAACATGTTCTAATTTTTCTCGTCGTTTTTTATGCCGTTTTTCTCAACGAGAAAAACAACATAAAGCCCACAGACGATCGTTTTTCTCGGCGAAAAAAAAAAATGCAGTTTTTCTCGTCGAGAAAAGCGGTCGTGTGTACGCGGCATTACAGTCAATAAAGACAACACAAAATCACAATAACAAATGGAAACAAAACACAATAACAATGAAATTATCAATACCAGCAATTAATACCAAATAAAATGAAATTATTATTATTATATATATATAATAAACCACACCATTCTGTTAAAAAACAACATAGAATGAATAACAACTTACGCAGGTTTACTTGCTCTCATTCAGTTACCGGACATTGCTTTGTTTAAATGTTGGTTATTCTTGAAATGTTCATGAGCTTGTATGTCTTGTATGTACATGTAACCTTATTTTTTCTTTCAATAAAATCATTTATGAAACAAAAAAAAGAATGAATAACAATAACAGCGACTGTAAAATAACAGAAAGTCAAACTACCAAAATGCAAATATTACATCACTTTCTCTAACATTACCCAAAATTCATTACACATAGTTAACCTAATACCAACATAATAAAAAAAACGACATAAAAATATGGATCATAAACCAGATTAAATGTATAGATCCAGAACTCGCAGAGAAGAATTGTATAATTTGATGGCCACAGGCAAAAATTATTTCTTATAGTTCATCATGGTATTAACAATCTATAACTGAAGGTACTCCTCAGACTGTCCAGCGTATTGTGGCGTGGGTGAGAGGAGTTGTCTAAGATTAAACTTTCCTTAGGCAACATTCTCCTCTTTAACACTGTTGTTAAAGACTCCAAGTTCAGCCCAACAACATCACTGGCCTTGTGAATCAGTTTTTTGAGCCTCTTGGTGTTGGCCAGCATGCAACTGTATACAGGAGAGCACTGGCTACCACGGACCTATAAAACATGAAAATGTTAAAAGACTTCAGCTCCCTCACAAAATAATGGCGGCTCTGGCCCTTCCTATAGAGCACTTCAGTGTTCTTGCTCCAGTCCAACTTATTGTCTATGTGCACCCCCAGATACTTGTAATTCTCTACTACATCCACATTCACTCCTCGGATGGAGACAGGGGTCACCGGTGCCTTCCTCCAACTCAATTCCACAACTGGCTCTTTTGTCTTAGTGACTCTGGTATCTGAAATTAGTGGTATAGACAGTAAAGAGAAACCCCAATATTGCTGACCACTCTATCTGACATACGGTCTTGCAAATACACATACTATGGTCTTCCAGTCAGGTAGTCTAAAAACCATGACACAAGGGTGACATCAATCTGCATTGCTGTTAGCTTTTTGCCCAGGAGAGCCAGCCTAATGGAAGGCGGCGATCAGAGGCCACCTTACCTTAGGAGGCAGATGAGGAGGATCCAGGGTAGGGCTGCTGCTCCAGCTACTCCTCGTGCCGGGGCCATTGCTTCTCCTCCCAGCCAAACAAGAAATGGGTCCTGAGACCTGATTGGGCAGGAGTCCTTAGACACCCTGGCCAATCAGATCTCAGGACCCGCTTCCTGATTGCCCGGGAGGACAATCGGGAAGACAATGGCCAATATTAATTTGCCATTGTCACACAACTCTATGGCCTCTGCGCCCCTTATGGACGGGCTGCCACTGTCCAAATATTTACTAACCACGGGCAGTAAGTGAGGTAAAACGAGTCTCTCCATGACGTAGGAGGTCAAAGTCACTGGTCTATAATCCTTGGAGCCACAGGGACAAAATATTTTCGACACATGAACAACGCAAGATGTCTTCCACAGACTCAGGCTCAGGTTAAAGACTCATTGAAGGACACCCCCCAGATGTTCTGCACACGCCTTAAGCACCCTGAGGCTAATGCCATCAGGGCCTGCTGATTTTCCTGTCTTAAGTCTCCTTAACTGATCAGCTGTAAAACACATCAATGTACTTTCCTGTGAAGGAGGAGTAGAGTTGTTCTTATAAGATGAACAACTGGTGAAAGCATCCAGTAGGGGGGAAGTAGAGCACACACTAAAGGAGGAAGGACATCTAGTATGAGGAGTGCAAGGTACTTGCCTCAACTCTGCTTGTCTACAACTTTGTGTTACATCCTGAGGGAGTAAAAGCCAGGGCCACAGAATCAAACCTGTTTAAAAACGGTTCAGTTCATTTGCCCTCTCCACATCTCCCCCAGTCCCTCCACCAACTGGCTTTACACCTATAGTGGTTCTCATGCCACTCCAAACCTCTCTCACATAACCTTCATCTTAAGGTCCCTCTGAATCATTTTTATCTCCTCCCTATTACCTACTCCAAAAGCCATGTTCTTGGAGTTAAGACTATCCCTACTTTTCCTTATTACCCATGGTTTATTATATGAATAACAATGAACAATTATTGTTGGAACAATAGAATTTCCATCAATTAATATAATGTGTTATGCACTCCGTAAGCCGTCAATGTCCCTTCCATGTGGCTCACATAGTGCATTCCAATCCGCCATCTCAAAACATGGCGGATTGGATCAAAGTACTCCTCAGACCATCTTTTCACCAATCTAGTGGTTACAGGTTGTCTGTGGCTAGATGGATCGAAATTTGAAATTCTTTTTGGCGACCATGGGTGCCACATTGTAACGCCGAGCGCTCCGGGTGTCCCATCCTTCCCAGAGCGCTCGCGGCGCCGGTCCCCCTGCAGCGCTCCGGTCAGCCCCCCTGCCCGTGGGCGCTGCTCTGTTACCGGCGGGGATGCGATTCACGCGGCGGCACATCTCCATCCGCGGATCGCATCCCATCCTACTCACCATCCCCCTCCTGCTCCTTCCCGGCGCGCGCGGCCCCGCTGCGCTCTAGGGCGCGCGCACGCCGACCTTCTGAGATTTAAAGGGCCAGCGCACCATTGATTGGTGCCTGGCCCTATTACTGTGTGCACACCCAAACCTGATATAAACCCACTTCCCCTTCCTGTCCTTGCCGGATCTTGTTGTCTTAGTACCCTGTGGAAGCGTTTTGTCTGACCTTGCCTCTGCCTAGTCCTTTTGTACCGTGCCTATCTCAGCCGCCAGAGAGGTGGAGTCGCTACTGGAGGACACAACCTGGTTGCTACCGCCGCAGCAAGTCCATCCCGCTTTGCGGCGGGCTCTGGTGAAAACCGGCAGTTGCTTAGAACCGGTCCCTCAGTACGACCCGTGCCATCCCCTCTCTGGTACAGAGGATCCACCTCCTGTATCCCCACTAGCCGTCAGTCCGGCTGACGTGCCGCTGCCTAGTCTCGCTGATCTCACTACCGTGGTTGCCCAGCAGTCGCAATTGATTGCCCAACAAGGACAGCAGCTGTCGCAGTTGACCGACATGATCCAGCAGCGTCTGCCGCCACAAGCTCCAGCATCTTCCCCTCTCCGAGCTGCCGCTACTACCTCGAAGATCCGCTTGTCTCTTCCGGAGAAATTTGACGGGGATCCTAGGATGTGCCTGGGATTCTTGTCCCAATGTTCCCTGCATCTTGAGATGTCAGACCAGTTTTCCACAGAACGGTCTAAGGTGGCATTCGTGGTCTGTCTGTTGTCTGGGAAGGCCTTGGCCACGCCACTCTGGGACCGCAATGACCCTGCTACAGCCACCGTTCAGTCCTTCCTTGCTGAGGTTCGTAGCGTTTTTGAGGAACCAGCCCGAGCCTCATCCGCTGAAACCGCCCTGCTTAACCTTGTCCAAGGAAACTCCTCTGTGGGCGAATATGCCATACAGTTCCGCACACTGGCCTCAGAGCTAGCCTGGAATAATGAGGCTCTCTGCGCGACCTTCAAGAAAGGTTTATCCAGCCACATCAAGGATTGTCTGGCCGCACGAGAGATACCCTCCTCCCTGACGGAGCTCATCCACTTAGCTACCCGCATTGACATACGCTACGTTGAAAGACGCCAAGAGCTTCGCCAGGAGAAAGATCTTGTTCGCACCAGGCGTTATCCGCGCCTGGCTCCTCTCTTCCTGAATCCAACGCATCCTGATACTATGCCTTCCGTCGAGGAGGCCATGCAGGTGGACCGATCTCGCCTGACCCTACAAGAGAGGACTCGCCGTAGGAATGAGAACTTATGCCTTTATTGTGCGAGCTCTGAACATTTCCTAAAGGACTGCCCTATTCGTCCTCTACGTCAGGGAAACGCCCGCACCTAGTGAACGTGGGAGAGGCGTTACTAGGTGTGAATTCTTCCTCTCCACGTCTGACTATTCCTGTGCGGATTTCCCCTTCTGCTGGCTCCCCCTTCTCTGCGGTGGCCTTCCTGGACTCTGGTTCTGCAGGAAACTTTATTGAAGCCTCTTTCATCAACAGGTTCAACGTTCCTGTTATCCGTCTCATCAAACCCTTCTTCATTTCCTCTGTAAATGGAGAGAATCTGGATTGTACCGTGCGTTACCGCACCGAACCCCTGCTCATGTCCGTTGGTGTTCTTCACCAAGAAAAAATGTAATTCTTTGTTTTGCCGAACTGTACTTCTGACATCCTTCTTGGCCTACCCTGGCTCCAGCGACATTCTCCTACCCTCGACTGGACCACTGGGGACATCAAATCCTGGCGCTACTCCTGCCACAAGCATTGTCTTAAGTCTGTACCCACCAGTCAAGTTCCCATCGCTACTCCTTTGCCCGGCCTTCCCAAGGCCTATCAGGACTTGTCTGATGTCTTTTGCAAAAAACAGGCGGAGGTCTTACCACCACATAGACCCTACGACTGCCCCATTGACTTGCTCCCAGGTACTACACCACCCCGTGGCAGAATTTACCCTCTCTCCTCTCCTGAAACAAAGGCCATGACTGATTACATACAGGAGAACCTCAAGAGAGGTTTTATTACGAAATCATCTTCTCCAGCCAGAGCGGGGTTCTTCTTCGTTGCCAAGAAGGACGGATCACTACGCCCTTGCATAGACTATCGTGGTCTCAATAAAATCACTATTAAAAATCGCTACCCTCTGCCTCTCATCTCGGAGCTCTTTGACCGTCTGCGCGGAGCAAAAGTTTTTTCGAAATTGGACCTCAGGGGCGCTTATAACCTCATCAGAATCCGTGAAGGAGATGACTGGAAAACCGCATTAAACACCAGAGATGGTCACTTTGAATATCTCGTCATGCCATTTGGACTTTGCAACGCTCCTGCAGTCTTTCAGGATTTTGTCAATGAAATCTTTCGGGACGTACTGTATACCTGTGTGGTTGTCTATCTTGACGACATCCTAATCTTCTCTACCAACCTTGAGGAACATCGGCTCCATGTCCGTCAAGTGCTCCAGCGCCTCCGCGTAAATCATCTTTACGCTAAATTTGAAAAATGCCTTTTTGAGCGCAGCAGCCTTCCTTTCCTAGGTTATCTGGTCTCAGGACAAGGCCTTCAAATGGACCCTGACAAGCTCTCCGCAGTCTTGGATTGGCCACGCCCCTCTGGACTCCGTGCTATCCAACGCTTCCTTGGATTCGCCAACTACTATCGTCAGTTCATACCCCACTTCTCCACCATCGTTGCTCCTATAGGGGCACTGACTAAGAAAAACGCGAATCCAAGGTCCTGGCCGCCTCAAGCGGAAGAAGCCTTTACTCGCCTTAAGACCGCCTTCTCCTCTGCACCTGTCCTGTCTCGACCAGACCCCATAAAGCCGTTCTTCCTTGAAGTTGACGCCTCCTCGGTAGGAGCCAGAGCTGTTCTTCTTCAAAAAAACGCTAAAGGAGGAAACGTCACGTGTGGTTTTTTCTCTAAAACCTTCTCCCCTCCTGAAAAAAACTATTCCATAGGTGACCGTGAACTGTTGGCCATCAAGCTGGCATTAGAAGAGTGGAGACATCTCCTGGAAGGATCCCTTCACCCTATCTCCATCTATACTGACCATAAAAATTTGTCCTACCTTCAGTCCGCTCAGCGCTTAAATCCTCGCCAGGCCAGGTGGTCATTGTTCTTTGCCCGGTTCAATTTCCAGATCCATTTTCGTCCCGCAGACAAGAATGTCAGGGCTGATGCCTTGTCCCGTTCCTCCGATGCCTCTGAAACCGGGACTCCCCCTCAACACATCGTACCCCCTGAGTGTCTGATTTCCTCTGCTCCTGCTTCTCTGGTGCCAGTTCCTCCAGGAAAAACTTTCGTTCCTCCATGTCTTCGTCTCCAGATACTCAGGTGGGGCCATTCCTCCCATCTAGCCGGTCACGCTGGGATCAAAAAATCCATACAATTGATGGCCAGACACTATTGGTGGCCTACCCAGGGAAAAGATATGACTGACTTTGTACGGGCCTGCACTATCTGTGCACGTGACAAGACTCCACGCCAGAAGCCTGCAGGTCTTCTCCTTCCTCTACCTGTGCCTGAACAACCATGGTCCCACATTGCCATGGATTTCATCACGGACCTTCCTTTGTCTCATAGTAACACTGTCATCTGGGTGGTCGTTGACCGCTTTTCGAAAATGGCTCATTTTGTCCCGCTTCCTGGTCTGCCTACTGCACCTCAGTTGGCGAAGCATTTTTTCTTCAAATTTTCCGTCTCCATGGGCTACCCTCACATATCGTCTCTGATAGAGGCGTTCAATTCATCTCAAAATTTTGGAGAGCTCTCTGTACTCAACTAAAGATTAAGTTGAATTTTTCTTCCGCTTATCACCCGCAATCCAATGGACAGGTGGAGAGAGTTAACCAGGTCCTTGGTGACTACTTACGACATTTTGTCTCCGCCCGTCAAGACGATTGGGTCGACCTATTGCCCTGGGCAGAATTCTCATACAATTTCAAGAACTCTGAATCGTCCTCCAAATCACCTTTCTTTGTGGTCTACGGCCGTCACCCATTGCCCCCCCTCCCCATCCCCACTTCTTCTGGAGTTCCTGCCGTGGATGAATTAACTCAAGACTTCACCTCTATCTGGAAAGAGACTCAAAAGTCGCTATCACTGGCCTCTGCCCACATGAAGAGACATGCAGATAAAAAAAGAAGAATTCCTCCTGTCTATGTCCCTGGTGACAAAGTGTGGCTCTCATCCAAATATGTTCGGTTTCGGGTACCTAGCTACAAGCTGGGCCCTCGTTACCTCGGACCTTTTAAAATCAAAAACCAAATCAATTCTGTCTCTTACAAACTCCATCTTCCTCCTTCTCTTCGTATCCCCAATTCTTTTCATGTGTCTCTTCTCAAACCCCTCATTCTTAACCGATTTTCCCCCAAGGTCACTGCTCCTGCTCCTGTCTCTGGTTCTTCCGATGTCTTCTCGGTGAAAGAAATCCTTGCCTCCAAGGTCATCCGAGGTAAAATATTTTTTTTAATTGATTGGGAGAACTGTGGTCCGGAAGAGAGATCCTGGGAGCCTGAGACCAACATTTTAGACAAGGAGCTCATCCGTAGATTCTTGGGTTCCAAGAAAAGGGGGAGACCTAAGGGGGGGGTACTGTAATGCCGAGCGCTCTGGGTGTCCCATCCTTCCCGGAGCGCTCGCGGCGTCGGTCCCCCTGCAGCGCTCCGGTGAGCCCCCCTGGCCGTGGGCGCTGCTCTGTTACCGGCGGGGATGCGATCCACGCGGCGGCACATCTCCGTCCGCGGATCGCATCCCATCCTACTCACCATCCCCCTCCTGCTCCTTCCCGGCGCGCGCGGCCCCGCTGCGCTCTAGGGCGCGCGCGCGCCGGCCTTCTGAGATTTAAAGGGCCAGCGCACCATTGATTGGTGCCTGGCCCAATTACTGTGTGCACACCCAAACCTGGTATAAACCCACTTCCCCTTCCTGTCCTTGCCGGATCTTGTTGTCTTAGTACCCTGTGGAAGCGTTTTGTGAGTTGCCTTGCCTGTGTATCTGACCTGCTGCCATTGTCTCAGACTACGAACCATTGCCGCCTGCCCTGACCCTCTGCTACGTCTGACCTTGCCTCTGCCTAGTCCTTTTGTACCGCGCCTATCTCAGCCGCCAGAGAGGTGGAGTCGCTACTGGAGGACACGACCTGGTTGCTACCGCCGCAGCAAGTCCATCCCGCTTTGCGGCGGCATTGGTGAAAACCGGTAGTTGCTTAGAACCGGTCCCTCAGTACGACCCGTGCCATCCCCTCTCTGGTACAGAGGATCCACCTCCTGTATCCCCACTAGCCGTCAGTCCGGCTCGTGACACACATCCTCCAAACTAAAGAGGAGAAGGACTTTCCGCCTTGCTATCAGCACTTTGCTTAAAAGCCTGCATCTCTAATAGTATGGGAGTGCATTCGTGTGTAAAGAATGGGTAGCTTGCACATTTGGATAGACACCATCAATGCTTAAAGATATATCCAATTTTTAAAGCAGCATATGCTCCCATCCAGGTGACATCTTTTTCAGGGAAGGCCTTGCATATTTCAGCAAGACAATGCTGAACAGCATACTGCATCTATGGCAACAGCATGGCTTCACAGTAGAAGAGTCTGGGTGCCTAACTGGCCTGCCTGCAGTCCAGACCTTTCACCAATTGAAAATATTTGGCACATCTTCAAATGAAAAATACAGCAAAGAAGACCCAGGACTGTTGAGCAGTTAGAATCCTATATCAGGCAAGAATGGGACAACATCCCTCTCCCAGAATTCCAGTGTAGCACCCTCTACCATAGGTAGGTGCTAGAATAGGATTTTTCTAGGGAATACTGTCAGTGCAGGCAAATTTGGGCAGGCCTAGCCTATGCTTTAGGCTAAGCCTGCTTGTTTTGATCTGGGGCTGGGAGTGGTTAGTGTAGCAGTGGGTGTGACCACCTGTGCTCTGGCTCTGAGGCACCTTCCCTGTTTCCAGGGAGATTGTTCTGGAAGAGGGGCTGGGCCTGAAGCTGGAGTGGCAGGCAGCTCATGTGATGAGCCCTGACCAATCCCAATTCGGTATTGGCAGGGGGCAGGCCTCCCATATAATCTGAGGTCCCATGCTGCTGGGTAGGATTGTCGGCCAGGAGAAGTGGAGAATGGAATACTAGGCAGTTGCTGTAGGGCGTCCCCATCTGGGGGGGCGCTGAACGCGGAGTGGCCCAGGGAGAGCTGTGAGGGAACCTCATCCTTACACGGTCATGGATGAGGTACGATTCTGTACACGGTCACAGATGAGGAATTCCTGGAGCAGAAGGGCAGGAGGTGCTGTTGGAACGTATGTCCGGATAAAGTTCTCCATCATGGACTTGGGGCAGGAGAAGGTCAGTGTATATACCTCAGTGGAGTGCTGGGTGCGGAGGCATGCCAGGGAGTCTGGAGAGGAACTTCATCCTTATACGGTCGTGGATGAAGTCCTCATCATCACACGGTCATTGGTGAGGAGTCCTGGAGCAGAAGAGAGACTGTGGGGAGTAGTGTCAAGTCGCTGTAGCCTGAGGGCGCAAGATTTGCATGTCGGACTAGCTGGGAGCAGTAGTTCACCTGTTACCACTTGCTACTAAACTGCAAGGCCGCCGGGGAGAGCTACTGCAGACCTCTGGCCTAGTATCAGCACTCAAGTAACAATATAGCAGCAACTAAGTACAGCCCACAATCTGGGGTTATTCAGAGTGATCCCCTTTTGTCATACTGAAGATGATGAGACAGGAGTATAACAGTTTACAGTAAAGGATTTGTGCAGGAGGAGAAAAGTCCTGGGAGTGATATTCTGCAGGAGCTAGTGCAGAGGAGGAGGAGCAATAGTCTGCATGAAGATATGTAGGTGAAGAGACTGTGAATGTTATGCCGTGTACACACGATCGATTTTTTCGACGGTGAAAACACCATTGAGAAAATTGACGGGAAAAAAGAGGAACGGCTTGGTCCCCTACACACGGCCGGTTTTCATAAAATTTTTCCTCTTGGTCGAGACAGTGTGTGGGCTCCCTGGCAGTGTTTCCCTATGGGAAAACTGCCGCGGAAAAAAATTTTGTGAATCACCACGAGAAAAATTAGAGCATGTTCTAATTTTTCTCGTCGTGATTCTTGCCGTTTTTCTCCTCGTGAAAAATGCTGGAAAGCCCACACACGGGCGTTTTTCTCATCAAAGAGAAAAAATGACATTTTTCCAGATGAGAAAAATGGTCGTGTGTACGCGGCATCAGAAGTGCATTAGTTCTTCAGGGCTAAATCTACTATTCAATGTTCTCTAAATGTTATGGTAATTCAACCAGTTCTATGGGCATCCTATATCTCCCTTTACCCCAACCAAGTTATATCCCCCAATAAACAAAAACAAAACAATGCAAATGACTGCTCATTGTCTCAGAAGTGATATATGGGGGGGGGGGGGGTCTGGCAGCAGGGTGATTTGGTGGATGTTTGTTACTAGTAGCAACCAAGCGCTACACCAGCAACTGGTCTTCTCCATTCCCAGATGTTTACAGAGGGGTTGATTTACTAAAGGCAACTAGACTGTGCACTTTGCAAAGTGCAGTTGTTCCAGAGCTTAGTAAATGAGATGAGGCTTCACTTTGCAAAGAATACCCAATCACATGCAAGGAAAAAAAATAAAATAAATTTTGCTTGCACATGATTGAGGATGGAAGTCAACAAGGCTTTTACTCATTTACTAAGTGTGGCAGGCGCAGCACTATGAAGTGCCTTTATGCGCTGTGGCATTAGAAGAATTTTGATTTCTCTGATCTTTTAGTCCAAACAAGACTATCTGTTACTTTATAATTCCTCTAGCGCCGTTCTATGGAAGCAGTAGGTTTAAAGAGCACACCAAACTTTTAAGATGACTTCTTTATTCACTTCAGCTTTTCTTCATATATAACACTGACAATTTAGCAGCAGCAGAAAGTCCATGTACAAACACGTGTAGAATAAAGTATAACAAATGGCGGTTCAACTGTTCAATCTTGTAATTCTACATAAAATGGTAAATATATTTCTCTCTTCAGTATCTGTACTTTCACTTTAAATACTTTAGACACTTTATGATCTCTCTGGGACTTGCTCTATATTGCTGTTTGTTTGTTGGTTTGAAATCTGTTTTGAAACCTGGTTTGATTGCTTGAACGTTTGTTTGAAACCTGGTTTGATTGCTGGTTTGATTGTTTGCAAACCTGGTTTGGTGGAACTACAAGTGAACACATAACTAGTTTCAGTATACAGTTCTAATCACATTATTAACAATAGGAACATATATAACTGTATTAAATACCTATTTTGGCCACTGGCTTCCATAAAACTGGACTCTGGATGGATCTGAACTGTTCATCTCCACACTCTGATGTAAAATGAAATTCTAGAAATGTGCTATGAGATTTCCTAGACAGAACATGGGTGTAATGCTGGCTGTGATTGGCCAAAGACTCTTGCTCAGTGAGATTGGTTGTCATTGGCTAAAACTCCTGATGAGTCACAAAAGCTTAACTCTACTATTCAATGTTCTCTAAATGTTCTCTAAATGTTATGGTAATTCAACCAGTTCTATGGGCATCCTATATCTCCCTTTACCCCAACCAAGTTATATCCCCCAATAAACAAAAACAAAACAATGCAAATGACTGCTCATTGTCTCAGAAGTGATATATGGGGGGGGGGGGGGTCTGGCAGCAGGGTGATTTGGTGGATGTTTGTTACTAGTAGCAACCAAGCGCTACACCAGCAACTGGTCTTCTCCATTCCCAGATGTTTACAGAGGGGTTGATTTACTAAAGGCAACTAGACTGTGCACTTTGCAAAGTGCAGTTGTTCCAGAGCTTAGTAAATGAGATGAGGCTTCACTTTGCAAAGAATACCCAATCACATGCAAGGAAAAAAAATAAAATAAATTTTGCTTGCACATGATTGAGGATGGAAGTCAACAAGGCTTTTACTCATTTACTAAGTGTGGCAGGCGCAGCACTATGAAGTGCCTTTATGCGCTGTGGCATTAGAAGAATTTTGATTTCTCTGATCTTTTAGTCCAAACAAGACTATCTGTTACTTTATAATTCCTCTAGCGCCGTTCTATGGAAGCAGTAGGTTTAAAGAGCACACCAAACTTTTAAGATGACTTCTTTATTCACTTCAGCTTTTCTTCATATATAACACTGACAATTTAGCAGCAGCAGAAAGTCCATGTACAAACACGTGTAGAATAAAGTATAACAAATGGCGGTTCAACTGTTCAATCTTGTAATTCTACATAAAATGGTAAATATATTTCTCTCTTCAGTATCTGTACTTTCACTTTAAATACTTTAGACACTTTATGATCTCTCTGGGACTTGCTCTATATTGCTGTTTGTTTGTTGGTTTGAAATCTGTTTTGAAACCTGGTTTGATTGCTTGAACGTTTGTTTGAAACCTGGTTTGATTGCTGGTTTGATTGTTTGCAAACCTGGTTTGGTGGAACTACAAGTGAACACATAACTAGTTTCAGTATACAGTTCTAATCACATTATTAACAATAGGAACATATATAACTGTATTAAATACCTATTTTGGCCACTGGCTTCCATAAAACTGGACTCTGGATGGATCTGAACTGTTCATCTCCACACTCTGATGTAAAATGAAATTCTAGAAATGTGCTATGAGATTTCCTAGACAGAACATGGGTGTAATGCTGGCTGTGATTGGCCAAAGACTCTTGCTCAGTGAGATTGGTTGTCATTGGCTAAAACTCCTGATGAGTCACAAAAGCTTAACTCTATGCTTTCTGGTTGCAATTCTGCTGTGTCATTAAGCTTACCTTTCTGCATATAGAAATGACTCTTAAAGGTATATTTTTTATTTTCTTCTGTGAACACAATATACAACTGTTATATGACATCCACATATAAAGTCACAGTAAATAACTCTGCTGTTATTTCTCACAAATGTATTAACATTATTAGCAGGTCTAGCTATATATGCATGTAAGCCACATTAGCAACCTAGGACAGGTCTTAGCTGGCCAGCTACACTCCCACCAAATTACCTATAATTCTATGTTCTCTATAGTAGGATTTGAACATGAATTTGGGGAAGTTTCCATCAGGTTCTCAACTCCCAAGTGTCTTTTATCACTCTCAAGTAGAACAACTAACTTTTGTATAGGACGTTCCAACCTGAGTGGAATAGTGAGACGTTTTCCCTTTTTTGTCAAGTTTTAAGTCTCCTATTTGTAACAACGCTCTTCTTACTAGTCTGTCTTTATCCTTTTGAACTTCTAGAACTTTGGCCAATTTCAATTGACTTCTAGGTAAATCTTCTTCTTTCACTAATACTATGTCACCAACTTGTACATTTCTTCTGGGTGTTAGCCAATCTTACGTTAAGAAGTAAATGGCAAAGTACTCTTTCTTCCATCTATTCCAAAACTGTTCTGATAGATATTGGACTCTTCGCCATCTCTTTTTGGCATATAAATCCTCTTTGGTAAACTTGCCAGGTGGTGGTTGTACGTAATCAGACTTAAGGTGAAGTAGATGGTTGGGAGTTAGAGGTTCCAAACTTGTTGGATCATTGATGTTGTCAACTGTAAGTGGACGACTGTTAACAATAGACATTACTTCATAGAATAGGGTCCTAAGTGAAGCATCATCTATTCTTCCGGAGCTCTTTCTCAACACTGAACTTAACACATTTCTTACAGTTCTGATTTGTCTTTCCCAAACTCCTCCTGTGTGGCTTGCATGTGGAGCATTCATATGAAAATCACATTGATTTTTTGACAAATACTGAGTTACTTTTTCTTTATCGATCTCTTTTAGAGCTTTCTTCAATTCATTCTTTGCTCCAACAAAATTAGATCCTTGGTCAGATCTAAGCTCTCTGACAGTACCTCTAATGGCTATGAAACATCTCAAGGCATTAATGAATGCGTCAGTTGGCATATCTTCTAACGTTTCCAGATGAATTGCTCTGGAGCTTAGACATGTAAATATTAGTCCATATCTCTTGTACTCCTTGCGGTTTTGCTTGGTGATGAACGGGCCGAAACAATCCATTCCACTATAAAGAAATGGTGGTGATGGGTTTACACGATCTGCCGGTAAATCTGCCATGCTTTGTTCTTTGGTAGGTCTACGTGCCTTTCTACAGGTTATGCATTTACTTATATACTTTGCTATAACTTTGCTTCCTTTTACTATCCAGTAACCACCTTCTCTCAAACAGTTCTGGCTAAAGCTTCTTCCTTGATGCAAGGATTTGTTGTGAAGGTAGAATGTTTGGGTAAAATTGCTGGATGCTTCACTCTGCTGGGTAACGATGCATTTTCCAGTCTCCCTCCCACCTTCAGTATACCATCCTGTAGAACAAGATTAAGCTTGTACAATGGGTGGTTGTTGGGAAGCCTTTTAGGTTCTTGACCAAGTCTCTTCAACTCTTCACTATAGAATCTCTGTTGAATGAGTCTTATGACCGTTTCTTCAGCTTTCATTCTTTCCTCTACATTCAATGATTCCTTCTTTTTGACTCCCTTTGCCAAACGTTGAATTCGAGCTACTACGTTTATGACTGTATTCCATTTTGAACATCTGGCTAGTCTTTCAAGTATGCCATTAGGGATGAGCTCGGTGTTCGAGTCGAACATAGGTTCGACTCGAACATCGGCTGTTCGCGTGTTCGGCGAACAACGAACGATTTGGGCCGTTCGCGCCAAATTCGAGTGACGCGAACGGCCCACAATACACAATAATCCCGGCGCTGTGATTGGCCAAGCATGCACTGTGACCCTGCATGCTTGGCCAATCACAGCGCCGGCAGCGAGGAGAGCAATGATTGGCCACAGGCAGAATGCCTGTGGCCAATTATAGCTGAGGGGGTTTAGTACACGCCCCACACTATAAAAGCCCGCCAGCGCGGCGGCCTCGTGTAGTGTGTTCCGGAGCAGGGAAAGTGAAGGATAGGCAGGGACAGTGTCAAATCCATTCTTTGCTAAACCTTGTGGGTAGGGACAGAGAAGGATAGGCAGGGAGAGTGTCAGTGTCATATTCTTTGCTAAACCTTGTGTGTAGGGAGAGAGAAGGATAGGCAGGGAGAGTGTCAGTGTCATATACTTTGATAAACCTTGTGTGCAGGGAGAGAGAAGGATAGGCAGGGGACAGTGTGAGTGTCATTGTTGCTAAGCCTCCTGCACATTATACACCTGAAGTTAGCCCGTATTGCTGCTTTTTCCTGGTGTGTTACACCAACAGGATTTTGCGCAACTTACAGCGGGCGGAGTGTGCCTCCTGACCATATTACACCTGAACTTAGCCTGTATTGCTGCTTTTTCCAGGTGTGTTACACCAACAGGATTTTGCGGCACTTACAGCGGGTGGAGTGTGCCTCCTGACCATATTACACCTGAACTTAGACTGTATTGCTGCTTTTTCCTGGTGTGCTACACCAACAGGATTTTGCAGCACTTACAGCGGGCGGAGTGTGCCTCCTGACCATATTACACCTGAACTTAGCCTGTATTGCTGCTTTTTCCTGGTGTGTTACACCAACAGGATTTTGCGGCACTTACAGCGGGCGGAGTGTGCCTCCTGACCATATTACACCTGAACTTAGCCTGTATTGCTGCTTTTTCCTGGTGTGTTACACCAACAGGATTTTGCGGCACTTAGAAGGGCAGAGTGTGCCTCCTGAACATATTACACCTGAACTTAGCCTGTATTGCTGGTTTTCCCATTTCCCTGCAGGCCATTAGAATGTCTGGAAGGCAAACAAGGAGAGGCAGACAGTCAGGAGCCAATAAAAGAGGGCAAGCAGGCTCTGTGTCTAGAGACAACAGTGCTGGTCGTGGACGCGGTGCATCGCCATCAGCACGTGGCCATGGGACACGCTTGTCCTTCTTTTCGGCAGCTGGACGTGTTGAGCCGCATCATGCCGAAGACTTGGTAGAGTGGATGACCAAGCCTTCCTCATCCTCCTCATCCTCTCACCCAGTTTCAGGGTACTGGCAAAGCAGCTGCCAAAGCATCCTCTTCCCTGGTATCAATGTCATCATCAGTCACTCCTTCCCTAGACCAACCATGTCCTCCTGAGGAGTCCCCCGAACTGTTTGAGCACAGTGTTGGGTACATACTCCAGGAGGATGCCCAGCGTTTCGAAGGGTCTGATGATGATACCCAGCTAGAGGAAGGCAGTAGCGTGAGAGCAGAGAGAGGGGATGCTCAAGAAGGACACCAATCTGGCAGTCATGTTCCAGCAGCTGCAGCATACTGCCAGATTGGCTCCAGTGATGAGGAGGGAGGGGATGATGAGGTCACTGACTCCACGTGGGTGCCTAATAGAAGAGAGGAGGAGGAGGAGGTTGAGGAGGAGGCACATCTCCAACGAGGCAGGATGCCCTCGGGGGGCCAGCGTAAGGGCAGCACACCGACTGAATCACACCGCAGAGCTCCGCCTGTGCAGGGCGCTGCCTCTGCCCGTTATTCAAAAAGTTCTTTGGTGTGGGCCTTCGAGTCGAGTGCATCAGATCGCACAGCTGCTGTTTGCAACATATGTCTCAAGCGTATATCGCGTGGCCAAAACATCACCCGCTTGGGCACCACATGCTTGACCAGACATATCTTGACCTGCCATGCAGCTCGTTGGCAAGCCTACCTTAAAGACCCACACCAAAGAACAAAGCGGACCTCTTCTTGCACCGCATCAGCTGGGATCTCCAACCCCACTATACCTTCAGTCCTCTCTGAAACCTGCTCTGAGAGGAATGAAGGTGTAGAATTAGGTGTGTCACAGCCAAGTACTTGCGGGCACTCTGCTAGCAGTACACCGACGTCCGATTCTAGCAGGCAAATTTCCCTGCCCCAGCTGCTGGACCGTCGAAAGAAGTTCACTCCCAGCCATCCACATGCCCAGCGGTTGAATGCTAGCTTGGCTAAATTGCTAGCGCTTCAACTGCTGCCTTTTCAGTTGGTAGACTCGGCCCCCTTCCGTGAGTTTGTGCAATGTGCGGTTCCTCAGTGGCAGGTTCCCAAACGCCACTTTTTCTCACGGAAGGCGATTCCGGCTCTCTACCGGCATGTGGAAGGCAATGTCTTGGCCTCGCTGGACAGGGCGGTCAGCGGTAAGGTGCATATTACCGCTGACTCATGGTCCAGCAGGCATGGACAGGGACGTTTCCTTTCTTTCACGGCCCATTGGGTCACTCTTTTGGCAGCTGGGAAGGATGCAGGACAAGGTGCAGTAGTGTTGGAGGTTGTTCCACCGCCACGCCTCCAAAATGCTACTACTGGTTGTGACACACCTCTGTCCTCCACCCCCTCCTCTTCTTCTTCCTCCGTGGCCTCTTCCTGTGCTTTGTCCTCGGAACCAGCGGTGCTCCGTAGGCGTTCAAGGGGCTACGCAAGTACGCAGGCAAAAATATGCCATGCCGTGCTTGCGCTGGTGTGTTTGGGGGACAGGAGCCACACTGGGGCAGAGGTCCTGTCTGCTCTGCAGGGGCAGGCTGAGAGGTGGTTGACGCCACGCCAGCTTAAGCCAGGAATGGTGGTTTGCGAGTTGAACCTGCCCAAGAACTGCCTTATATGTGACATGCCCACCAGGTGGAACTCAACGTTGGCCATGCTGCAGCGGCTGCACACGCAGCAGAGGCCCATCAATGAGTACCTGTGCGACTACGGCACCAGGACAGGGTCAGGGAAGCTCTGGTTTTTTTCACCACGCCAGTGGGGCATGATCAGGGATGCATGCACTGTCCTGGCACCATTTGAGGAGGCCACGAGGATGGTGAGCAGTGACAGTGCATGCATCAGTGACACTGTACCTCTTATCCACCTGTTGGAACATACGCTGCATGGAATAATGGACAGGGCACTTGAGGCAGAACAGAGGCAGGAAGAGGAGGACTTCCTTGCCTCTCAAGGCCCCCTTCACCCAGACAGTGTTCCTTCTGTCCCACCCATCGCACAGGAAGAAAAGGAGGAGGAGGAGGATTGTGTCAGCATGGAGGTGGAGCCTGGCACTCAGCATCATCAGCAGCAGTCTTTTAGGGATGATTTACAGTCCCAAGAAACCAGTGGACTTGTACGTGGCTGGGAGGAGGTGGCTGCGGATCATGTCGTCCTTAGTGACCCAGAGGACTCCGGACCGAATGCCTCAGCTAACCTACGCTGCATGGCCTCCCTGATCCTGCAAAGTCTGCGGAAGGATCCTCATATTCTTCGGATCAAGGAGAGGGACCATTACTGGCTGGCCACTCTGCTTGATCCACGGTACAAGGGTAAGGTTGCGGACCTTATCTTACCCTCGCAGAGGATGAGACAACTCCGGGAGGCCTTGCAGAAAGGTCTGTGCAACGCGTTCCCAGAGACTGGGAGGTTACAAACTCCTGGTCCTGGACAACGAGTTGCTGAGGCTTCGGTCAGTCAAAGAAGGAGCGGTGGGGAAGGTGGCCGTCTGACCGATGCGTTCAGACAATTCTTTAGTCCGCAGCCCCAAGGTATGATCGGTTCCAGCAACCATCGCCAGTGTCTAATATACATGGTGCAGGAATACCTAGGGGCAAGGTCAGACTTGGACACCTTCCCCACCGAAAATCCTCTAGCTTACTGGGTCTTGAGGATGGATCACTGGCCAGAGCTTGCACAGTATGCAATTGAGCTACTGGCCTGTCCTGCATCCAGCGTTCTTTCAGAACGCACATTCAGTGCTGCTGGAGGATTTGTCACGGATCACAGGGTGCGCCTGTCCACCGACTCTGTTGATCGACTGACCTTCATAAAGATGAACCAGTCTTGGATCACCACCAGCTACCAAACACCTGAAGCTGATATAACAGACTAATTTATTTTCAAATGTCACATCCCTTCAAGACTGATGCTGAGAGACTGTCCTGTTATGTTGACTGACTATCCTCCTCCTCCTCAATGATCCGATTGATGATGATAGCTTGGAAGAACATTTTTGTTTCTGGGTGCCGCCACCAGTGGCTAAGGCCCAATTTTTCAGCCCCTGTTTAACAGGGGCGTGTTATTACAATTTTTTATGCAATGCTTTGCAGCAGGGCTCATTCCTGCACTCCAACTAGAGTAGAGTATCTGGGAGAGGTTGCAGTGTCGTGGCACCAGCACCAGTGGCTAAGGCCCAATTTTTCAGCCCCTGTTTAACAGGGGCGTGTAATTACAATTTTTGATGCAATACTTTGCAACAGGGCTCATTGCTGTGCTCCAAGTACAGTATCTGTGAGGGGTTGCAGTGTTGTGGCACCAGTGCCTAAGGCCCAATTTTTATGCCCCTGTTTAACAGGGGCATGTAATTACAATTCTTGATCTAATAATTCACAGCAGGGCCCATTCCTGCGCCCACCAAGACTAACTGTGAGGCCTTACAGTGTTGTGTCAACACCACCACCACCACCAAAGGCCCAATTTTTCAGCCCCTGTTCAACAGGGGCATGCAATTACAATTCTTGATCTAATAAATCACAGCAGGGCCCATTCATGCACCCACCAAGAGTAACTGTGAGGGCTCACAGTGTTGTGGCAACACCAACATGTAAGGGGAAAATTTCAGCTGAGTATATACGGCAGGCCCCTACTTTCAAACATCCAACTTACAAACGACTCCTGCTTGCAAACGGAAGGATACAACAGGAAGTGAGAGGAAATCTACCCCTAGGAAGGCAAATTCTCTCCTGTAAGAGTAAATTGGGAAAAAAAGTGTCTCCTCTCCACTGATGCTTTATCACCAATTCTTGTTTCAATAAAAACCCCAAATTTTCAAAAAACATTTTTCATTAGGACGGAAAGTGAGGTGAACTGTTCTGAACAGGTGCACACTGCACAGACAGCATAACAAATGTTACAGGGGTGATAACCCTTCCCTATGTTTTCCAAAAAGCTTAAAAATAGATTTTTTGCCTGGAGCTACACTTAAACAATGTACCTGTTCAAAATTACAAACAGATTCTACATAAGAACAAACCTACAGTCCCTGTCTTGTATGCACTGCCTGTATACGGCTGTTCAGAGTATATAGGGCCTTTTTTATTTTGTGTGCGGGGTTCCCCTTAATATCCATACAAGACCCAAAGGGGCTGGTAATGGGCTGGGGTAGGGGGGGGGGGCTGTGATGGGGTAGCTATGCCATTTTTCTTAAAGATTTTCATCCATATTACCGGGGCCAGACATTACATTAAAGCCGCAAGCAGTTTTAAATGGCTTTTTTTCCTTTAGAAATGTAATTTTGTGCAGGGGCAGTTCTAAACACGGGAAACACGTGGCACTTCACAGGCATACTTTAGACACCCCCCAGGTATGATATTTAAAGGAATATTTGACTTTTTTTTTTTCACTTTATACATCATTAAAATGACTGCTCCCGAAAAACGGCCGTTTTTAAAACTTTTTTTTGGATTGATACATGTCCCCTGGTGCAGAACCCGGGTTCCCAAACCCTTTTTAGGACAATAACATGCATATTAGTCGTTATAATTAGCACTTTAGATTTCGAACGTTCGCATCCATTGTATTTAATAGGGTTCTAAAGTTCGTGCGAACTTTCGGTCCGTTCGCGGGTTCTGGTGCGAACCGAACCCGGGGGTGTTCGGCTCATCACTATATGTCATCTTGACACTTGGCGGCAGTGCTCATTGTTTGTACAACTTTTACTTCTGGATCACCCATAGACAATTCTGTGTAACCTTCACTGGGTATGATTTCCTTTTCCCAAAGGAACTCTGGACCGGTGAACCAGTTTGAATTTTTCAATTCTGTTACATTTTGGCCTCTTGAAGCATGATCTGCAAAGTCAGATTCAAGGATCTTGATTACTGCCGCTGAACTTACAGATGGTAACTCTTGGACAGATATTCGATGACACAATCCTGTCACCTGTCTTGAGTTTGCAATCTGCTGTTTTCCTCCAACAACGCCCCATCCTAGATCAGTTTGAACAGCGTAGGGTTCACTCTTTCCTCCTGTGATTACCCTTCGTGGTACCAAAGCTTCGGGACAATCATAACCTATCAACAGTCCAACACCAAACTCCTTCAGCGGGGACATTTCATGAGATATGACAGATAGGTGCTCCCATTTATTGGCTGTTTCACAGGTAGGTATGCGATCTCGATCTAGAGGTATATCGTCTTTCTTATAAGCTGGAGGTAGATCCAATGTGAGGTTTGAATGAAGTCCTCTAACTCTCAATCCTTTGACCCTTTGACTGTTCACTAATGTGTCTCTCCCCGTCATTGTGGTGAGTTTGAGCTTCACTGGTTCTGTAGCCACTTGTAATTTCTTGCAGATTTCTTGATCAATGAAGGTGACATCGCTTTGGGCATCCAGTAGTGCATAGGCATATACCTTCTTATTCTTCCTTTTAGGATTTGAAATGCACACTGGTACAACCATTGATGTGCCGTTGCTTTCCCTCACTCTGCAAGAGAATACCGATGCTTTCTTTTCTTCCTCAGCATCTTTAGCTATTGAGGATTTATCCTTTTTTGGACGTTCTTCATGTAGTGGTGTAGGATGGCGTCCTTTGCAAACGCTGCAAGTGGCCCTTTTCTTACACTCCTTAGTAATATGGCCTTTCCTTAGGCACCCAAAACACAGTTGGTTAACAAGTACAAACTTTTTCTTTTCATTTGGGGATTTCTCCTTCCATTGTTGGCACTTGTGTATAGAGTGGTTCTCTCCACAGAACATACACTTAAAAGTAATCTGAGGATTTGTCGGTTCTGTCTCTCTACTGATCCCAGTAGTAACTTTGAACTTGCTCTCGTAGGTATCTATACCTTTTCTCTGTTGTGTCGGTTGCAAAGCTAGTTGCTCTTGCACGTCTTATATCCCTCGCATGCCTTTCTTCTAAGGACTTTAAGGCATAAGATCCTGTTACTGGATTACATACTATACGTGCTTCCTTATTAACGAACTCAGAGAACTTTTCGAAACTTGGGAAGTCCTTACTTAGATCTAACTGTTCAGTCACATAGCGATTCCATCTAGAAGCCACTTCTTCAGGTAGCTTAGCTAGCATCCTGTGGTTTTCTAGATAGTCGTTCAGTACTTCTAGTCCTCGTACATGTGGGATGGCATTGCTGCATGCTTGCAGGAAGTCACCATACTCTTGGAGCTTGAAATGTTCTTTAGGACCTATTTTAGGCCAGTTATTCAATTTCTCCCTAAAGGATCTTTGTACTAAGAAAGGATGACCATATCTTGCGTTTTAACTTTTCCCAAGCTTGCTTGTAGGCTTCTTCATCTGTTCTATAGAAGTTACCTTCAAGAACTTTCTTTGCATCTCCACCAACATATTTCTGAAGGTAGAATAACTTGTCAACTGGCCTGGAGCAATGATGCTCAATGATCATTTCAAAACTTGCCTTCCACTCTATGAAATTCAGTATGTCTCCTGAAAACACAGTAGGTTCTGGAACGGGAAGTCTTGCTGGGACTGTTCTTTTTCCTTTTGCTGGGACTGTAGTCGCAACATTCTCCTGATCATTGCAGTGACATCTAGGAACAGAATTATCCTGTTTTTTTTTCTCACTTAGTTCTGAATTGGGTGAGTCTCTCTCTTCGTCTTTCTGAGCAGGGATGGAAGGGCAATGACTTTTTGCTTCATTACATACTGGAGATTTCCTTCCATTCTCCTGGGCGTATGAAAGGAAGTAGGAGTCTGCATCTTCAGTTAGTACAGATTTGGACTTATGATTACTATTCATGTCATCTTCGTGTACTCTTAGTCTGGCTTCTATAATCTTGACTTCCTTCAGCCTTTCCATTTCTGTTACTCGTAGACGCTGCGCCTCGATTGCAGATTCCATCTCAATTTCTGCTCTCTTGACAGCAAGTTGTTCGACAAGTTCCTTTCTTTTGGCTATTAAAGTACTTGAGGACTCTGATATGTTACTGGCACTTCTGCTAGTGGAAGAAGTCCTACTTGTGATTGTGGTTCCTCCTAAGGACCTAGCATAGTCTCTCATAAAAAGCTCATTCATTCTCTTTCTTGCCTTAACTTCATCATAGTTAGCTTCAGATGATAGTTCTCTCATGAGCTTTACTAAACCTTTAGTGACTTCAGTACATGTGTCCATGTTCCTTACAATATCCTGGGGAGGTGTTGTAGAAGACCGCAGGTTGACATATGCTGCCATAAGCTCTGATTCAGATTCTTCTACCGTCTCTATCATATCACTCAAGTTTCCTTTTATACTTTCTTGCTTTAGCTTTCTACGAACATCTTTAATGTAGGATTTCCACTTGTCATACATTCTGGTGACCTTTTTTCCTTTCAATGCTGCTTCTTGCTCTAAAATTTTCCAGCATCTTTAGGGTCGGTTTTCTGATACGTTCTGAGCGTCTTAGTTCATCTGTTTGGGGCAAGACTAATGCTGCATCAGACTCTTCTACCTCAGACAGGTTCACTTGCTCTTCACTTTCTATCTTATCTATCTTTGTATCCTCAAACAGTGGCATAGAAATACTAGGCTTAGACATTTTACTTTAAGTGCTATAACAATTAATACGAATATTAAGAAGACTTTCACTTTAAATGCAATAGCAATAGGTGCAGGCAGTAAAAATGACTTTCACTTTAAATGGAATAGCAATAGGTGCAGGCAGTAAAAATGACTTTCACTTTAAAATACTTTAGAGTTCGTGTACTACAACTGTCCCTTGTTCTTTACTTACAGTCCTTTTACTCCTGAACACGAAAATGTCTCTTTCTTGTCAAGCCTATGTGCAATGATAGTAATAAAGGAAAGTTCTGACCTTATTCTGAAGAGCAGGATACTGTGATCTGTAGGTTGCTGGAACAAATAGTCTTAAAGGAGACTTGTCTTTTTTGATCTGATGCTCTACTCTGACTTGCGATGCTTTGCGCCGACGTGCGATGCGATGCTCTGTGCTGTCTTGCGATGCTTTGCGCTGACGTGCGATGCTTTGCGATAATCTGTGCTGTCTTGCGATGCTTTTCGCTGACTTGCGATGCTTTTCGCTGACGTGCGATGCTTTGCGCTGCAGGCTTTGGGCCTAGTGGCGTGGAAATAGCTGGCTGCAGTACGTGGCCTCTTTGTGGGTAGCGGTGCAGGCACTCTAACTCTGGACTTTGGCCTCCCACCATGCGTCTTTTTCTCTCTCTAGGGATCGCAGGAGGGTTGGCGCTCTCTCTGTGACTATCTTGCCTTTGCCGTTCTGCCACTTTAAGAGTCGGCTGCAGTTTGACTAAAACACACGTTCTATGGCCTCTATGGTAGCTCCGCTGCTCAAATGCGCTCTTTACTGTGCAAGCTGAGGAGCACTATCGCTTCACCCTCAATGGGCAAAATAGTTCCACTTTGGCAGGCGCAGCACTATGAAGTGCCTTTATGCGCTGTGGCATTAGAAGAATTTTGATTTCTCTGATCTTTTAGTCCAAACAAGACGATCTGTTACTTTATAATTCCTCTAGCGCCGTTCTATGGAAGCAGTAGGTTTAAAGAGCACACCAAACTTTTAAGATAACTTCTTTATTCACTTCAGCTTTTCTTCATATATAACACTGACAATTTAGCAGCAGCAGAAAGTCCATGTACAAACACATGTAGAATAAAGTATAACAAATGGTGGTTCAACTGTTCAATCTTGTAATTCTACATAAAATGGTAGATATATTTCTCTCTTCAGTATCTGTACTTTCACTTTAAATACTTTAGACACTTTATGATCTCTCTGGGACTTGCTCTATATTGCTGTTTGTTTGTTGGTTTGAAATCTGTTTTGAAACCTGGTTTGATTGCTTGAACGTTTGTTTGAAACCTGGTTTGATTGCTGGTTTGATTGTTTGCAAACCTGGTTTGGTGGAACTACAAGTGAACACATAACTAGTTTCAGTATACAGTTCTAATCACATTATTAACAATAGGAACATATATAACTGTATTAAATACCTATTTTGGCCACTTGCTTCCATAAAACTGGACTCTGGATGGATCTGAACTGTTCATCTCCACACTCTGATGTAAAATGAAATTCTAGAAATGTGCTATGAGATTTCCTAGACAGAACATGGGTGTAATGCTGGCTGTGATTGGCCAAAGACTCTTGCTCAGTGAGATTAGTTGTCATTGGCTAAAACTCCTGATGAGTCACAAAAGCTTAACTCTATGCTTTCTGGTTGCAATTCTGCTGTGTCATTGAGCTTACCTTTCTGCATATAGAAATGACTCTTAAAGGTATATTTTTTCTTTTCTTCTGTGAATACAATATACAACTGTTATATGACATCCACATATAAAGTCACAGTAAATAACTCTGCTGTTATTTCTCACAAATGAGCATATGCACTGTATTAACATTATTAGCAGGTCTAGCTATTAGTGATGAGCCGAACACCCCCGGGTTCGGTTCGCACCAGAACCCGCGAACGGACCGAAAGTTCGCACGAACATTAGAACCCTATTAAATACAATGGATGCGAACGTTCGGATTCTAAAGTGCTAATTATAACGTCTATTATCCATGTTATTGTCCTAAACCGAGTTTGGGAACCCGGGTTCTGCACCAGGGGACATGTATCAATGCAAAAAGAAGTTTTAAAAACGGACGTTTTCCGGGAGCAGTCATTTTAATGATGCATAAAGTGAAAAAAAAAAGTCAAATATTCCTTTAAATATTGTACCTGGGGGGTGTCTAAAGTATGCCTGTGAAGTGCCACGTGTTTCCCGTATTTAGAACTGTCCCTGCACAAAATTACATTTCTAAAGGAAACAAAAGCCATTTAAAACTGCTTGCGGCTTTAATGTAATGTCTGGTCCCGGTAATATGGATGAAAATCTTTAAGAAAAATGGCATAGCTACCCCATCACCCCCCCCCCCCTACCCCAGCCCATTACCAGCCCCTTTGGGTCTTGTATGGATATTAAGGGGAACCCCGCACACAAAATAAAAAAGGCCCTATATACTCTGAACAGCCGTATACAGGCGGTGCATACAAGAAAGGGACTGTAGGTTTGTTCTTATGTTGAATCTGTTTGTAATTTTGAACAGCTACATTGTTTAAGTGTAGCTCCAGCCCAAATACCTATTTTTAAGCTTTTTGGAAAACATAGGGAAGGGTTATCACCCCTGTAACATTTGTTTTGCTGTCTGTACCCCTGTTCAGAACATTTCACCTCACTTTGCGTCCCAATGACAACTGATTTTGAAATGTGGTGTTTTTATTGAAACAAGGATTGGTGATAAAGCATCAGTAGAGAGGAGACACCTTTCTCCCATATTAATTCTTACAGGAGAGAATTTTCCTTCCAAGGGGTAGATTTCCTCTCACTTCCTGTTGTCTTTTCCATAGTTGCCAACAGTCACGGATTGGCCGGGACGTTCCCGGGATTCAAACCCTTTTCCCGGATTTATTATGTCCCGGCCAATCCGATTTTTCCCGTTTTCCCCGAATTTGGATGCCGCAGGCCGCCGCCGCTAGAGGTCCACGGCTGGCGGAGACAATGTCTCGGCCGGCCGCCATGTTCAAGAAGACCAAAACACGGATGTAGTACAATAGAAAATAAAGCCGCTGCGGCGCCGCCCACACCCCCGCACCTCCCCGGGGGTGGGCGGCGCCGCAGCAGCTTTATCTTCTATTGTACTACATCTGTGTTTTGGCTGGCCGGCCGGCCACCCCCCCGCCCCGTTCCGCCCCACTGCAGGTCTGTCTGTAATGGAAAGGGGCGGGGGTCTGCAGCGCCACAGCTTAATTTTTTATTTTTTTTTGCAGCCACACTGTCGGCTCCGCCTCTATTTTGTTCCCCTTTGGGGAAGGGGAAACAATAATGGCGGCCGAGACAGGAGACGCCTGTGGTTAAGGGGGGACTCCGCTGGGGATGCCTGTGGTAAGGGGGGACTCCGCTGGGAACGCCTGTGGTAAGGGAGGACTCCGCTGGGGACGGCTGAGGTAAGGGGGGACTCCGCTGGGGACGCCTGATGTAAGGGGGGACTCCGCTGGGGACGCCTGATGTAAGGGGGGACTCCGATGGGGACGCCTGATGTAAGGGGGGACTCCGCTGGGGACGCCTGAGGTAAGGGGGGACTCCGCTGGGGACGCCTGATGTAAGGGGGGACTCCGCTGGGGATGCCTGAGGTAAAGGGGGACTCCGCTGGGGACACTTGATGTAAGGGGGACTCCACTGGGGACGCCTGATGTAAGGGGGGACTCCGCTGGGGACGCCTGATGTAAGGGGGGACTCCGCTGGGGACGCCTGATGTAAGGGGGGACTCTGCTGGGGACGCCTGATGTAAGGGGGACTCCTCTGGGTACACCTGATGTAAGGAAGGACTCCTCTGGGTACACCTGATGTAAGGAAGGACTCCGCTGGGTACGCCTGATGTAAGGAGGGACTCCTCTGGCGACGCCTGATGTAAGGAGGGACTCCCCTGGGGACACCTGATGGCATCTGGTGGCAGGTGACACACTCGGGGCTAACACTGATTCGGCATTTTGGTGAGTTGAATGATTTCATTTTATATTAAAATGTAATAAGAGAAATAATGCACTTCAGTCATCCTGACACCCTAACAACCATGGTGCCGGGATGATTAAAGAGCTAACACCAGATGTTTGGATTATCTTTATCTGTTGATTGTTAAACTCTGGAATACACATATTTCTATTATGGTGTAGGATCTGGGCCTGCTGTCCTTCCATCCTTCCTTCTCTTTCCTTCCCTCCCTCTTTCTTTCTCCCTTCATCCCTCATTCATCTCAGACTTTAACCACACCCAATTTGAGCCACGCTCATTTAAGCCACTCCCACTACCCACGTAAACCACGCCCACGCTTCGTGCGCCACTTTTTTCTCCTAAAGTATAACACACCTTCAAATGAATGCCCCACCCCCTAATTATACCAAGGCTCCGCCTACATGCGAAAAAGTGTCACGGATTTTTTTTTTGCAATGTTGGCAACTATGATTTTCCGTTTGCAAGTAGTAGTCGTTTGTAAGTTGGATGTTTGAAAGTAGGGACCTGCCGTAATATACTCTGCAGAAATTGGCCCCTTAGGTGTTGGCACAACACTGTAAGCACTCACAGTTACTCTTGGTGGGTGCTGGAACGCCCTGCTGTCAACTATTATATCAGGAATTGTAATAACATATAATTGTTGAACAGTGGTAGTAAAAATTGGGCCTTTGATGGTGGTGCTGGTGCCACAACACTGTAAGGCCTGACAGTTACTCTTGGTGGGCGCAGCAATGGGCCCTGCTGTGAATTATTAGATCAATAATTATAATTGCATGCCCCTGTTGAACAGGGGCTGAAAAATTGGGCCTTTGGTGGTGGTGGTGGTGGTGGTGGTGTTGACACAACACTGTAAGGCCTGACAGTTACTCTTGGTGGGCGCAGCAATGGGCCCTGCTGCGAATTATTAGATCAATAATTATAATTGCATGCCCTTGTTGAACAGGGGCTGAAAAATTGGGCCTTAGGCACTGGTGGCACAACACTGCAACCCCTCACAGATACTGTACTTGGAGCACAGCAATGAGGCCTGTTGCAAAGTATTGCATCAAAAATTGTAATTACACGCCCCTGTTAAACAGGGGCTGAAAAATTGGGCCTTAGCCACTGGTGGCGGCACCCATAAACCAAAATGATCTTCCAAGCTATCATCATTAATCGGATCATTGAGGAGGAGGAGGATAGCTAGTCAACATAACAGCACAGGAACTCAGCATCAGCATCAGTCTTGAAGGGATGTGACATTTTAAAATCAATTAGTCTGTTATATCAGCATCAGGTGTGTGGTAGCTGGTGGTGATCCAAGACTGGTTCATCTTGATGAAAGTCAGTCGATCAACCGAGTCGGTGGACAGGCGCACCCTGTGATCCGTGACAAATCCTCCAGCAGCACTGAATGTGCGTTCTGAAAGAACGCTGGATGCAGGACAGGCCAGTAGCTCAATTGCATACTGTGCAAGCTCTGGCCAGTGATCCATCCTCAAGACCCAGTAAGCCAGAGGATTTTCGGTGGGGAAGGTGTCCAAGTCTGACCTTGCCCCTAGGTATTCCTGCACCATGTATATCAGACGCTGGCGATGGTTGCTGGAAACAATCATACTTTGGGGCTGCGGACTAAAGAATTGTCTGAACGCATCGGTCAGACGGCCACCTTCCCCACCGCTCCTTCTTTGACTGCCCGAAGCCTCAGCAACTCGTTGTCCAGGACCAGGAGTTTGTAACCTCCCAGTCTCTGGGAACGCGTTGCACAGACGTTTCTGCAAGGCCTCCCGGAGTTGTCTCATCCTCTGCTCCCTCTGCGACGGTAACATAAGGTCCGTAACCTTACCCTTGTACCGTGGATCAAGGAGAGTGGCCAGCCAGTAATGGTCCCTCTCCTTGATCCGAAGAATACGAGGATCCTTCCGCAGACTTTGCAGGATCAGGGAGGCCATGCAGCGTAGGTTAGCTGAGGCATTCAGTCCGGAGTCCTCTGGGTCACTAAGGACGACATGATCCGCAGCCACCTCCTCCCAGCCACGTACAAGTCCACTGGTTTCTTGGGACTGTAAATCATCCCTAAAAGACTGCTGCTGATGATGCTGAGTGCCAGCCTCCACCTCCATTCTGACACAATCCTCCTCCTCCTCCTCCTCCTCCTCCTCCTCTTCCTGTGCGATGGGTGGGACAGAAGGAACACTGTCAGGGTAAAGGGGGCCTTGAGAGGCAAGGAAGTCCTCCTCTTCCTGCCTCTGTTCTGCCTCAAGTGCCCTGTCCATTATTCCACGCAGCGTGTGCTCCAACAGGTGGACAAGAGGTACAGTGTCACTGATGCATGCACTGTCACTGCTCACCATCCTCGTGGCCTCCTCAAATGGTGCCAGGACAGTGCATGCATCCCTGATCATGCCCCACTGGCGTGGTGAAAAAAACCCGAGCTCCCCTGACCCTGTCCTGAAGCTGTAGTCGCACAGGTACTCATTGATGGCCCTCTGCTGCGTGTGCAGCCGCTTCAGCATGGCCAACGTTGAGTTCCACCTGGTGGGCATGTCACATATAAGGCGGTTCTTGGGCAGGTTCAACTCCTTTTGCAGCTCAGCCAGGCGAGCACTGGCATTATAAGATCTGCGGAAATGAACACAGACTTTCCTGGCCTGCCTCAGGACATCCTGTAAGCCCGGGTACCTGCCCAAGAACCGCTACACCACCAGGTTAAGGACGTGAGCCATACAGGGCACATGGGTCAGTTGTCCCTGTCGGAGGGTGGAGAGGAGGTTGGTGCCATTGTCGCAAACCACCATTCCTGGCTTAAGCTGGCGTGGCGTCAACCACCTCTCGGCCTGCCCCTGCAGAGCAGACAGGACCTCTGCCCCAGTGTGGCTCCTGTCCCCCAAACACACCAGCGCAAGCACGGCATGGCATCTTTTTGCCTGCGTACTTGCGTAGCCCCTTGAACGCCTACGGAGCACCGCTGGTTCCGAGGACAAACCACAGGAAGAGGCCATGGAGGAAGAAGAAGAGGAGGGGGTGGAGGAGAGAGGTGTGTCACAACCAGTAGTAGCATTTTGGAGGCGTGGCGGTGGAACAACCTCCAACACTACTGCACCTTGTCCTGCATCCTTCCAAGCTGCCAAAAGAGTGACCCAATGGGCCGTGAAAGAAAGGTAACGTCCCTGTCCATGCCTGCTGGACCATGAGTCAGCGGTAATATGCACCTTACCGCTGACCGCCCTGTCCAGCGAGGCCAAGACATTGCCTTCCACATGCCTGTAGAGAGCCGGAATCGCCTTCCGTGAGAAAAAGTGGCGTTTGGGAACCTGCCACTGAGGAACCGCACATTGCACAAACTCACGGAAGGGGGCCGAGTCTACCAACTGAAAAGGCAGCAGTTGAAGCGCTAGCAATTTAGCCAAGCTAGCATTCAACCGCTGGGCATGTGGATGGCTGGGAGTGAACTTCTTTCGACGGTCCAGCAGCTGGGGCAGGGAAATTTGCCTGCTAGAATCGGACGTCGGTGTACTGCTAGCAGAGTGCCCGCAAGTACTTGGCTGTGACACACCTAATTCTACACCTTCATTCCTCTCAGAGCAGGTTTCAGAGAGGACTGAAGGTATAGTGGGGTTGGAGATCCCAGCTGATGCGGTGCAAGAAGAGGTCAGCTTTGTTCTTTGGTGTGGGTCTTTAAGGTAGGCTTGCCAACGAGCTGCATGGCAGGTCAACATATGTCTGATCAAGCATGTGGTGCCCAAGCGGCTGATGTTTTGGCCACGCGATATACGCTTGAGACATATGTTGCAAACAGCAGCTGTGCGATCTGATGCACTCGCCTCAAAAAAGGCCCACACCAAAGAACTTTTTTGAATGACGGGCAGAGGCAGCGCCCTGCACAGGCGGAGCTCTGCGGTGTGATTCCGTCGGTGTGCTGCCCATACGCTGGCCACCCAAAGGCATCCTGCCTCGTTGGAGATGTGCCTCCTCCTCATCCTCCTCCTCCTCCTCTCTCCTATTAGGCACCCACGTGGAGTCAGTGACCTCATCATCCCCTCCCTCCTCATCACTGGAGCCAATCTGGCAGTATGCTGCAGCTGCTGGAGCATGACTGCCAGATTGGTGTCCTTCTTGAGCATCCCCTCTCTTTGCTCTCACGCTACTGCCTTCCTCTATCTGGGTATCATCATCAGATCCTTCGAAACACTGGGCATCCTCCTGGAGCATGTACCCAACACTGTGCTCAAACAGTTCGGGGAACTCCTCAGGAGGAGGACATGGTGGGTCTAGGGAAGGATTGACTAATGAAGATAATGATACCAGAGAAGAGGACGCTTTGGCAGCTGCTTTGCCAGTACCCTGAGCCTGGGTGAGAGAGGATGAGGAGGATGAGGTGGGCTTGGTCATCCACTCTACCAAGTCTTCGGCATGATGTGGCTCAACATGTCCAGCTGCCGAAAAGAAGGACAAGCGTGTCCCATGGCCATGTGCTGATGACAATGCACCGCGTCAATGACCAGCACTGTTGCCCCCAGACACAGAGCCTGCTTGCCCTCTTTTTTTGCCTCCTGACTGTCTGCCTGTCCTTGTTTGCCTTCCAGACATTTTAATGGATGGCCTGCAGGGAGATGGGAAAAACAGCAATAAGGGCTACCTTCAGGTGTATACTGTGCAGGAGGCTTAGCAACAATGACACTGACACTGTCCCCTGCCTATCCTTCTCTGTCCCTAAACACAAGGATTTGCAATATGCTTCAGCAAGATTGGTTTAGCACAGAATAGCACACTGTCAGTTTCACTCACTGTCCTACTCTGTCCCTACAAACTAGATTTAGCACAGAATAGCACACTGAGAGTTTCCACGAGTGTCCTTCTCTGTCCCTAAACTCAAGGATTTCAAATATGGTTCAGCAAGATTGGTTTAGAACAGAATAGCACACTGTCAGTTTCATTCACTGTCCTACTCTGTCCCTACAAACAAGATTTAGCACAGAATAGCACACTGACACTTTCCCTCACTGTACCTCTCTGTCCCTAAACTCAAGGATTTCAAATATGGTTCAGCAAGATTGGTTTAGAACAGAATAGCACACTGTCAGTTTCACTCACTGTCCTACTCTGTCCCTACAAACAAGATTTAGCACAGAATAGCACACTGACACTTTCCCTCACTGTACCTCTCTGTCCCTAAACTCAAGGATTTCAAATATGGTTCAGCAAGATTGGTTTAGAACAGAATAGCACACTGTCAGTTTCACTCACTGTCCTACTCTGTCCCTACAAACAAGATTTAGCACAGAATAGCACACTGACACTTTCCCTCACTGTACCTCTCTGTCCCTAAACTCAAGGATTTCAAATATGGTTCAGCAAGATTGGTTTAGAACAGAATAGCACACTGTTAGTTTCACTCACTGTCCTACTCTGTCCCTACAAACAAGATTTAGCACAGCATAGCACACTGATAGTTTCCACGAGTGTCCTTCTCTGTCCCTAAACTCAAGGATTTCAAATATGGTTCAGCAAGATTGGTTTAGAACAGAATAGCACACTGTCAGTTTCACTCACTGTCCTACTCTGTCCCTACAAACAAGATTTAGCACAGAATAACACACTGACACTTTCCCTCACTGTACCTCTCAGTCCCTAAACTCAAGGATTTCAAATATGGTTCAGCAAGATTGGTTTAGAACAGAATAGCACACTGTCAGTTTCACTCACTGTCCTACTCTGTCCCTACAAACAAGATTTAGCACAGAATAGCACACTGAGAGTTTCCACGAGTGTCCTTCTCTGTCCCTAAACTCAAGGATTTCAAATATGGTTCAGCAAGATTGGTTTAGAACAGAATAGCACACTGTCAGTTTCACTCACTGTCCTACTCTGTCCCTACAAACAAGATTTAGCACAGAATAGCACACTGACACTTTCCCTCACTGTACCTCTCAGTCCCTAAACTCAAGGATTTCAAATATGGTTCAGCAAGATTGGTTTAGAACAGAATAGCACACTGTCAGTTTCACTCACTGTCCTACTCTGTCCCTACAAACAAGATTTAGCACAGAATAGCACACTGACACTTTCCCTCACTGTACCTCTCTGTCCCTAAACTCAAGGATTTCAAATATGGTTCAGCAAGATTGGTTTAGAACAGAATAGCACACTGACACTTTCCCTCACTGTACCTCTCTGTCCCTACAAACAAGGTTTAGCACAGAATAACACACTGACACTCTCCCTACCTATCCTTATTTGTCCCTAAACACAAGGAATCCAGGATTAGTAAAGGAAAAAAAATGACACTGTCCCTGCCTATGCTTTTATAGTGTGGGGCGTGTACTAAACCCCCTCAGCAATAATTGGCCACAGGCATCCTGCGTGTGGCCAATCATTGCTCTCCTCGCTGCCGGCGCTGTGATTGGCCAAGCATGCGGGGTCACAGTGCATGCTTGGCCAATCACAGCGCCTGGATGACACTGCGATGGCGTAGTGCATTGTGGGCCGTTCGCGTCACTCGAATTTGCCGCGAACGGCCCAAATCATTCGATCTTCGTCGAACGATCGAACAGCCGATGTTCGAGTCGAACGTATGTTCGACTCGAACACGAAGCTCATCCCTACTAGCTATATATGCATGTAAGCCACATTAGCAACCTAGGACAGGTCTTAGCTGGCCAGCTACACTAAGCTCTGGAGCAATTGCACTTTGCAAAGTGCACAGTCTTATTTACCTTTAGTAAATCAACCCCAGAGTGTTGTTAAAAGATGAGGGAATCCTGCACTGTGGTAAACTTGGCCCTGTCCAACTTTTTTGAGACTTGCTGCTGCCATCAATTATCTTATTTTTTATCTTAAAATTGTACATTTTCTTATTTTAAACATTTGATATGTTTTCTATTTTTTATTGTGAATACTATATACGGGTTTATGAAATTTGCAAATCATTGCATTCTGTTTTTCTGTAGATTTTACACACTGTCCCAACTTTTTTGTAATTGGGGTTGTATTAGCTAATTCAAAAGCGTTTGTGTCTCTTTGCAAATCAAATAGCATCTACCCTTCTTCACGTAAACTAGCCTTCAGGGGCAAGGAGATACAAACAACGAAAACCATAACACTTTTTTTTGAAACCATAATAAAAACAGATTACAAATTAGGCTTCATTCACACGAGGCAGACTCCATTACCATGGAGTCCGCCAGCTCAGTGGGAGATCAGTCCGTTGATCTCCGCTGAGCTGGTGGATGACAGGTCCCTCTCTGCTCACTGAGCGGGGAGGGGCTTGTTCAGCGCCGCTTTCTCCTATGGAGAGATCGGACGAAAACGGACAGCATGTCCATTTTCATCAGATCTCGCCCGATCGTCTGATTTTAGCAGATCGGAGAGGGTCGGATGTCAGCAGATATGTCTCCGCTGACATCCGACGCTCCATAGGCTTACATGGAGCGCCCGTTCAGGTCCGCCGACAAAACTGACAGGCGGACCTGAACGGTCCATCCGTGTGAAAGGGGCCTTAAGTGCACTGTGATCTGTGCACGAGGAAACCAAGTCAGTAGAGTAGAGGAGTGGGGAACACTACTGGGATCATCATTTCAGGCTGTTCACAGTGATTTAGGACGAGTGGATACATGGATATTAAGGATTTACGCAAATTTAAGAAGATTTACAGTATGTTTAATGCACTTGATATATAGAGAATAACAAATTGGAGTAGGAAGACTGTGGAAGAGAATGTTGTTTTAAACCACAATTTCAAGTAATATCACAAACTTTGTAGCACTATAGAACGATATTATTATTATTAGGCACTGCGCAAACTGTTGGTGCTATATAAATCCTGTATAATAATAATAATAAAAAAAATTGTTTGCTTACACAGATTGCCATTTGTTTGCACAAGCATATTTATGGTGTGGTTGTATACATCAGAGTGAAAAGAACTACGGTAAATTGTGTTATAATTTTATGGCTCTGTACATAATTGACCAGTAATGTAGGAGGGAAATATTTTTTGTATTTCCTTAGGGCCCTTTCACACGGGCAGATCCCGCAATGATCCGCCCCGTGAACATCCGCTTGCTCAGCGGGGATCACTCCGTTGATCCCCCTGAGCCGGAAGATGACAGGGTGGTCCCTGCACACTGTGCAGGGGCCGCCCTGTCAGATCTCCGCTCTCTTCTATGGGGGGATCGGATGAACACAGACCGTCTGTCCGTGTTCATCCGATCCGCTCTGCAGACGGATGGAAAAATAGGATTTTCTTGTTCATACATCACGGGACACAGAGCAGCATAGTCATTACTATGTGGGTTATATAGAATTACCTTCAGGTGCTGGCACTGGCAACTTCCAAAACAGGAAGTACCCTCCCCTATATAAGCCCCTCCCATCCGGGAGTACCTCAGTTTTTTGCCAGTGTCTAAGGTGTTGGCCAAGGTTAACATGTATTCATCTGGGCTTGTGTACAGGTTCTCTGGGCCTTAGCAAGCTATTCCGGATCCGACCAAAAAAAGCTTCATAGCTAAACGGTCGGTACCCGGGCCTTGCAGAGAAGAGCAGGGTTTTGCCTGTAATGCCTCTCTTAGGAGGGCTGGACCCTGGGATCCAGAGCTCTGGTCATACCCAAAACCAAGAGGCTATCTGTGCAGGGTGCTATACAGGTCCAGGGGAGTGGAATCCTTGGGAACCCGGTCCCTGAAGGTCTAGTACAATGCCTGCCGTGAGAGGTGAAGTTTGGGCTTCTGTGGACCAAACAAAGTCCTGCGGCGGGGAAAAGGTAAGTGGGGGCCCCTCAGGAACTTGGTTCTATTGAGGGGACCCCCAAGCCTAATATGTCTTTCTGCCTGTTACCTAAAGGGTATTCCCGCTAATAGCTGTATATGCCTAAGAAATCCTAGAAATGTTTTTTCATAAGGGAAATTTAAAAAAAACTGTAAACCTGGAAATGTTTTTTCATAAAGGAGGTTTTAAAAAAAAAAAAAAAAAGACAAAGGTGCGGTACCTGTGTTTGTCCACTAGAGGCCGCTGTGGAATGTCTTTTTTCTTGGGACTATTCCTTCCATGGTGAAAGTCCAGGCAGATGAGTGAGCTCTCTATCAGGGAAGCTGCATTCCTCTGTCATGCTGCCAAGTAGTTTCCTTCCATCCCTGAGTCCTGGTGAAACAGGGACCCTGGCTCCTCTCCCTACATGGCGCCAAGAGCGCACACGTGCACGCGCGCGCGCGCACACATGCTTTCCTTTTATAAGGTTTAGCTTCAAAAAAGGGGGCGGAGCCTGGCGGATGACGCGCTCTGTGCGCCCAGCGCTTCTGCGCATGTGCGGGCGTCCCAGCAAGATAAAAGGACTCAGTCCACGCTGCTTGCTATGGACACAGAGCATGAAAAGGAGCTGGTAGCATGGTATAGGGGCTTACAGCGGGCGGTTGATACAGGCATCCCCAGAAAGACGCATTAGTAGACACCCACTGATGTACATAGCAGCAAATTGCATTAGACTATTTCAGTAAGGGGTGTATTGCGGCTGGAATACCTCAGCTTTGAACTAAGGAATATGCCGCCTAAAAAACTCCGAGGTATACCTCTCAGGAAGTGTAGGGGGTCTCCATCGGGCTCTGAGGATCTGGAGCAGTCATCTGCACCCTCCTCCCCTGAGAAATCAGAGGTTAATACCCATAAGGAACCCCCGGGAGTGCCAGGTACTGCGGCTGTCCTCAGTCCACCTGCTCCTGCATATATAACAGAGGAGGTTTTTTCCTCAACTCTGGAGGGATTGGAGCAGAGATTGGCTGCATTGATCGCTTCTTCTCTACAGGAAAGAAAGCGCGCCAGATCTCCATCACCTCCATTAGAGTGCCTGTTGGCAGAGCAACAGTCCCAGGAAGGGACCGACCTACCTGAAGGGGATCAGGAGGAGGTTAGCTCTGTTTTTGAGGAATCGACAGTAGATGAACCATTTTCAGCATCACAGACTGAAAGATTGTGGGTCCAGACCCTAACTGACATGGTTCGATCTGCATTTAAAATGCCTCTTGTTGAACCATCAACTACTGCTGTCTCCTCATTGGGGTCGCTAAAAGCTCCCCAGGTTAATTGCTCCTTTCCAATACATCCATTATTGGAAGGACTTATATACCAGGACTGGGAACATCCTGATAAACTATTTGTTCCGCCTAAAAGGTTTTCGGTGATCTATCCCATGGAGGGAAAGTTCACCCAGAGATGGAATGTTCCTACGGTGGATGCAGCCATCTCTTCTGTGAACAAATCACTGACATGTCCAGTAGATAATGTTCAAATGTTCAAAGATCCAGTGGATAAAAAATTGGAATCTTTATTAAAATCTGCTTTTTCCACAGCAGGGGCTGTTACACAGCCAGCAGTGGCAGCTATTGGGGTCTGCCAAGCTTTAAAGGATCAAATGAAAATGGTCCTGAGGGATTTGCCAGACCAGCAGGCCCAGGCTCTGGCTGATCTGCCTAGAGCATTATGCTTTGCGGTTGACGCCATCAAGGATTCTATCCATCAGGCCTCCCGCCTCACGCTGTCTTTGGTACATATGCGTAGGCTTCTGTGGCTCAAAAACTGGTCTGCTGAAGCTCCCTGTAAGAAGCTCTTAGTTAGCTTCCCATTTCATGGGGAACGCCTTTTTGGCGAAGACCTGGATAAGTATATCCAGAAGATTTCCAGTGGTAAAAGTACTCTCTTACCGAGTAAAAAGAGGTCTAGGGGTCCATCTTTTAAGAGGACTACCTCTCCTATCCCTGCGACGTCTGCTACTAAGCAGTTCCGACGGCCTCCTCGGTCAAACTCAGGAGGTAAAAATCAGGGACAGCCACAGGGTAATAAAAAGCCCTGGATCCGAAGAGGTACTAAACCAGCCTCCAAGTCAAGCCTATGAAGGGCTGCCCCCACTCAAACGGGTGGGGGGAAGACTTCAGTTGTTCGCAGAGACCTGGCGGGAGACGATCAAAGACAGATGGGTGCTCTCCGCAGTAACTCTGGGATACAAGTTGGAGTTAAAAGAGTCTCCTCCGTCCCATTTTATGTGGTCAGGCATGCCAAGAGACCCTCTGAAAAGAGGGTCTCTCCTATTGGCGTTAGAACAACTATTGCTCCAAGGAGTAATTATGGAGGTTCCTATGGAAGAGTGGGGGTTGGGTTTCTACTCAAACCTTTTCACAGTCCCGAAGCCAAACGGGGACATAAGACCCATATTGGACCTAAAGAGTCTAAACAAATTTCTAAACGTCCGGTCTTTCCGGATGGAGTCGATCCGATCGGTCGCCGCTGCCCTACAAGGGGAGGAATGGTTAGCCTCGATCGACATCAAAGATGCTTACTTGCATGTTCCCATCTTTCCAGGTCATCAAAAATTCCTACGCTTTGCAGTAGAAGGGCGCCATTTTCAGTTCAGAGCCTTACCATTCGGTCTGGCCACAGCACCACGAGTGTTCACAAAATTCTGGCCCCACTGTTGGCCGATCTAAGAACACGGGGTGTAACGATAATGGCATACCTAGACGACCTGTTGTTGATGGACCACTCAGTTGCCAAGCTAGAAGTGGTAATTGTCGATACAATCAAGTATCTAGAATCTCACGGTTGGGTCATCAACCTGGACAAGTCAGCCCTACAGTCAGTGAAAAACCTGGTATATCTAGGGCTACGGCTGGATTCAGACCAGAGGAAGATTTTCTTACCTCTAGACAAGGTATCCTCTTTGAGGGCCTTGGTCCGTCTGCTTTGTGCAAAAAGACAGCCGTCCATACGCCTGTGCATGAGGCTGCTAGGAAAGATGGTAGCATCATTCGAAGCTGTGCCATACGCCCAATTCCACTCAAGGAATTTACAAAGGGCCATATTGTCAGCCTGGAACGGAAAAGTTCAGGCTCTAGACTTCCCGATGGCTTTGTCCCCTTCCGTTCGGAAGAGTCTCTGCTGGTGGTTGATCCCCCAGAATCTCCAGAAGGGAAAACCCTTCAGCCCGATATCTTGGAAGGTGGTCACTACAGATGCCAGCCTTATAGGCTGGGGGGCAGTACTGGAGCAATGGTCTCTCCAGGGCAGATGGTCAAATGTAGTAAAAACCCTGCCCATCAATCTCTTAGAGATACGAGCAGCCCGGTACGCTCTAGTAGCCTGGACATCCAGACTCCAAGGGTCCCCTGTCAGAATTCAATCAGACAATGCCACAGCAGTGGCATATATCAATCATCAGGGAGGCACCAGGAGTCGTGCAGCCCAGAGGGAAGTAAGTCACATCCTGGAATGGGCAGAAAAGCATGTCCCATGTATATCAGCTGTCTTCATTCCAGGGGTGGAGAATTGGAAGGCGGACTTTCTGAGTCGCCAACAGTTATGCCCAGGGGAATGGTCCCTTCATCCCGAGGTCTTCGGAGCAATATGTCAGCGGTGGGGAACACCGGATGTAGATCTGCTAGCATCCAGATTCAACGCAAAGGTGGACAGATTTGTCTCCCGGACAAGGGATCCCCTCGCTTGCGGCTCGGATGCTCTGGTGTTCCCTTGGGATCAGTTCAGACTGATATATGCATTCCCTCCACTACAATTGTTGCCTCGACTCCTTCGCAGAGTCAGGTTGGAGAAGAAGCCGGTGATCCTGGTGGCTCCAGCGTGGCCCCGAAGGGCCTGGTACGCGGAGATCATCAAAATGTCTGTGGGGAGTCCTTGGACCCTTCCACGTCGTCCGGACCTGCTTTCGCAAGGACCGATATACCACCCGTCCTTACTAACTCTAAGTTTAACGGCCTGGCTATTGAATCCCACATCCTAAAGAAGAGAGGTCTCTCTAACTCTGTGGTATCAACTATAATCAATGCCAGGAAGCCTGTATCCAGGCAGATCTACTATAGAGTTTGGAAGGCGTACATCACTTGGTGCGAGGCCAGAAAATGGCATCCACGTAAGTACGTTATAGGCAGAATTCTGGACTTCCTGCAGTGGGCTGTAGACAGGAAGTTTGCCTTAAGTACTATCAAGGGCCAGGTTTCGGCCTTGTCAATACTATTTCAAAGGCCCCTGGCTATGCATTCACTTGTCAAATCCTTTATGCAAGGTGTGACTCGTATTATTCCACCGATTAAGGCTCCCATATGCCCATGGGATCTAAATTTGGTTCTGTCGGTTCTGCAGAAGCAGCCATTTGAACCTTTGCGGCACATTTCCTTGGTTCTACTCACCAGGAAATTGATATTTTTAGTAGCCATATGCTCGGCTAGAAGAGTGTCGGAATTAGCCGCCATGTCCTGTAAAGAGCCATATCTGGTTATCCATAAGGACAGAGTAGTATTACGTCCTCACCCAGCCTTTCTTCCTAAGGTGGTATCGAGGTTTCACTTGAACCAGGATGTGGTTCTTCCTTCTTTTTTCCCCAAACCAAGCTCGGTAGAGGAAAAGTTATTGCATTCTTTGGATGTAGTAAGAGCAGTTAAAGCTTATCTAAAAGCCACTGCTCAGATTCGTAGAACGGATTCTTTGTTTGTTCTGCCGGAAGGCCCCAGAAAGGGTCAGGCAGCATCAAAATCTACTTTAGCCAAGTGGATTCGACAGGTCATAATACAAGCCTATGGCTTGAGAAGTAGACCGCCTCCGTTCAAAGTTAGGGCGCACTCCACGAGAGCAGTTGGAACTTCATGGGCAGTGCATCACCAGGCCTCCCTGGCGCAAATTTGTAAGGCCGCAACATGGTCTTCAGTACACACGTTTACTAGGTTCTACCAGGTGGACGTTAGAAGTCAGGAGGATGTCGCCTTTGGGCGCAGTGTGTTGCAGGCCGCAAAAGATCCTCATGCCTGATGGCGCCCAGCTTATGTATGGTGTATCCCCCCCCTCATGTGGCATTGCTTTGGGACGTCCCACATAGTAATGACTATGCTGCTCTGTGTCCCGTGATGTATGAACAAGAAAGTAGGATTTTTAAAACAGCTTACCTGTAAAATCCTTTTCTTGGAGTACATCACGGGACACAGAGCTCCCACCCCTCTTTTGGGGACACGTATTGCTTTGCTACAAAACTGAGGTACTCCCGGATGGGAGGGGCTTATATAGGGGAGGGTACTTCCTGTTTTGGAAGTTGCCAGTGCCAGCACCTGAAGGTAATTCTATATAACCCACATAGTAATGACTATGCTGCTCTGTGTCCCGTGATGTACTCCAAGAAAAGGATTTTACAGGTAAGCTGTTTTAAAAATCCTACTTTCCTCCGTCTGCAGAAACGGAGCATAGCGGACACGGATGAGATCGGGAAAACGGATGGATGAAATACGGACATACAGTCCGCACGTGTGAAAGGGCCCTTATACTATTTTTTGTTTTGGAGTCCTGCAGTTTAATTTATTTTTAGATTTTTTTTCACTTTGTGCTGGTTCTTTTAGATTTATTATTGTAACGTAGGGAGTGTGAGAAAGGATTCTATAGAGATATTAAGTGTGCCTTATGTTGCTGTTAGTATTTTTACTGGATTTGATTTGAATTGTATTTTTCTAAAAGTGATGTTGGATAGTATTTGATATGATTAGGCATATGGAAAGTTTCAAGCAGCCCAGTCTGCGCTTGTGTGGGCAGTTAAAGATTAGGTGTAATGTGAGCTAATATCTGGCCTGTGTAAGACTACCCTAAGGGCCCTTTCACACGGGCGGATCCTGTAATGATCCGCCCCGGGGATCGCTCCGTTGATTCCAGCTGAGCCGGCAGATGACAGGGCGGTCCCTGCACACTGTGCAGGGACCGCCCTGTCAGATCTCCGCTCTCCTCTATGGGGGATCGGATGAGCACGGACCGTCTGTCTGTGTTCATCCGATCCTCTCTGCAGACGGATGTAAAAATAGGATTTTCCTCCGTCTGCAGAAACGGACCATAGCGGAGACGGATGATATCGGGTGTCAGCGGATGGTCATCCGCTGACACCTGCTATCCCATAGGGATACATGTATGTCCCTTTTTCATCCGTAAACGGATGGATGAAAAGGCGGACATAAGGTTCATCCGTGTGAAAGGGCCCTAAGACATTTGTAGACACCTCTGCTGATGGATTACTACTGCTGCTTGCATGTTCTACAGTCCAAATAGAATAAACAAGCAGTAGAACCAGAATTTTTTTTTTCTCTTTATCATGAGATTAAAAGCAATGTACATGAGTACAAAAACAATCTATCTGAGTTATATATGGAAGTACTGCAAATTTAATAAACAAATTAGGATTTGCAATTTATCACAGAGTGAATGAAACATATGTATAATCATAATGATAAAAATGTAAAGAATATGTAGAGAGTATCAGTAATAATTGATACAAATATCAGAAACAGAATTTACAATATGTAGCACCCTCTAGTTAGGTAGGTGCTAGGGTGAGAATTTGTGTTGGTAGAGTAGGTAAATTTAGGCAGGCCTGGCTGGTTGCTAGGCCTGTTTTTTTTTATTCTCGGCTGGGAGTGGCTCAGGGTAGCAGTTGGTGACTCACAGGCCATATCACTTCACTGTCACCTCCCTCTTCCTTCTAGAAAGTGCTAGAAGGAGAGGAGTGGAAGAGAGGTGGGGCTGCCTGGGGTATCTTAAGGTGCCTTAACCAATCCCCAACTTGGATTGGCAGGGGGCAGGCCTCCTTAAATACCTGGGGTCAGCCCAGCTGGGGAGGAGTTGTCGGGTCTAAGAGATAGAGTCAGAGAATGGGGAGGCTGTCAGGGCCCACGGGGAGCTCCCCAAGTCTGGGAGGGGGGTGACCCTGAGCTGGGGCTCGAGTGCTTCCAGGAGGAATGACGAGATCCTGGAAGGAGAGGCACATGAGAGAGCAAGCAGGCAGGGGCAGCAGGAGAGAACACTTCTAAGAGCCTCCAGGGAGGACTACTGGTTGCAGCCAGGAGGACTGGTGAGTGAGCACAGTTGGGAGGACTGGGGAGGCATGCCTGAGAGAACTGGGAGATTGCAGTTAAGATGGGTGCAGAATCAGAAGAGAGGACTGTGGAGAGGGCAGTGGAAAGAGATCATTGCAGCCAGGCTGGCTGGCAGTGCCTGAAGAGAGCTATCGGGGAGTGGTATCTGTTTAGAGGATAGCTAGCACCGGAACTTTTTCTACACCACAGGGGCCTGGGGTCCCTGCCTGCAAAAGATAGTTCATTGGTGCCTAGCTGAAGCAGTGTCAGGCCTATCCATGCGGTGTTAGCTAGCTAGCTAGCCTGGAGGAGTAACAGTCTGCAGTAAATGAAGTGCTGGAGGAGGAATAGTCTGCAAGCAAAGAAAGTGCTGGAGGTGACTCAAGTAGTAATATGCACAGGGAGTGTACATAGTGTGTCCCAATGGATTGTTCTAAAATTCACCAAATGGTTGTTCTAAGAGTCCTGGGCATCCTATAATTCCCAAATTTCCATCCAAGTTTATTCCCCTCAATAAAAACAAAACAAAACAAAGCTATGGACTGGTCTATGTCTTTGAAAGACTGAGACACGGATGATTGGGCTGGGCAGGGTGACAGGTGAACCACAACATTCAGCAACCCCTACGGGGGCATGGCTCCACGATATATGAAGCATCAGGGTCTACAGTAGGAGTGATAGTGAAAGAAGAGTCATGCCAATACAAACATATCTATGTATATTTCTTAAGGCATTTTCAATCATAGTAAAACATTTAGAAATGATAAAAAGTGAAAGATAATCAGCACAGTGAATATTAATACGAAATTCCATAAACTATCTGACATATAAACCTAATGTACATAAGTGATAAACATATTAGTATTTTCACAAATATGTGAATTCTTAGTTGCTGCTCAGCACCGTTATGCTCCGTACACACGATCAGATTTTCCAACAGTAAAACGTCCGTCAGAAATTCCGACGGAAAATTTGAGAACCTGCTCTCAATCTATTGCTGTCGGAATTTCCGGCAGAAAAAGTCAGATGGAGCATACACACGGTCAGAATTTCGGACCAAAAGCTCCCATATGACTTTTTCTGTCGGAAATTACGACCGTGGGTACGGGGCATTAGGCGTTTTCACTCCACCCCTGAAAAATATGATACAAATAATTGTCTTTTAAATAAATCCCAAATAATGAAACAAAAAAAGTCCATAAATAACCACCAGTGAAATTGACATATCAGTCTTCACTTCAATGTATCACCCACGTGTCGCATGCATAACACCCTGTGAACCATATGCGCTCACCTCCTGAATTGGACCTTAATCAATAATCAGAGTCATCCACACTTTTTCCCCTCTGGGGCTATACTCCAACTGGCTCCCAGAAACAATCACAGGCACCAACACATGGACTGGAGCTTTATTGCTATCACAAACGGCTAAAAAGACCCATGTGTAATAGCATTGGCAGGTCCCAGTTTTTTTTTTATGTAGACACGAAGGATCTATCAGACCCGTAATGTGTTCTTTATCCTCCACTTCAGCCAGTTAGATACAGGACCAGGTTTGACAGCTCTGAACTTGAGAATGCTCCTGAGTTGAGCTCTTCCAGGCTCATTGATCATGGAGAAGATCAGGAAACAGTTGTTCTTGCTCTCTGATTTTCTTCCACTCTCAGGACCCAGGAGCCATGGCCCCCCATGGGGGAATAGCATCTTCTGTAAAAATGATCAGGTGGTTTTACAGCCTCTCAGATAACTTTTCCTAAATGGCTAGGAGTCCTGAGACTAAAGAAAGCAATACCAAGCTCAAAGTCATAGGAATGTCTTGAAGTCAAGACCATATATATGGCCTGTGGACAGCAAGTGGCTAACCACTTCTCTACCGGGCCAATTCTGGCACTCTACATGTAAAAATAATATATTTGTTTGCTAGAAAATTACTCAGAACCCCCAAACAATATATATGTTTTTTAGCAAAGACCCTAGGGAATAAAATGCAACTTTTTATGTGACATGGTATTTGCGCAGCAATTTTTCAAACGCTCTTTCTTTCTCGTACATCACGGGACACAGAGCGGCATAGTCATTACTGTGTGGGTTATATAGTTTACCTTCAGGTGCTGGCACTGGCAACTTCCAAACCGGAAGTACCCTCCCCTATATAAGCCCCTCCCATCCGGGAGCACCTCAGTTTTTTGCCAGTGTCTAAGGTGTTGGCCAAGAAGTAACATGTGTTTTTCACTGAGCTTGCGTACAGGTTCTTTTGGGCCTCAGTAAGCTATTCCGGATCCAACCAAAAAAGCTTCATAGCTAAACGGTCGGTACCCGGGCCTTGCAGAGAAGAGCAAGGTTTTGCCTGTAATGCTTCTCTTAGGAGAGCTGGACCCTGGGATCCAGAGCTCTGGTCATACCCACGACTAAGATGCTTTCTGTGCAGGGTGCTATACAGGTCCAGGGGAGTGGAATCCTTGGGAACCCGGTCCCTGAAGGTTTAATTACAATGCCTGCCTTGAGAGGTGAAGTTTGGGCTTCTGTGGACCAAACAGAGTCCTGCGGCGGGGAAAAGGTAAGTGGGGGCCCCCCAGGAACTTGGTTCTATTAGGGGACCCCCAAGCCTAATATGTCTTTCTGCCTGTTACCTAACGGTATTCCCGCTAAATATCTGTGCATGCCTGTAACTACTAAAAAAAAAGTAATAGTTTTAATAGTGGTCAAGAAAAAAAAAAAAAAAATAGACAGACCGCGGTACCTGTGTTAATCCACTAGAGGCCGCTGTGGAACGTTTCTTGTCATGTGGACTTTTTCTTTTCATCAGAGTCAAGTCCAGGCAGATGGTGAGTTCTCTTGTGGGAAACTGCTTCCTCTGCCATGTTGCAATGCTCGTCCATCCCCTGGCCTGCGGCAAAAGGGACCTGTCTCCTGTCCCTAGTTTCCTTTTTAAAAAAAGAGCGCCGAAGGCGCACGTGCCCGCGCGCATGCGCGAGCATGCGCCTCTCTATATAGAGGTGAGCTGGAAAAGGGGGCGGAGCTTGGGGGATGACGCTCTGTGCGCGCCGCAGCGCTTCTGCGCATGTGCGGGCGTCCCAGCATGTTAAAAGGCACAATTATGTGTTGTGAGCTGGCTATGGAGTGCAGAGACAGAGCTGGCAACATTTAAAAAAGGCATACAGCAAGCGGTTGATGCAGGCATCCCCATAGAAAGGCACATTAGTAGACACCAACTGTTTTTATAGCAGCAATTGTGCTAGACTATTGTCAGTAAGTGGTGTATTTCGGCTGGAATACCTCAGCTTTGGGCTTAGGAATATGCCGTCTAAAAACTCCGGGACTAAAAATCCCAGGAAGCATAGGGGGTCTCCATCGGGCTCTGAGGATCTTGAGCATGCTTCGGCTGCACCAATCTCCCCTGAAGAATCAGAGGTTAGTGACCGTAGAGCACCCTCAGGAGTACCTGGTACTGTGGCTGTCCTCAGTTCACCTGCTCCTGTGTATGTAACAGAGGAGGTTTTTTCCTCAGCTCTGGGAGGGCTGGAAGAGAGATTGTCAACATTGATCGCTGCTTCCCTGTCAGAGGGAAAGCGCGCCCGATCTCCGTCTCCTCCCTCAGAGTACCTGTTAGCAGAGCAACAGTCCCATACAGGGATCGACCTACCTGAAGAGGATCAGGATGAGGTTGATTCTGTTGTAGAGGAATCAACAGTGGAAGAGCCATTCTCAGCATCACATGCTGAAAGATTATGGGTTCAGTCCCTGACTAACATGGTCCGATCAGCATTTAAAATGCCCCTTGCGGAGCCATCATCCACTTCTGTCTCCTCGTTGGGGTCGCTAAAAGCTCCCCAGACTGTTTGTTCCTTTCCAATCCATCCTTTACTGGAAGGGCTCATTTACCAGGATTGGGAACATCCTGATAAAATATTTACTCCTCCCAAGAGATTTCAGGTGGTCTATCCCATGGAGGATAAGTTCATCAAAAAATGGAGGGTCCCTACAGTGGACGCAGCCATCTCTTGTGTGAATAAATCACTGACATGTCCAGTGGATAATGTCCAAATGTTCAAGGACCCAATAGATAAAAAATTGGAGTCCTTATTAAAATCTGCTTTTGCTACAGCAGGCTTGGTGACACAACCAGCAGTGGCAGCTATTGGGGTCTGCCAAGCAGTGAAGGATCAGTTGAAACAGGTCTTAAGGGACTTGCCAGATCAGCAGGCCCTTGCCCTAGCTGATCTACCTAGGGCCTTATGCTTTGCGGTTGACGCTATAAAGGATTCAATCCATCAGGCCTCCCGCCTTACGCTGTCTGTAGTACATATGCACAGGCTTCTATGGCTCAAAAACTGGTCTGCTGAAGCCCCTGTAAAAAATTGCTGGTCAGCTTCCCATTTCATGGTGAACGCTTATTCGGGGAAGACCTGGACAGATATATCCAGAAAATTTCCAGCGGTAAAAGTACACTCTTGCCGGTTAAAAACAGAGTTAGAGGTCCCTCTTTTAAGAGGCCTGCTTCTCCAGTCCCTAGGACATCGGCTGTGAAACAGTTCCGACGGCCTCCTCGGTCAAATCCCGGGGGTAAAAATCAGGGACAATCGCAGGGTAACAAGAAGTCCTGGGTCAGGAGAGGTACAAAACCTCCCCCAAAGTCAAATGCATGAAGGGTTGCCCCCACTCAATCGGGTGGGGGGAAGACTTCAGTTGTTCGCAGAGACCTGGCGGGACACGATCAGAGACAGATGGGTGCTCTCCGCAGTAAGTCTAGGATACAAATTGGAGTTAAAAGACTCCCCTCCTTCCCATTTTATAAGGTCGAACGTGCCAAGGGATCCCCGGAAGAGAGGATCCCTCCTGTTGGCACTAGAACAACTATTGCTCCAAGCAGTAATTATGGAGGTCCCCCTAGAAGAATGGGGGTTCGGGTTTTACTCAAACCTCTTTACAGTCCCGAAGCCAAACGGGGACGTGAGGCCCATATTAAATCTAAAAGGGCTAAACAAATTCCTACATATCAGGACTTTCCGGATGGAGTCGATCCGATCGGTGGCCACTGCCCTACAAGGGGAGGAATGGTTAGCCTCGATCGACATCAAAGATGCTTATTTGCACATTCCCATCTTTCCAGTCCACCAAAAATTTCAACGCTTTGCAGTAGAAGGGCGCCATTTTCAGTTCAGAGCCTTACCCTTCAGTCTGGCCACAGCACCACGCGTGTTCACAAAAATTCTGGCCCCATTATTGGCCAATTTAAGAACACGAGGTGTAACGATAATGGCATATCTAGACGACTTGTTGCTGATAGACCACTCAGTGGAAAAACTAGAAGTGGTTGTTCACGAGACAATCGAGTATCTGGAATCTCACGGTTGGATTATCAACCGAGACAAGTCCGCCCTAAAACCAGTCAAAAGTCTGGAATACTTGGGGCTAAGGCTGGATTCAGACCAGAGAAAAATTGTCTTGCCTCAAGAAAAGGTGTCGTCTTTGAGAGATTTGATCCACCTAGTGGGTACAAAAAGACAGCCACCCATACGCCTGTGCATGAGGCTGCTGGGAAAAATGGTGGCATCATTCGAAGCAGTACCCTACGGTCAATTCCATTCAAGGAATTTGCAAAGGGCTATACTGTCAGCCTGGAACAAAAAAGTTCAGGCCCTAGATTTACCAATGTCCTTGTCCCCTTCCGTTCGCAAGAGCCTCCGTTGGTGGTTGGTTCCCCAGAATCTGGAAAAAGGGAAATCCTTCAGTCCGATTTCTTGGAAGGTGGTCACTACAGATGCCAGCCTTATAGGCTGGGGAGCAGTACTGGAGCAATGGTCTCTCCAGGGCAGATGGTTGGATGCAGAAAAGGCCCTGCCCATCAATCTCTTAGAGATACGAGCAGCCCAGTATGCCATAGTAGCATGGACATCCAAACTCCAAGGGTCCCCTGTCAGAATTCAATCGGACAATGCCACGGCAGTGGCATATATCAATCATCAGGGTGGCACCAGGAGTCGTGCAGCCCAGAGGGAAGTAAATTGCATCCTGAAATGGGCAGAAAGATATGTCCCAGCCATATCCGCGGTATTCATTCCAGGAGTGGAGAATTGGAAGGCGGACTTTCTAAGTCGCCAACAATTATGCCCAGGGGAATGGTCCCTTCACCCCGAGGTTTTCCGGACAATATGTCAGCGGTGGGGAACACCGGATGTAGATCTGCTAGCATCCAGATTCAACGCAAAGGTGGACAGGTTTGTCTCTTGAACAAGGGATCCCCTAGCTTGCGGCTCGGATGCCCTAGTGTTCCCTTGGGATCAGTTCAAGCTGATATATGCATTCCCACCGCCACAATTGTTACCTCGATTACTCCGCAGAATCAGGGTAGAAAAGAAACCAGTGATTCTGGTGGCTCCAGCGTGGCCCCGAAGAGCATGGTACGCGGAGATTGTAAAAATGTCTGTGGGGAGTCCTTGGACCCTCCCACATCGTCCGGACCTGCTTTCGCAAGGACCGATATACCACCCTTCCTTACCAGCCCTAGGTTTGACGGCCTGGCTATTGAAGCCCACATTCTAAAAAAGAGAGGTCTCTCTAATCCTGTGGTATCTACCATGATCAATGCCAGGAAGCCGGTATCCAGGCAGATCTACTATAGAATCTGGAAGGCGTACATCGCCTGGTGTGAGGCCAAGAAATGGCATCCACGTAAGTACATAATAGGTAGGATTCTGGACTTCCTACAGTGGGCTGTAGATAGGAAGCTTGCCTTGAGTACTATCAAGGGTCAGATTTCGGCCTTGTCAATATTTTTTCAGAGGCCCTTGGCTTTGCATTCACTAGTCAAAGCCTTTATACAAGGAGTGATGCGTGTTAGCCCTCCGGTTAATATTCCCATATGTCCATGGGACTTAAACCTGGTTCTGTCGGTTCTACAGAAACAACCATTTGAACCATTACAGCATATTTCCCTGGTTCTTCTCACCAGGAAATTGATTTTTCTAGTAGCCATTTGTTCGGCTAAAAGAGTGTCGGAATTAGCCGCTATGTCCTGTAGGGAGCCATATCTGGTTATCCATAAGGACAGAGTAGTGTTACGTCCTCATCCAGCCTTTCTTCCTAAGGTGGTATCGAGGTTTCATTTGAACCAAGATGTGGTTCTTCCTTCTTTTTTCCCCAAACCTAGTTCAGTAGAGGAAAAATTATTACATTCTTTGGATGTAGTAAGAGCAGTTAAAGCTTATCTAAAAGCCACTGCTCAGATTCGCAGAACGGATACTTTGTTTATTCTGCCGGAAGGCCCCAGAAAGGGTCAGGCAGCGTCAAAATCTACTTTAGCCAAGTGGATTCGACAGGTCATAATGCAAGCCTATGGCTTGAGAAGGAGACCGCCTCCGTTCAAAGTTAGGGCGCACTCCACGAGAGCAGTTGGAACTTCATGGGCAGTGCATCACCAGGCCTCCCTGGCTCAAATCTTTAAGGCCGCAACATGGTCTTCAGTACACAGGTTTACTAGGTTCTACCAGGTGAACGTTAGAAGTCAGGAGGATGTCGCCTTTGGGCGCAGTGTGTTGCAGGCCGCAAAAGATCCTCATGTCTGATAGCGCTCAGCTTATGTATGGTGTATCCCCCCCCCCTCATTGGGCATTGCTTTAGGACATCCCACATAGTAATGACTATGCCGCTCTGTGTCCCGTGATGTACGAGAAAGAAAATAGGATTTTTATAACAGCTTACCTGTAAAATCCTTTTCTTGGAGTACATCACGGGACACAGAGCTCCCACCCCTCTTTTGGGGACACTTATTGCTTTGCTACAAAACTGAGGTGCTCCCGGATGGGAGGGGCTTATATAGGGGAGGGTACTTCCTGTTTGGAAGTTGCCAGTGCCAGCACCTGAAGGTAAACAATATAACCCACATAGTAATGACTATGCCGCTCTGTGTCCCGTGATGTACTCCAAGAAAAGGATTTTACAGGTAAGCTGTTACAAAAATCCTATTTTTTCATGAATTAAAAAAACATTAATTCATTAATTAATAATTTTTTTTTTTTTTTTTTTACAGATTATTACCAGTTTAGAGTTACAGAGGAGGTCTTGGCCTGGGATAGAACTGTTGCTCTCGCTTGTAGCGATACCTCACATGTGTGGTTTGAACGCCTTTTACATATGTGGTCGCAACGTACCTATGCGTTTGCGTCTGCGTGCGAGGGACGGGGACACTTTTAATAATTTTTTGGGGATTGTTTATTTTATTCAAATTTTTTTATTTTTACACTTTCCCGTAATTTTTTTTTTGATTTATCACTTTTATTCCTCTTACAAGGAATGTAAACATCCCTTGTAATAATAATAGGGCATGACAGGTCCTCTTTAGAGAGAGGTGCGGGGTCTATAAGACCTCACATCTTTCCTCTAGCCTGGAAAGACTGAGATAAAAGAAGAAAAAATTATCTCAGCCTTTCCAGCCGAGTACACAGCAGTGTTTACAACTGCCGAGGCCGGACGTGACGTCATAACTTCGCGCCCGGCCTCTGGAGGTCATAGAGACTTTCCCAGGACCATCTGGTCTGCGGTATTCTCTATGGTGAATTTCTGTCGCCGGTGGTTTCCTTCTCCTGCTCGCCGATCGAAATGGGCGAGACGGTAGAAGCATCAGAGGGCGGCGGGACAGCCCCTCCCGCCGCCTGTAAAAACATAAAGCAGCTGAACAGCCGCTATGATTGTTTTTACAATTCAAGGAATCGCAACTGCAGGTATCATTCAGATATCCCCACTCAAAGCTCAGGCCGCCATATGACGTACTGCGGTATGGAAGTGGTTGTATATGTCAATCCAGAAATGCTGGAGAGATTTACCTCACTTCAACTAACAGGAAGTGAAGAGATTCTTGCAACAGGGATACAAACAGAAACAAAAATTGTAGAGACATTCAAGCTTTTCTACTACTCTGTTACAGAAAATAATTTGCATTTCTCTGTGTTGATGTTAGAGAGATGCCCTCATTTTATGCCTGGTAAAATGTTGTCAGCAGCACAGGAAGTTAGGGTAAATCCCTCTAATGGAGCCCCTAATAGCCATAAAATCTCAACAGGAGATCTAATTCCTCCAACTCCACAAAAAAAGTTTTGGCCTGACTTAGGCCTCTTTCACACTGAGGCGTTGAAAAAGCGCTCAAAAATTATGGGATTTTGTACCTCTATTTTACCGCGTTTTTACAGCGTTTTTACCGCGTTCGCGCTATTTTTTAAAATAACGCTTATGCCTATGCGTTTTTACAGCGGTTCCCATTCATTTCAATGGGGATAGGCGTTTTTACAGCGCTATTTTATGCGCCCTAAAGTTGCTCTAAAAAAGCGGTTTGCAGGATTTTTTCCAACGCCCAGCCAGCATAACGCCTCAGTGTGAAAGCCCTCACGACTTTCACATTGAGAATGCTGGGGCAGGATTATTTCAGGCGTTATTACAGCGCTATTTTTAGCGCGAAAACGCTGTAAAAACGCCTCAGTGTGAAAGGGGCCTAACTGTACACATTAAAAAGTTGACAATCTAGGTTTGCATGCCTGAAACATCTATTTTCATGATCACTAAGTTAGTAGAACGAATTAGGTAGATTTTTTCTCATAGACGCTGCGTTTATGTTCAGCAGATGGGGTTACCATAGCAATTCAGCTTGAAAGATAAGCATCTCTATCCTAATCAAATACACATACAGTATTTAGCCTGAGGGATTAATGTCCATGGCCCATAATTAGATTCTTCAAAGGATCACTTATATATACAGTACTGCTGATAAAAAGCTTTTCTGCAAACAAGCCCAAATTCCCTAAGATGACATACATTGGAAATGTTACCCTAAATGATATTTTTATTGATTAATACCGCTGATGTACATTGTCAAGTGTGTTATCAGTGAGATAGTGTAAGTGATTTCTAAATCAATTATTGGAGTTTCATATAAATGCTTCACAGTATGTGTCAACTTTAACAAGAATCAATGTGTGTTTTTATAGCGGAGATGATTCTGCACAAATCAGAGACAAGACACTCAAAAAGAAACAGCCTTGGGTAGCAGTATTATTTTAAAGTGGAGAGGAGTATCAACAAACACTTGTTTAAATTGGTAGGATTTTATTTTTTAGTCTATAAAATAAACATATATTATATTGTATTTTACTCCTCCATCATAAATTCAAAGTCTTCTAATAGGCCGTATATATACCGTATTTATCGGAGTATAACACGCACAGGCGTATAACATGCACCTTCATTTTAAGAGGGAAGTTTCAGGAACAAAACCTATTTTTCAAATAAACAACTTTGAATTAAAATAAGGGTTAGTACCCATCAATGTAGCCTGTTTAGTGCCCATCTGCAGCCTCCTCATCTCCCATCAATGCAGCCTGAATGCCCATCTGCAGCCTCAATGCAGCCTGATCAATGCCCATCTGCAGAACATCTCTTCAATGCAGCCTGATCAATCACCATCTGCAGAACATCTCAACAATGCAGCCTGATCAATGCTCATCTGTAGCCCATCTCATCAATGAAGCCTGATTAATGCCCATTTTTAGCCTCAATGTTCATCTGCAGCCTCACCATCAATGCCGCCTGGACATTGCAGGAAATCACAGAGCCGTCATCTCCTGTTTACTCGGCTCTCAGTCGGCAGTCACAAACACAGTCCTGCCTCCACCATCAGCATTGGACCAACTCCTGTGATAGAACACTGGTCCAATGCCGATGGCGGAGGCGTAACTGTGTGTGTGACGTGGGAGCCGAGTAAACAGGAGATAATGGCACGTGAATTCCGGCGGCACTCGTCCCCCTCCGAGGTACGCCGTCAGCGTATAACACGCACCCGTTATTTGCCCCTTATTTTCAGGGTAAAAACGTGTGTGTTATACGCCGATAAATATGGTATATATAAAAATATTACAGTAGAGTGTAGACATGTACATGCCGAAAAATTTTTTGTTTTGTTTCGTTTAGATTAATCAATTTAGTTATTTAGTTTAGTTAAATTCGGTTTCTTTAAATTCGTGTTCGGGATTCGTATTCGGAATCCGTATTCAGAATTTTTTTTATGTCTTTTTTGAATTTTCTTAGAATTTACCCATTTTTTTCGATTCAAAACGTTTGAATCGATAAATTTGGAATCGGCCAAATCAAAAACGTTCGTTTTTTTTAAATTTATTTTTTATTCGAATGTGGCAAAAATAACGAACAAAAGAAAAATCTTCATTAAATTATTACAATGATTTTGGCCTTTGGCCTAACTAAACCAGAATTATTTTGAAATGGTACTTTAATAACACACTCAGTCTTTGATTTCAGAAACATGTTTACAGTTCAAATTCGACTGGAATGCACAGAAAAAATAAAATTTGATTTGAATTTCAATTTGAATTTCGGAAATTCTGACAAATTTTCTTTTGTTATTCGGAGCATTCGGTAAACGTTGTTTATACTGTAATTTGGGTATTCGGAAATATCTGAATCTCCGAATGATGAAAAATTAGTCCGAATATTTATTCGGAATGAAACAAACCACACATGTCTAGTAGAGTATGGTTGACCCTTTGGCTCAAGCAGTAAGTGGGTAAGCTCCATAAGTTGTGGGCTGTACTTTTAGCTGAGATTATTGAGGGCAAAGCTTTTTTCTTTTGTAATTAAATGAAGTTGTACACTAGTGTTTCAGAGCTGAAAGGGCACAGCATAGAGCAGCCTTTGAGTGACACAATACTACAGAGAGAGCAATTGTCATAGGAGTAGCCATGGACAATTAATTTCCACCAGTGGGGAAATGTACCCATACTTGTGGTCCCCAGCCATTGGTGATCATCACCCTTAGAGGTATAAGTAGGGTAGAATACAATCAGATTGACCTGCCAGATCTGTGTTGCTGTGAAGAAATAAATACAATCCAATTGAGAGACAATTACCTGGGTGTGTGCCATCTAAACATGTTGCTCAGGTCTATAAAACAGGGCTTGACAAATTTTCTTGGAATCTAGGAGCCAGCTAAAGTTAGGAGCCAGGAACGCGCCCCGTCCCGCCGAGCTTGCGCGCAGAAGCGAACGCATACGTGAGCAGCGCCCGCATATGAAAGCAGTGTTCAAACCACACAAGTAAGGTATCGCCGCGATCGTTGGAGCGAGAGCAATAATTCTAGCCCTAGACCGCCTCTGTAACTCAAAACATGCAACCTGTAGAATTTTTTAAATGTCGCCTATGGAGATTCTACCTGACGCTCCTCTCTTCCTCCCCCTCCTCTACCTGACGCTCCTCTCTTTCTCCACCTCTCAGCTCCTTTACCTGACGCTCCTCTCTTCCTTCACCTTCTACCCTGACCCTCCTTAGCCCATGGGCATGTCTCCCCCCAGGTGGTGGAGGACAGTCAGGTCACACTTGGCTCCTATGATGGGGTGGATAGTGGGATACACTGAGTGTGGGTGTTTATACCTCTATATCCCCTCCCCCATCTCTGCATTCCCTCCATATGTCTGTCACACTCCATGCAGCCCCAGACATCAGCTGCACCTCAACCCCCAGGCTGGTGTCATGTGCCCTCGGCTCCCCCTCTCCTTCCTGAGGAGTAAACAATCCCCCCTGGGAGGTAAATTCTTCCATACCGACGCGACCCCCACACATGGAGCCTCACCTGCCGCCATGCACCGTCCACCCCTCTTCCCCCCTGGAGGGGGGTGTCTCCGGCTCCTCTCACAGCTCACCGCGGGACAGCCGCTCACCTGCAGCATCCATCACTCAGCAGTCATCCACGCTGGGGGCGTGGCCGGACGCGCCAGAAGGCGATTGGCTGCGGCGCACATTAAGTCTATCACAAGCGCGGGGTTAGGAGGAGGCGGGGCTGTGTGAGTGCGAGCAGAGCAGAGAAAGTTTCAATGTCAGCCGTTACACTGCTCTGCTCGCCCCCCCTCCCTCTACCTGTGCGCGGATCACGTGTGTGCCGATCCGACGTCATTGATCCATGCGGATCACGGATCAATGACGATCCGTTGCACCACTACCTCAGACCCTGCTCGGGTATTGGGAAGGAGGAGGGGACAGCGGCCATGTGAGGAGAGGAGGAGGGGACAGCGGCCATGTGAGGAGAGGAGGCCGGCCCTCTCCCCTCCCATGTCACTCACAGCTGGACATCAGATTACTGCCCGCCTCCAGGGAAACCATGGAGACCAGCCGGGGGGGGGGGAAGAGAAGGATCGGCGTCCGGAGCTCCATGTCTGGGGCGTCGGGAGTTGCAGTGAGTGGGCTGGCGGCAGTCCAGGAGCCAGGACGCTGTTTCTGGTCGCCATGGCGACCTGGCGCCCGGGGTTTGTCGAGCCCTGCTATAAAATATGATATATGGAGCTGGGGTTATAATAATGCAGAGGCCAAGAACTGTGCAATAGGATGCCAAAACAAGAACTAAGGAAAAGAGCAGTGCCAAGTATGTCAAGCTATGAAGTCCCAGTTTAGGACCCTGTATGTTACAATTGTTTCACACTTCCTTTGTGGGTCAATCTATATAACCTCATGTAGTAAAGGTTCCCAAGTGACTGTGAGTACATGGAAACTGTTAATATATTCAAAGCATTTTAAGGTCAGGTTTTGAAAGTTCAATTGTTGTGTATAACATTTTCTGGTCCTTCCAAAGGTCAAATTTGACATATTCCCCTTCTTGATGGAAAAAAAAGTGATGCTTTTTTCTATACTACTTATTATGAATGAAAGTGTATGATATAAATAACTTCCCTGAAACACACAGTTTCAACAGAATACAAACAAAATACAATTATATATCAAAGGCTTTGAGAACCTTGTATTTCTATGTGGGTGGGAAGCAACATATTCAAGTGTATGTTAGGCTAAAACATTTTATTTTACTTTTTTATTTCTTTGAAGTGAGGTAATAGCCCTATGTAGATATTGTCCCAGGTTTCCACATTGATATATTTTCATTTACTACCTGTTTCTGTGAGTACTCAAAACATTTGGATTTCCCATCACTTTACTACCAAAGACAGGACCAGTAGTGAGGGTAAATCTCCCCAAAAGGGACAAGGAGAGCAATAAAAACCCAGAAAAGGTTCTAACTTTTCCCTACTCTATCCAAAACTTAAAAGTAGTTTAGGCTTTACATACAATACACTTTAAAGCACATGCTAGTTTAATGTTTACTCTTGGGATTCCATCATGTGGCTAGAGCTTAAGGCGCCCTAGTGGGGACACTGTGGAACTGCACTTGCTAATGCCTGAATCACAGGCCATGTGAAATCAACATTAGGGCAGGTCTCCAGACTTTAGAAGCGAGCAGCAACTTCCACAGTTTGTAACTCTTTGTAATCCTTGGCCATAATTCTCACACTGTTAACACTAAGAACTTTGGACACAACTTCTGTTAGAGAACACCTCTCACCAGGTGTGCATCATTTCTAAACTGGTACTGTGGAGTCTCCAGCAACTCAGTAGTCCCATCACCTCACTCCCTGTGACAATACCCTGAATGTTAGTTGGACACAGGAAACACACTTTGTTATATCTTCATGCTTTTTTTCTCCCGAGGTCTCGTTCCACAACTCTTGTGACTCCCAGGATGGGTCCCTAGGTACCCTGTGTCACAAACTTGGTCCCAGCATGTGGGAACCCAGTTGCTAGTGAAGGGGACAAGCATAACACTCCTTCACTACCAGAGTAACCATCATCTTTGCCATGTAACCCATTTCTAGGCTGGTTGGCTGCGTTAGCAAGTAAAAAATATATGGTAGTCATTAGAAACGGCAATATAGCTTAGTCTGGACAGCACTCTGCTCCTTAATCTCTACTGTATTTTCTATAACCTCCAAGTCTCCTGATGTAAGCCCTGTTCTTTTGATATTCCATGTGTGCACTCCTTTGGAGACTTAAGACCAGGCAATTTAGATGAACAAGTAAAGATCTTTTACTGAAGTAGTTGCAGGTAACATGTAACAGTTCTCAAAGACACCTTCCACACACTTTCCTATTAAAAAAAACTCTCTAGTGGTCCATAAAGTGACTATACCTTAGGCAGATGTCAGTATCTATAGAGTCCTTCTCAAGGCAAGATTACACATTTAGTCAAAAATCCACAAGAGGTAGTAGGTAATCCATGATTTTGTAATAATCCACAAAAGGCAGTAAGTCCATGACTTACAGCTATAAGTCCATCTAGATCCACAGGCTCTAGACCCCACTGGGAACCCACACTAGGATCCACTCCAGCAGAGTAACAGCTACATTTTGGCAGACATTTCCCAACAACCTTCCTGAGGCACTTAGTAGGCCCTATTTATATGTTATGACCTGCAGGGGATGGTGACCTTCTGAAAAAGAGCGGGAAAACCTTGGCAGCAACGTTAACCTACCTTCTCAGATATTACCAAATCAGCAGTCCAACCTATAGACATTTTGGCAATTTTCAACATGGTTGACCTAATTAACCTAAGGGCATGAACACAGAAAAGGAAAACTGTTAACCCTTTAGAACCCTCTTGGAAGCACCTGCTTACAAGTGTAGCGGGTATACACTTTTCTGTGTGTCCAAAACTGGCAGAGACACCAGTGATGTGCAGTTCCCTGCAGCCCCACGGGTGGCGCTGTCGCCTTGGGCTGGGGTTGAACCATTGCTGTGTGCTGTGCTCCCTTTTTGTCCTCCCTCGGCAGCGGTATGGTGGGGCGGGGAACCCGCCGTGCTTGCTGGGAGAGGATATAAAGGGGCCGGCCATCTTTGTCACGGGGTCGAGTCCCAGGCACCTTCAGCCTGTGGGCGTGTGGTTCGTGTCGGTCCTCTAGGCGGCCTAGGCCTAGAGGACGTTCGGAGGTCGTGTTCCATCCCAGGCACCTTTAGCCTGGGGTGAGGTACTCGGATGGAGGTCTGGAGCTCAGTGCCCAACACTGAGTTCCGCGAGGGAAGGAGATCCTAGGGGACCCTGGGAGAGGGTACCCGAATCCGGAGGGCGTAATGGACCGGTGGGAGACACTTGCTTGAAGACCCGGTGCAGCATATTGCCAGTGACAGGTGAGCCCTCCATCGGAGACCGCCTGGAAGGAAATCCCCCTTCGCTGGGGGACCGCAACCCACTTTCAGGAAGGAAAGTGGAGAGTTCTTTGTGTCTGGGCCTACTCGCATCCACACCTCCTTGTCTGTTCTGTTCTCTAAGGGGTCCAACTGATTGTGTTAACTTTTGCATTGAGAAGAATAAAGGAGTGTTGGACTTTAATGGTGTGGGGCTCGTTTTCTGGCAGACATTGTTCAAGGTAACTCTCTTTGGAGGTTCCAGGTGCAGAACACCGACCCGAAGGTAAAACAAGAACTTTGCTTACACTACACAGACATCTGTGGTGAAGGCTTGGCATGGTGACCCCGCACTCTCTCCTCTAAGGTACCCCTAGACAAGAGAGAGATGAGCTGATGATAAAGAGGGGAGAGTGGAGGCCGCTACACGTGGGGGCGGCTCGGGTCCGGTATGGTGTTCGTGTTACTACGGAATTGAACGTGTCTGCCGGGAGGAGTTCCAAATAGGTGGGCCAATTTATTGGCCAAAGTGCATCCCTGCTCAAAGTCGTGGACATGACCCAGTGAAGGGAAAGGCCTGGGAAAGGAACCTGGAGCAAAGGGGAGGAGTCCAATACGTGTGAAGGACTACACGTGGGACGTTGGCGCAAAATTTTGCAGTGTGCGATGGACCAACAGCAAGTCACCATGTTCGGACAAACAGCGTGGGTTCTACTTCATCCTTCTACCACGTCTTTGACTACTGCTGCTCCGGTGACCGATACAGGGATTCGGCTAAAGCCAAGGGGACGATTCGCCCTGTATTCATGCATGGACGTTGAGGCCCTGGGTGTGATTTGTCCCGCCTGCTCGGGACTGGTGTGTCATCTGAAGCCATTCGGGTGATGCAAGGCCTGTGGGGAGTTTCTATTTGAAGTGGATCCAGAGGTTGAGAAGCCGAGAACCATTTACCCCGGCCGTGTTGCAGGCAGCACCACTCATAGAGGAGGAATCACTGCTTTGACAGCCATCCCTGCGCGCACTGCAGCGACCACGGAGGAGGTCGCGACTACTCAACGGGAGAAATCCGAGGATGCTGACTCGGTCACCACTGTCTCGCAGCGTCCACCACCGAAGAGAAAGACCGGCATGGTAGCCCCGTCCAGCGTTTGCGGTGGACCATCTCGCCTGCCTACGCCCGGCCCGGATGAATCCGGTAAGAAGAGTTCCAGACGTCCTGCCTCTAGAAAAGGCCGAGGTAAGCCAGGCGGAGGGACATGGTGTGTGGACGGAGGTGTCGGGGGATCCACAACCCTGTGTGTCCGTGGGAGGTAGCAATTCAGTCTCCACTACAGGCTACCTGCCCGCGGAGGAGTGTAACACTTCCGACCTAGAGTCGCTCTCCGATTTGGGAGACGATGTCGTCATAGACGAACTGTTTGCTCAGAAGAGCTGGGACAAAGTACCTCTCGCCTCGTCCCGTGGAACCAGGGACCCACCCATGTCTACAGGGGATAGTACACCCCGGGTGGAGGCACCAGCTCCTGAGGAGGGGTCCCGTCCCCAGCCTACTCTTGCTTTCCCGGTGCCACCTGCACCTAATGCCGGGGAAAAGAGACTATTGTTGCGGGCACCTATGCCCAGACCAGATGTGATCAAGGTCCCTCACCACCCGGACTCAATAGTTTTACCTGGCGAAGGGGACAGAGCCACTATGCCTCCTCTGGCGAGACTACAACGCCTATTTGGCCAGAAGGTTGCTGCTGAGTATGGATGGGAGTATCCATACTTGTCCAAGGAGTTGCTGTATGAGGTGGAAGTGTGCCGGGAGCGCTGGTACAATGACTTTGTGTGGACCCACCTTCAGGTTCCACACGCCCGCAGGTACCTGGCATGCTCCCCAAGGCCTCTCAGCGTTTTAAAGATTGCAAGGCAGAATGGATGTTGGGACGGCACATCCACGCGGACAAAGTGTTGGTCCGGCGGTAGGAAAGGGAGGATGTTGAGTATCATCTGGAGACCATGGATCAGCACTTGAAGCCACTTGTTCTGCCGCATCCCCGCTTCTATCTTGTTTCTTATGCTGCTGAACTTTCTGGGGTTTGTTGTCCTTGTTACCCAGAGGAATGAAGGACTTTTCCTGTTTTTGTTCTTCAATTTTCCAGCAAGAGATCATGGACTCTGGAGTAGATAGGGCTCAAGAGAAGAAGGAAAGTTCCACGAGTGCAGTTACCCACGACGTTGTCACCAGGTGGCATTGTTGCGCATCGTTAACACTTTTCACACACTCACGCTTTGGAGAAAATGGATTTCTTCATGAAGAAGTTTCTTTCCTCTTACACGAATACATGTGTCAGGGTTTATGTGTGTTAATTTTCTTTTTCCCTCTGCAGGAGAGCATCCCATCCAGAGCCACTGAGTATGGGGTGGGTCTTAGTCAGGATGGGTGGGGAAAAAGTGTAATGTGAATATGTGATTCTAAAGTTATTGTTAAAATGTTGTTGTTTCCCTTCCCTTTCATGTAAGGCTCAGACACAATTGCTTCAGTTGACCCAGTTTTCAAAAGTTTTATTTTGTACAATTTGTAGTTGGTTTCTGGACTGGGCTATGCCAGCCGTGGAGGGCATAGTTTGCTCCAGACACTGGGGACCAGTGTCAAATTACCAGGGGGAGAGTGTAGCGGGTATACACTTTTCTGTGTGTCCAAAACTGGCAGAGACACCAGTGATGTGCAGTTCCCTGCAGCCCCACGGGTGGCGCTGTCGCCTTGGGCTGGGGTTGAACCATTGCTGTCTTCTGTGCTCCCTTTTTGTCCTCCCTCGGCAGCGGTATAGTGGGGCGGGGAACCCGCCGTGCTTGCTGGGAGAGGGTATAAAGGGGCCAGCCATCTTTGTCACGGGGTCGAGTCCCAGGCACCTTCAGCCTGTGGGCGGTGGTTCGTGTCGGTCCTCTAGGCGGCCTAGGCCCAGAGGACGTTCGGAGGTCGTGTTCCATCCCAGGCACCTTTGGCCTGGGGTGAGGTACTCGGATGGAGGTCTGGAGCTCAGTGCCCCCCACTGAGTTCCGCGAGGGAAGGAGATCCTAGGGAACCCCGGGAGTGGGTACCCGAATCCGGAAGGCGTAATGGACCGGTGGGAGACACTTGCTTTAAGACCCGGTGCAGCATATTGCCGGTGACAGGTGAGCCTTCCATCGGAGACCGCCTGGAAGGAAATTCCCCCTTGCTCGGAGACCGCAACCCACTTTCAGGAAGGAAAGTGGAGAGTTCATTGTGTCTGGGCCTACTCGCATCCACACCTCCTTGTCTGTTCTGTTCTCTAAGGGGTCCAACTGATTGTGTTCACTTTTGCATTGAGAAGAATAAAGGAGTGTTGGACTTTAATGGTGTGGGGCTCATTTTCTGGCAGACATTGTTCAAGGTAACTCTCTTTGGAGGTTCCAGGTGCAGAACACCGACCCGAAGGTAAAACAAGAACTTTGCTTACACTACACAGACATCTGTGGTGAAGGCTTGGCGTGGTGACCCCACACTCTCTCCTCTAAGGTACCCCTAGACAAGAGAGAGACGAGCTAATGAGAAAGAGGGGAGAGTGGAGGCCGCTACACGAGCAACAGACTCCATTCTGTGGAGTTGCTAGACTGCTCCAAAGCTGTAGTTATTTGTATCCTGTGTAGCTTAAGCCTGCGATATGTAATAATGTAATCCTCCTGGATTCTGCTCTCATCCTTGAATAACTGTAGCAAGTGACTTTTGCCAAATGGTCAAGAACCCATTGCTTCAGCTTCCGTTTTAGTTGTTTCAGCAATTCTGTAGAATAAGGCAGTTTTATCTAATTTGGGGATAGGATCAGCTACTTGCTTTGCTTTTAAGCCTCGATTGGTAAAACTGAAGAAAATATTACCTTTACCTAAAAGGTCTTTAGTGTCTACAAATCCATAGTGTTTAGTTTTACCTTCGTAAGAAAATATCTGCACAAAACTGTTATCCTGTAAAAAGACATTTTCTTTGGATTGCAATAGTGTTTAAATGAAAGTAGCACTTCTCCCATGGTGTTTGCTTTGGGATTGTCATGTATTATAGGCGTAGTGTTCTACAACTCAAAGGCTGTTTCTGATTCTCTGAGTATTTACAAGTGCAGGCAGGAATAGCTCTAGTTTTTGCTCTTATCTCTTCCAGTTTTCTCTGAGGTTTACAGAAAATATGAAAAGATTTGGGGGTTTAAAATGATCTTTTTCTTTCCAGCACTCAAAAGTTTATTTTCTGGCAAACACATTGTAAATGCGTGGCTGCAGATTGAAGACCACTTCTGACGCAATATGAACTACTCATGTCTACATTTATTCTTCTACCAAAGACTGTATTTAGTGTTGTGTGGCTCTGTCTTTTATTTGTTCCTTTGAATTATGGCAAGGATGTCTTTGCTAGTGCTGACAATGGTTCAGTCTCATTTTCAGCCTTGTGCCCTTGTTGTATGCAGTGCACATCTTCTACGCCAAAGGCATAAAAAAAGTGAGTTCTTGGCCTTCTACTGCACATCATATCTGTATCAGAGTATTTGCTTTTGCCGTTCTACAGGAGATTGACCTCAGGGCTGATTTTTCAGGGGGAAAGAAGCAAAGATATAACCTTTTGCCATAAACAATTAAAAAAAATATATATTTTGCATTGTTGAATATTTTTATAAGGCCGAGTTTATTTAAGATAAATGTAATAAATATATGGTTAAACAAAGAATAGCATTAATAATTCAGAGTCGGATAAGATAGATAATAATTTCAGAGGTGACCTTGTATAACTTGCATAAGGAATTCAGCCTTGAGCAATGATAATGCAGAGCCATGTAAGCACCTTGAAGCCAATATGCACAGAGATCTCTATGGCAACCCCCATGTTACATCCGAACCTCTAGTGTGGCTTGATGAATATCAGTCTATTCTAAGCAAGTAAGACCCATGAATTGTGTTTCACATTTGCAATGTTCGAAACCAAATATTTTACTTCCCTTTACTCTGTACTGTGTCCTCTATCAATCCCTCATTCCTGCGCTTCCTCAACAAGGATTTGTGTTGCCATTCAAACATTCACACACTTATGCTGACAATACACATATAGATGTTTAATTTGACAATTTTCATTTTAAGAATGTTTGTTAGATTCTAACTAATAGTGGGGTCAAATCAATGTTCATTTTCGGCCACAGTGACGAGAAAATTTTGAAGGTGCAGGATAGAAAATTTTTCTCGAAGGAACGGATTTTCGTACAGTATGGTTTTTGTTGGTAATTATATTTATTCTAAGATCGAATGTTAAAAGCAAGTGAAATTTTCGAATGTAGATTCCATGACTGGACAAATGTCAAAGAATTTTTGTGTAGCGGGTGGTTACATTTAGGGGAAGTACCTGAGTGGTAAAAAGGCTCAGGTAGGCTAATTGTTAGGGTTTGTTGACCATTTTGGCTCGTGGAGGATGTCAGTGGTGTCCAGTTCCCTGAGGTCTATAGGTGGCGCTGTTGCCATAGGCCGGGGTTGAACCACCATTGGAGGGCTGTGCCTTTTTGTGTCCCCTCGCGGCAGTAGTACGGTGGGGCGGGGAACCTGCCATGCCTGCCGGGAGAGGGTATAAAAGGGGCAGACATCTTCCGGTCGAGGTCGGAGCCCCAGGCACCTTCAGCCTGGGGGCTGCTGTTCGTGACACCCAGGTGCCCTTGGCCTGGGTGTGTGTGAGGATGGTCTCCGGGTGCTCCTAGGCCCGGAGACTGAACTGCTGTTCCATCCCCAGACACATTAGGTCTGGGGGTGAGGTACTTTCGAGAAGGCCAGGGACCCAGCAACCTTCGGCTGGGTTCCGCGAGGGCTCCCAGGGATCCGCCTCGCGAGGGGACCCGTATCCAGGACGAGGAGGCTAGGGAGGTGACCCTTTCTGAAGACCCAGCGCAGAGTCGTGGTGACAGAAGGGGCCTCTGGTAACTCTCCGGAGGGATGTTTTCTCCCTACAGAGGCCTAATTATTCAAGAAAGGAAAAGTGCATGTTCTGTAGGTCATAGTGGCAGTGACTCTACGCACACCAGGTCAGTGGCAGTGACTACAACTATTCACCAAGTCAGTGGCAGTGACTACAACTATTCATCAAGTCAGTGGCAGTGACTGTGCACCAAGCTGTTCGTGCTAATCAGAACAGTGCTCCCCTAATCAACGCTAAGTTTGTGCCTGGACCTTTTCCCACCTTATCTGAACTGTTCTTGTCCCAACCTGTCTGCTCTCACAGAGACTATTTATTGTTCTCATAAATAAATATTGAGTTGGACTCTCAATTGGTGTGGACAGTCGTTTTACTGGGGAGAACTAAAGGACTTGTTTCTGGCTACCGCAGAAGCGAGATCAGCTCGGGAGGAGTCTAACACCAACTGCAGGCAGGCCCGAGAAATCTAACACCACTCACCCTCCCCATCCAGGAGGGTACGGGCTTGTGGTGCGGTGTACCTCAGTCTTTCCTGCGGAGGAGCCAAGAAGAGAAAAGCAGGTAAAGGCCGGGGTTGGTGCGTTACATTTGTATGAATGTTCATACGAATATTCTTGGCCGAAAATCTACTAATGTATTGCCAGCATATCTTCTGAAACAATTCTAGACATTCCCAGTTAGAATTAAGTGGACATCTTAAAATCCATTCCAGCAAGCATTTGCCCCCTGATTCACCAAATAGGTTAATATCTTTTATTAACCTATGTATTTATGATGTATTTAAACCAAGAACAAATATAATATATTGCAGCTAACCAGTCTTTAGTAGGGATGAGTGAACTGAGCAAAGTTCTGTTTGCTGGACTTTACCAGACCCAGCAGAAAATCTGCAAAGACTGAACATAGTGCCCAAATCACATTAGGTTGGGTTCACACTGAAGCACGGGGCGGCTCACAGCAGGGGTCCCCAGTGCTACCCCATCCACTGTTTCAGGTCCGATTTCAGCCTGAATTTTTGGCTGAATTCGGACCTGAAATGGACCAGAAGGCGCACAGAACTCCTGAGCAATTCGCACTGGAGCAGCTTCGGAGATGTGTGAACCAGCTCCATAGAGAGCCGGTCACAATCTCCTGACATGTGAATTGGATGCAGGGAAACCCATATCCAATTCGCACTAGTGTGGACCCAGCCTTAAGCCTCGTACACACGGCCGAGATTCTCGTCGAAAAAAAACATGTTGTTTTTTTTCGACGAGATTCTTGGACAAGAAACTTGTCCCGGCCAAGTGTACACACGCTCCTTTCAAAGAACCCGCGGTTCTTTGAATGGAGCGAACGCGGTGACGTCATCGAATACGACGAGCATACGCTCGTCACATTCGATGCCGTTGCCGCCATCTTAGTTCACCCTACCTATGCCTAGGAAGCTACCGCGCATGCGTCAAAGTCATTTCGAGCATGCGCGGGCTTCCCGGCGAAAAGGTAAGTGTACACACACACAATTTTCTCGTCGAGAAACAGGCTGACGAGAATCTCGACGAGAAAATAGAGAGCAGGTTCTCTATTTTCTCGTCGAGATTCTTGTCGCTTTTCTTGACGAGAAACCATACACACGAACGAATTTCTCGGCAAAAAATCTCTGCCAGCAAGTTTCTTGGTGGTTTTTGCCGAGAAACTCGTTCGTGTGTACGAGGCTTAAAAGTTAATGGGAGCTGTTCTTTCTTTCCTTTTTTTTTTTTTCATGGCTAATTTGCGGATGTTGTAAAAAAAAAAAAAAAAGACCTGCAAGGCAATGGCATTATGTGCTAGTATGCATTGCATACTAGCACATTATGAAATACTCACCTTGGAGCGAAGCCCTCCAGCACTCCACTGTCACAGCTGAGACGGCTAACATGTTCCCCTGGTCTTTCTTCCGGGTTCACACTCTCTGGCCAGATAGGCCAGAGCCGCAATGACAGCACGGCAGCCCTCAGTTCCAGCACAAAGCTCTGAAGTTCCGTCAAGGACCTTCAGAGTGCATGCGCCAGTGATGTCACTGGTTGCATGCAATGTGAATATCTCCTAAACGGTGCACGTTTAGGAGATATTTATTTTACCTACAGGTAAGCCTTATTATAGGCTTAAGCCCTGTAGACATGGGCGGGAATCCCGTCGAAAAAAAAACGTTGGTTTTCTCGACGGGATTCCTGGCAAGCTTGTCTTGCCAAGCCCTGTGTACACACGCAACCATTCGAAAGAACCGCCGTTCTTTTGAATGGCAAAAACGCGGTGACGCCATCGACTAAGACGAGCCGGCGCTCGTCACATTCGATGCCGTCGCCGTCATCTTGCTACACCCTACACTAACCTTGTATGCTACCGCGCATGTGCCGAAGTCTTTTCGAGCATGCGCGGGTTTACCTTGGACCAGGTAAGCATACAGACGACCGGTTTTCTCGGCAGGAAAACTCTGCCGAGAATCCGGACAAGAAAAATAGAGAGCAAGTTCTCTATTTTTCTCGTCGAGATTCCCGGCAGTTTTCCTGCCGAGAAACCATACACACGAACGTTTTTCTCGGCAAAAAGCTCTCCCAGCATTTTACTTGCAGAGAAAACCAGTCGTGTGTACGAGGCTTCACCTGTAGGTAAAAATGACCAAGCGGACTTTACTACCACTTTAAATGTGGTGGTTGCATTGTTTTTTTTTTTTTTTTCAGGCTTTTTTTTTTATTTATTTTGATCTGGGGGTTTTGCCGGTAACATATTAACTGTTATCGGTCGGTTAAACAGAAACTGGCCATCGTTCAGCCAGTGTGTAGCTTTTCTGGCTTCTGAGTAGGGATGGGCTATCCTTTCGAGTCGTACATGAGTTTGCCTCGAACATTGGCTGTTCGCCCGTTCGCCCAACAGCGAACAATTTGGGGTGTTCGCGGCAAATTTGAAAAGCCACCCTTTAAAAGTCTATGGGAGAAACCTAAAGTGCTATTTTTAAAGGTTAATATGCAAGTTATTGTCATAAAAAGTGTTTGGGGCCTGGGTCCTGCCCCAGGGGACATGTATCAATGCAAAAAAAAGTTTTAAAAACTGAAGTTTTTCGGGAGCAGTGATTTTAATAATGCTTAAAGTGAAACAATAAAAGTGAAATATTCCTTTAAATTTCGTACCTGGGGGTGTCTATAGTATGCCTGTAAAGTAGCGTGTGTTTCCCGTGTTTATAACAGTCTCTGCACAAAATTTCTAAAGGAAAAAAAGTAATTTAAAACGACTCACGGCTATAATGAATTGTTGGACCCCGGCAATACAGATGAAAGTCATTGATAAATAAAAAAAAAAATGCGTGGGGGTCCCCCCCAAATTCCATTACCAGACCCTTCAGGTCTGGTATGGATATTAAGGGGAACCCTGCGCCAAATAAAAAAAAATGGCGTGGGGTTCCCCCCAAAAATCCATACCAGACCCTTATCCGAGCACGCAACCTGGAGGGCCGCAGGAAAAGGGACGAGAGAGGGCCCCCCCTCCTGAACCGTACCAGGCCACATGCCCTCAACATGGGGGGGATGTCCCCATGTTGATGGGGATAAGGGCTTCATCCCCACAACCCTTGCCCGGTGGTTGTGGGGGTCTGCGGGCGGGGGGGCTTATCGGAATCTGGAAGCCCCCTTTAACAAAGGGGGCCTCCAGATCTCGCCCCCCCTATGTGGATTGGTAACTATTTAAAAAAAAGTGTCAAAATGTTAAAAACCACAGGAGAAGGCTTGGGACAAGTCCTTTATTAAAAATAAAAAAATAAAAAAACAATTCCAGCGATGGAATACAATCTCGATGTCCAGCGTTGTAATCCATTCTCGATATCCAGCGGTGATCCATTCTCCAGCAATGCTCTCCAGCGAGGAACGATGCACAATCCTGCCTGCACCTGAGGCTCCCGGCGGATGACGCGCAAGCTGTTTGACAGTTCTTTTATAACTTGAGGGCGGGGCCACCCGTGATGTGGATGGGTGACTCTGACGCACCGGGGATTCCCGTGATGCATCAGACAGGGCGGAGTCACCCGTGACACCATGGGCAACCGCCGGAAACCCCCGTAGCATCACAGGGGGTGCGGGGTCACCCATCCACATCACAGGTGGCCCTGCCCTCCGTTATATAAGAACTGTCAGACAGGTAGCGCGTCATTCGGCCGGGAGCCTCGGAGGAGGCTGTATCGTTCGTAGCGGCGGGTCCGGGTCGTAGAAGGATTGTCCCAAGCTGTGTGTGTGTGTGTGTGTGTGTGTGTGTGTGTGTGTGTGTGTGTTTTTTTTTACCTTTTTTGTCACCTTTTTGGGTGAAATGGTAGGGGTACAATGTACCCCGTTATCAATTCACATAGAGGGGGCCGGCATCTGGCGTTCCCTTTTGTTAAAGGGGGCTTCCAGATTCCGATAAGCCCCCCGCCCGCAGACCCCCACAACCACCGGGCGAGGGTTGTGGGGATGAATCCCTTGTCCCCATCAACATGGGGACATCCTCCCCATGTTGAGGGCATGTGGCCTGGTACGGTTCAGGAGGGGGGGGGGCCTGCCAGGTTGCGTGCTCGGATAAGGGTCTGGTATGGATTTTTGGGGGGATCCCAATGCCATTTTTTCTTATTTTGGTGCTGGGTTCCCCTTAAAATCCATACCAGACCTAAAGGGCCTGGTAATGGATTTTGGGGGAAACCCCCACGCATTTTATTTTTTAATTTTGGTTCGGGGTTCCCCTTAATATTCATACCAGACCCAAAGGGCCTGGTAATGGACTGGGGGGGACCCCTGACGTTTTTTTCGATGACTTTTATCTGTATTGTTGGGATCGTTTTTTAGTTTTAAATTACTTTTTTTCCTTTTAGAAATGACATTTTGTGCAGGGACAGTTCTAAACACGGGAAACATGCGCTACTTTACAGGCATACTATAGACACCCCCCAGGTACGAAATTTAAAGGAATATTTCACTTTTATTGTTTCACTTTAAGCATTATTAAAATCACTGCTCCCAAAAAAACTTCAGTTTTTAAATCTTTTTTTTGCATTGATACATGTCCCCTGGGGCAGGACCCGGGTCCCCAAACACTTTTTATGACAATAACTTGCATATTAACCTTTAAAATGAGCACTTTTGATTTTTCATGTTCGTGTCCCATAGACTTTAACGGTGTTCGAACAAATTTTTTGCCTGTTCGCATGTTCTGGTGCGAACCGAACCGGGGGTGTTCGGCCCATCCCTACTTCTGAGGAACGGGCATGCTGAAAAACCAGCAGCCGACCAGCATCTCATCAGTGCTCACAGCCAATAGCTGCGAGGACTGATCAGTGTGTTCTGGCAGGGGCAGCCCCCTGTCAGAACACAATATCTCAGTGGGGAGATCACTATGCTAACATAACATAGTTAGTACAGCGAGCTCCTCAGTATTTCTTCGTACAGCCCCCTGGGTTGAAGAAAAAAATATATACCTGTGTGTACCAGACTTTAGGGTGACAACACTTATTGTTCTGCATCTATGGAGGAGTAGCATCCTCAACCTAGTATGTTATTGGCAGGCACTAACCTTACTATATACTCCTGTTACAATTAGGGTTGCCACCTTTTCTTCAAGTCAAACCCGAACACTTTTTAGCAGCGCACCGCAATTTTTTTTATTATAGTATATAAACTATACATATATTTTGCAATTAAATAGCATTTTTAATCATATGACGTTAATCACAAGCGTCCCCCTTTATATTAGAGCCCACATAGTTCCCCTTTTATATCTGAACTTGCAGAGTTCCCTTACACTGTAAGGGGGGGACTCTGCATGCTCTGATGTGAGGGAGAACTCTGGGTACTCTAACATTAGGAATGCTCTGAGAACCCCGATTTAAGGGGGGACACGGAGAAGTCTGTATTTAGTGGACTCTGATGTATGGGGAAACACTGTGGCTTCTGGTGTAAAGGGGAACTCTGATGTAAGGGGTGCTCTAAGAACCCTGATTTACCTTAGTGTACTCACTCAGAGGCAGGAGAGAGAAAGGGGGAGACTTCAGTCACAGACAGGGATGGGTGGTGAGCTCACTCACCCCTTGGAGTCACCATCTCTCATCCAGATGTATCTGAGGCTGCTGGACTTCAAATTTCCAGCCCCAACTTTCCTTTTCTGAGGCACAGCGCCGGGGATTGGAGTGTGGGCAGACACAGAGGGGTAGGGGCGGGAGGAAGAGGAGCAGATCAAACCCTCTCTCCTCTCACGTCTGCGTGGGGGGGAATTTTTAGTGCTGGCCTGGGCAGTGTGAGAGAGTGTGTAACAGAGAATCTTGGCTTAGACAACTGCAACCCTGCTGGGAAGCCATAGTCCAGTCTGAATAATGTGTCCGAGTTTCAGGCAGTTTGAAACCCGGACACATGATTCCAAACCCGAACTGTCCGGGTGAATCCCGGACAGGTGGCAACCCTAGTTACAATGTGCAATGTTTTGGATACTTCAGTTGAATTCATAATAGCATAATTGGTCTATAATGGTTTGTAGGACTCTTTCTGGCTTTTTGGCTCTTTTTGGCTGTTTATTTTCCACACCGATCAGTTACAGTGGATTTTGTTTGGGCCTTTATCTGTGTGTTTTTAATTCTGTAAGCATCCGAGAAAGGGCAAAATACACCTGAAAGGATTCATTGTCTTATACTGTGATAGAAAATAATTAGCATAATGCTGCAGTGCAGAGACCTAGGAAATTGTTTATCTGCATGTAAGTTTCACTTCAGTTATAGACCACCGTGTACAAGGAAATTTTTGTTAAAATTGTGCATTGCTTTTCATGATGCAGATTTGTTCTTTTATGAGTGCTCTCATTTTTTCCTCCTTCTTTGAAATCCAGCTGCTGACCACATTCGAGACATTAAGGCCCCTTTCACACGGGCGGACCGTATGTCAGTTTTTCATCCATCCGTTTTCGGATGAAAAACGGACATACATGTATCCGTATGGGATAGCGGATGTCAGCGGATGAACATCCGCTGACATCCGATCTTATCAGTCTCCGCTATGCTCCGTTTATGATGACGGAGGAAAATCCTATTTTTACATCCGTCTGCGGATCGGATCGGATGAAAACGGACAGACGGTCCGTTTTCATCCGATTCCCCCATAGAGGAAATCAGCGATCTGACCGGTCCGTTTCTGCACAGTGTGCAGAGACGGACAAGTCATCCGCTCGCTTAGCGGGGCTCAACGGAGCGATCCCCGCTGAGCAAGCTGATGTTCACCTAGGCGGATCATCACGGGATCCGCCCGTGTGAAAGGACCCTAATGCCGCGTACACACGATCGGTTTTTCTGATGAAAAAGACCGATGGACCTTTTTCATCGGACAAACTGATCGTGTGTGGGCCCCATCAGTCTAGCAAATTCCGATCGTCTGTGGGGAACTCCATCGGAGAAAAAACCCACGCATGCTCAGAATCAAGTTGACGCATGCTCAGAAGCATTGAACTTCATTTTTCTCGGCTCTTCGGAGTGTTCTACGTCACGGCGCTTGGGACGGTCGGATTTTTGACCGATGGTGTGTAGGCAAGACTGATGGAAGTCAGCTTCATCCGATCGTGTGTACAGGGCATGAGAGTTTTTTTTCAGCTCCTCATTGCCTTCAAATTATGTTTATGTAACGTGTACAGTTCCTGCCAGCAGTGCAGATTTGAGTAAAGCAAGCCATACATAGATCGAAATTTGTCCAGTTCAGCAGGGACCGGACAAATTTCGATTCATATATGAGCAGGGAGGTTGTACAGAAGTCTCCTTGTTGTCAGTATATAATATAATATAATAAGGAGGATTACCCTATCCACATCGAGTGTGTAAATGAGGAAATTGAGTCCTTTTTTTTTCATTTTATGGTTACACAAAAAACACAGACTCATCTATAGCCAGTTTTAGGCTTCATGTACACATGGCCTAGTATGACCGCTGACCGTGAGAAAACGCAAAACGCGGTGCGTTTTTGCCGCATTGTGCAGCTGCCAGTCTAAACGTTCCTATCCTGAACTCGATTCTTCCACATTCAGGAGAGGGAGGTTGAACCTCCCCTAACCACAGCAGCTCCTAAACAATCCTAAAAACCTATTGTGTACATGGACACATAGGTTTTTTTTTACAAAAGGCAAATCCACTTTGCACTAAAAGTACACTGAGGGGGACATGCAAGAAAAATAAAAAACATAATTTTAGCTTACACATGATTGGATGATAAAATCAGCAGAGCTTCCCCTCATTTCAGATATTCCTCTCAGATCTACAACGACTGCACTTACAAGTGCACTTGCAGTGCAAAGTGGATTTGCCTTTTGTAAATAACCCCCATAGGCTTTTATGGAGTTGAGTTTAGGAGCTTTGGCAAAAAAAAACACCAAAATCTGTAATGTATATGAAGCCTTACAGTAAGGGCATTACAACAAGAAGCTTTGAAGCCTTGTACACACGGGCGGGAATCCTGTCAAAAAAAAAACGTCGGTTTTCTCGACGGGATTCCTGGCAAGCTTGTCTTGCCAAGCCCTGTGTGCACGCGCGCCATTCAAAAGAACCGCCGTTCTTTTGAATGGCAAGAATGCGGTGACGTCATCGACTACGACGAGCCTGAGCTTGTCACAGTCTATGCCGTCGCCGCCATCTTGCTACACCCTACACTAACCTTGTATGCTACCGCGCATGCGTCGAAGTCTCATTGAGCATGCGCGGGTTTACCATGGACAGGTAAGCATACTCACTCACAGTTTTCTCGTCAGGGAAACAGGCCGACGAGAATCCTGACGAGAAAATAGAGAGCAGGTTCTCTATTTTTCTCGTCGAGATTCCCGGCAGTTTTCCTGACGAGAAACCATACACACGAACGTTTTTCTCGGCAAAAAGCTCTCCCAGCAGTTTTCTTGACGAGAAACCTGGTCATGTGTACAGACGGGGCTTAAGGCTCTGAAATGGAGATGGGCTGCCCATTTCATCATCCAGCTGCAACTTCAAAGACTAGCAAATGGCAATGGGTGAATAATTTGATCTGCTTGTAGATCCACCAATCTACGGTAAAACCAACTAGACATTCAAACCCTCAAGGGGCCTTTGCAGTGGTAAAATTTGAAGGAGCAAATGCAAGTATGGTTTAAACTAGAATCTTTTTCTTGAAGACTAGATGCATACCTTCCAACATTTTGAGATGGGAATGAGGGACACCTACTAGCAATCGTATGTAGGCATAGGGCACGCCTTCTGCCAAACCCCCTTAAAGGAGAATTAACAAAAAAAACTTTAATTGGCCTGCTGACAATTTGTAAAACATTGGGGAACAGTAGCACTTTGTTGCTGCTTCTGAAAAACCAGCAGTTTCTTGCTGTTGGAGACACACAGAACATGGTCAGCAGTGACTACCACATGGTAAAGGCTGTGGATTGCCTTGCACTGTGTTGCAAAAAAAAAGTGGTTTAACATGTTTTTTTTCAGTGCACACCACCGCAGCATGGTGGTGTTAACCAGCCAGGAAGGAGACAAGGCAAGGCATTTGCTTTGTCTTTCGGTGGGACTGTGGTGGAATGGCTACCTAACACAGTCAGTCGTACTGGACCTGGTGTGAATTTACCCTGAAGCCCTGTACACACTATGGATTTTAAACCGATGGATTTTTCCATCGGAAATCCGATGAAGCTGACTTCCATCAGTCTTGCCTACACACCATCAGTGAAAAAACCGACCGTCCCAAACGCGGGGATGTAAAACACTCCGATGAGCTGAGAAAAATTAAGTTCAATGCTTCTGAGCATGCGTCGACTTGATTCTGAGCATGCGTGGGTTTTTTATCCGATGGAGTTCCCCACAGACAATTGTAATTTGCTATCGTTTTTTTTTTCCAGCGGATAAATTTAAAACAGGTTCTATTTTTTAACACCGATGGAAAAAAGACCGATGGGGCCCATACACGATCGGTTTGTCCGATGAGAAATGTCCATCGGACTGTTTTCATCGGTAAAACCGATCGTGTGTACAGGGCTTAAGTGTCCTACTGAATAAGCTATGTACTGTACTGCATGTTATATAGCGGAAACACAACAACTATTGTGAATCATGGTGTATAATACATTGTATCTTCCATTTATCCTACAAGTGAGCCTACACAAGCAAGAATCATAGAATGCTTATGTAGAGTTTGGGTCAAGTATGTTTGTTTCTGTCATTGTTGGCGAGTTTTATTTTACTGCCTGTAAGACAGCAAGATAGAAAGTGAGAGTAAATGGAGCCCTGATGGGAAATAAAAGCCTGGCAGGGGTTCTAACCTTTCTACACTCTGCCCAATACTAATGTAGCGCCCTCACCCGCCTTCTCCCCTCTCTTTATGGCTGCATGACTCGTCTAGGGGTATCTGGGAGAAGGGGGAAGATGCACACCACCAGCTCGGCTCTCTGATGTAGGATGCAGAGATATGAGCTAAACCATTTACCTTCGGGTCTGCGTTTTAGGCCGGAGCCTCAGCTTCTCCTATGGAGGATGATTGTCACTGACAGGGACACTTAGCTTCCAGTAACACGAGTTCCACACCATAAAAAGTCCAACACTGTTTTATTTGCTTTGATCAATAGGTAGGCTGGTTGAACTTTAAAAGAACAGACAGGGTGTGGGAAAGAGTAGGTCCAGGCACACTCAATGAATAAAGTCACTCCTGTTCCGTTTAGTGCAAACAGGCTTGGCGCACAGTCGCTGCCACCGGCTGTGAATTTGGTCCCTGCCACTGACCTGGGTGAACGTTGAGGCCTCTGCCACAGGCCTTGGATGAGGCCTGCCACTGACCTGATGAAGATGGGTCTCTGCCACAAACCATAAAAACATGAAATACCTCCGTTAGGACAAACGACCCCTGTCAGAGGAAGACATCCATCCGGACAGTCACCAGAGGCCCACACCGGCACCGGCCAAATGCTGCACCGGCTCTACGGGAGTGTCACGTCTCCGGTCCCTTACGCCCTGGATTCAGGCACCCAATACCGGGGGCACCTTAGGAATGCTTCTCCCTTGCGGGACCCAGTCGAAGGTACTGGGCCCCAGGCCTCCTTGTAAAGTACCTCACCCCAGGCTGAAGGTGCCTGGGATGGAACTCGACTCCACGCGCCCAGGCCAAGGTCGCCTGGGCACAGACGAACCGCAGCAGCCCCCAGGCTGAAGGTGCCTGGGGAATGGACCTCATGCGCAAGATGTCCGCCCCCCCTTATATCTTCTCCCAGCAGGCACAGCGGGTTCCCCGCCCCGCTGTACTACTGCCGCGAGAGAACACAAAGGGCATGGCGCTAGAATGGCAGTTCAACCCCGGTCCCAGGTGACAGCGCCACCTAGGGACCGCAGGGAACATGACACCATTCATACCTCCCACACTCCAAAGTGTCCATAAATTCCAAAAAAATCAATGTATCTGGGCCATCTATAGCACAGATACGCCCCTCTAAATTTGACACCCGCTACACTAATAACAAAAGTTTTGGCTTCATATACTCTGTAGCTTGGTTAATTGATTTTCTGCTTCCCTCAGCACACTCCTCACCTAGATTCTGAACCCATATGCTGACATACCTCCAGGACACTGGGGGCATGTATGCTCCTTTAAATCTTGCTGCAATCTTACTTCCCTCACCCTCCTGCTTTTTAAAATTTCTGGGGATATTTCATTCAATCCAATATCTAATTTTCACCCCCATACTCGGCACCCTCCTTCCCTTGACAACAGCTGCAATTCGCACACTCTATATTCTATTCCCCTGCTTCCAAGAACCAACCCCCTTTCTAAGTGCGCTCTGGAATGCCTACTTGGTCAGAAACTTTTTAAATTCTTCCCACCCTCCACCTCCCTACCTTTTTGAAGCTTGGCTCCCTGTATTTGCCCTTTTTTTTCAGTTTCCCTGAGGATTGCTGTGATTTTTTCAACCTCCTAGACTGGTGTAATGCTTCTTTGATGATTTCTTTGTTTGGCTGCTCTGCTTTCTCTCCTTTGAAATACCCACTATTGTTCTTTAATGCAAACACACTGGCTACCTCTTAAAGCAGAGTTCCACCCAAAAGTGAATCCTGAATTTGAATCTGGCATGTAATATTTTTTTTTTTTGGGGGGGGGGTACCTAGTTTTGACAGCTACCCAGCTCCTATTTCTGCCCGGGCCACCTAGGCGGCCCCTCCCTCCCTGCAATCTTCTGGGACACGTCACAGGTCCCAGAATGTTGCCCGGCCATTCAGGACACGCATGTGCAGTGCGCACCCGGCTGTAAAGCCGCAAGCTGTCACGGCCGACGGTAGTGATGTCAACGCCGCAAAGAGGAGAGGAAGAGAACCGGACTTTGGGCGGCCACATCGCTGGACCGTGGGACAGGTGAGTGGGTGTTTATTAAATGTCAGCAGCTACACTTTTTGTAGCTGCTGACTTTGAACAAACACAGAAATGGCTGGAACTCCGCTTTATCTTCCCAACCTAACCTCATCTTTTGACATAAAACAATGGACATATGCTCCTACTCACTCTGAAAGCAACACCCTTGACCTGTTTTTCTGCCTCTGCTCTCATTACAATTGTTCCAACACCCCTTTTCCTTTCTGTAGTCACAACCTTATCAGTTACACACTCTCCCTGTTTTCAGCCTCCTATCCCTCCACCCAGCAACCAGTTACCTCTAGAAACCTTTGCCATTTAACTCCTTTAATCTCTTGAATGAGTTTAGTGCAAAATAAATCCCTGCAACATTTCACCCGTATAAATTTGCTTTCCTAAAATATATTTCCTCACTCCATGTTGTCAAAAAAACATGTTGTCCTTGTCAACATTCTACCTTTAGCTTTCTACTTTGTCTCCCTGTGCCTCCACCCCCCAACTCATTCATTGGCCAGCACATTGCCAATCATCCACTTTCCAGACAGATATCACCTCCACTTAACTTACCTTGTCTACCACTACATTCAGTACCTGTTACTACAGAGGAGGAGGTTGTTTGTTAAACCTTCCCCGATGCCCACCTTACATCCATCCCTTAGACCCTGTTCCCTCACAACTACTCTGGTCACTTTTCTGCTCTTTGTGCACGCTCTAACTTATGTCTTCAAACTCTCCCTCTCTGCTGGCATCTCTACCCCCCCCACCCAAATAAAACATGCACTGGTCACCCCCATTTTTAAAAGTCTTTGCTTGACCCTACCAGTCTGAAAAAGTTAAGATACATCTCCTTGTTCCTGTGTATCTTCTAGGATGTCTAGACAACTGTCTGAGCTGCTACCCCACTGATAACAAGCCCCTTACAATCCCACAATTACCCACAATTTTCCACAGAAACTGCCCTACTAAGATTTAATCATGACAGCAGCCACTGCCTAGTACCCCCTACTATTATCCCTTTCTACTGCCCTTGATACACCACAAACTTCTCCTCAATAAACTGCACTTTTTTGGCCTCTAATGGCGCGTACACACGACCATTTTTCTCGTCGGGAAAAATTTCATTTTTTGTCTTTGACGAGAAAAATTACCGTGTGTGGGCTTTTGGTCATTTTTCCCGACGAGAAAAACGGCATTAATCACAACGAGAAAAATTAGAACATGCTCTAATTTTTCTCGTCGTGGTTCACGGCATTTTTTTCCGCGGCAGTTTTCCCATAGGGAAACGCTGCCGGGGAGCCTACACACTGTTGTTTTTCTCAGCCAAGAGAAAAAATGTCGGGAAAAACGGCCGGGTGTAGGGGAACAAGCCGTTCCTCGTTTTTCCCGTCTATTTTCTCGACTGTGTTTTCACCGTCGAGAAAATCGATCGTGTGTACGCGGCATAAGATGCTGCTCTTTTCTGGTTTTTCCTCCTCCCCAACTAAGTGCTTCTCCAGTGTAACCTACATGTCTGTCTCCTCGTCTCCTCTTCCTCTTTCCATAGGAGTCCCCGAGACTGTCCTCTACACCTCATCCCTTGGTAAGCTGTTAGTCTTGCATGACTTTCATTACAATCTGTATGTTGATGACACTTAAATCTGTGGGGTTTATTTACTATAGGCAAATAGGCTGTTCACTTTAAAAGAGCAGTTGCACTTTCCAAGGGAGTTTTCCCCAGAGTTTCGTAAATGTGGTAAAGTTTTACCTTGCAAAAAATACCTAATCATGTGCTAAGAAAAATAAAATAAACATTTTTACTCACATACTGTATATTTAAATGATGGAAGTGTTAGGAGCATGTGCGCTCCTGCTCCATCATAGCTGCTGGTTAAAGCATCCTGTCTGTCCACCTGCAAGGTGATTGCTATAGCTAGTCTCTGGGTAGAGGCCAAACTTGATTTAAGCCAGCCAAGCCTGCAGTCTCATGCTTGTGATATTGCTCTTTTAACACGTGCTCCAAGCTCTCTGTTTGTCGGCCCTGCTCTGCTTTTTGTATTCCCTAGTTGACGATCTCTGATAGGATATCGACTACTCTCTGAACTCTGCCTGCCTTTTTTAACTTCAGATTTAACCCTGACTATTCTAAACCTTGCTTGCCTTGTACCTGGACTGTCATTGAACCACTGTACCTATTTGCTGTGCTCAGTTTGTGCCTGCCCCGCTGTGGTAGCCAGACACTAAAGCATTGTGTATAAATCCTGGGGGCAACCGAGTACTGGTAGACCTGCTTGACTTATGGGAAAGAGGACTGCTATAGGCGAAGAACACAGAAGCCAGCTTTAGTGCCTGACCACCTGCGTTAAGGGTAAGTGTTACAGGAAGTCAGCAGAACTTCATAACATTCACTACACTCTGGGGCAACTTCACTTGCAAAATGCAACTTCCACTGCAAAGTGAACAGCCTGTTTGACTTTAGTAAACCAACCACTGTCTCTCTACTCCTCATATCACCCCTTCAGTCTCCTTGCACATCACTCATTTACTAAGTGACATATCAGTATGGATGTTACATCACTTACTACATTCAGTCTTTTGGAAAACTAATCTTATAATATTCACCCCACCCCCCTTGTTCCCTCTCCCAGAACTGTTCTATTAAGATCAATAGCACAGCAATCTATCCCTCTGCTAATGCTGGGAGTAATCATAGACTTTCACCTGTTTTCTGCTCCACATCCAATTATTGTCCAAGTCTTGCCACTATCATCTCCAGACCAATTCTAAAATACGCCCCTTCTTAATCAATGACACCAGCATGCTACTCCCTTGTTATCTCTTGTCTTGACTATTGTAAATACCTCTTTGTTGACCTACCTTCACACGGGCTATTCCCCCTACAGTCTATCAAGAATGCTGCTGCCAGACTCACCCACCTTACCAATAGCATAGTGTCTGCAACCCCTCTTTGCCATCCCTCCACTGATTTCAAATCGCCCAAGAAATAAAATTCAAAATACTAAAAACATACAACTCTGCCCCAGCTTTATCGCTAAACTCATCTCAAAAATCACTCAAACCATTCTCTTTGCTCCTTCCAAGACTTCTTGCTCTCTTGCTCCCTCATTGCCTCCTCCCATGCTTGTCTCTATAGGACTCCTCCAGAGCCTCTTCCATCCTCTGGAACTACACCAACTTGTATGGCTATCTCCTCTGCCTGCCTGTTTGCCCTGAAAACTCAGTTCCTCAGGGAAGCCTATCCCTTATCCACCTAACAGCTGAATTTTACTGTTTCCAGCAACTTATCCCCACACAGTCATTACCTTTTGTATCACTTGCCTTTTAGATTGTTATCTCTCATGAGCAGGGCCCTCATAACTAGGGATGAGCCAGATGTTCGAGTCGAGCGTAAGTTTGGCTCGAACAGCGGGTGTTCGCTTGTTTGCCGAATAGCGAACATTATGCGGTGTTCGCGGCAAATTCGAAAGCTACGGAACACCGTTTAAAAAGTCTATGGGAGATTAACATGAAAAATCTAAAGTGCTAATTTTAAAGGCTTATATGCAAGGTACTGTCATAAAATGTGTTTGGGGACCTGGGTCCTGCCCCAGGGGACATGTATCAATGCAAAAAAAAGTTTTAAAAACTGATGTTTTTTCGGAAGCAGTGATTTGAATAATGCTTAACCACTTACCGCCCGGCCTATAGCAGAATGACGGCTGGGCGGTGGTTGCGTTATCCTGGCTGGACGTGTAATGGATGTAAAATAATAAAATGGATAAACCAAAATTAAAAAAAAAAAATTGCGCAAGGGTCCCCCCAAATTCCATACCAGGCCCTTCAGGTCTGGTATGGATTTTAAGGGGAACCCTGCGCCAAAATTTAAAAAACTGGCGTAGGGGTCCCCCCAAAAATCCATACCAGACCCTTATCCGAACATTGCAACCTGGCAGGCCGCAGGAAAAGAGGGGGGATGAGAGAGCGCCCCCCCTCCTGAACCGTACCAGGCCACATGCCCTCAACATGGGGAGGATGTTTTGGGGTCTGACCCCCAAAGCGCCTTGTCCCCATGTTGATGGGGACAAGGGCCTCATCCCCACAACCCTTGCCCGGTGGTTGTGGGGGTCTGCGGACAGGGGGCTTATCGGAATCTGGAAGCCCCCTTTAACAAGGGGACCCCCAGATCCCGACCCCCCCCATGTGAATTGGTAACGGGTACATTGTACCCCTACCATTCCTAAAAAAAATGTGTCAAAAATGGTAAAAAAGACGAGACAGCTTGGGACAAGTCCTTTTTAAAAAAAAAAAATGTCCAGCGAGGTAAATCCACGTCGCCGACGACAGAAAAAAAAAGCCGCAACAGTTCCACCTCCATAGGAGGCGGCCGCCAAGTGACGGTTCTCCCACCGTGACAGCTGTTATATAGCTGAGGGCGGGGCCACCCGGGGAACATAAATGGGTGACCCCGCCCCCCTCTGACGCCACAGGGAATAAAAAAAAAAAAGTGGCACAAGGTTCCCCTTAAAATCCATACCAGACCTGAAGGGTCTGGTATGGAGTTTGAGGGGGACCCCTACGCCATTTAAAAAAAAAAAATGGCGCATGGTTCCCCTAATATCCATACCAGACCTGAACTATGTATGGATCAGCCAAAACATTATGACCACCCCATGATCAGCCAAAACATTATGACCACAACATGATCAGCCAAAACATTATGTCCACCCTTGAGGCGATTTAGTTCGCATTTGCAGCGCTATACAAGTTCTCACTCACTCATCCCATGATCAGCCAAAACATTATGACCACCCCATGATCAGCCAAAACATTATGACCACCCCATGATCAGCCAAAACATTATGACCACCCCATGATCAGCCAAAACATTATGACCACCCCATGATCAGCCAAAACATTATGACCACCCCATGATCAGCCAAAACATTATGACCACCCCATGATCAGCCAAAACATTTTGACCACAACATGATCAGCCAAAACATTATGTCCACCCTTGAGGCGATTTAGTTCGCATTTGCAGCGCTATACAAGTTCTCACTCACTCATCCCATGATTAGCCAAAACATTATGACCACCCCATGATCAGCCAAAACATTATGACCACAACATGATCAGCCAAAATATTATGACCACCCCATGATCAGCCAAAACATTATGACCCAAACATGATCAGCTAAAACTTTATGACCACCCCATGATCAGCCTAAACATTATGACCACCCCATGATCAGCCTAAACATTATGACCACCCCATGATCAGCCTAAACATTATGACCACCCCATGATCAGCCAAAACATTATGACCACCCCATGATCAGCCTAAACATTATGACCAGCCAAAACATTATGACCACCCCATGATCAGCCAAAACATTATGACCACCCCATGATCAGCCAAAACATTATGACCACCCCATGATCAGCCAAAACATTATGACCACCCCATGATCAGCCAAAACATTATGACCACCCCATGATCAGCCTAAACATTATGACCACCCCATGATCAGCCAAAACATTATGACCACCCCATGATCAGCCTAAACATTATGACCAGCCAAAACATTATGACCACCCCATGATTAGCCAAAACATTATGACCACCCCATGATCAGCCAAAACATTATGACCACCCCATGATCAGCCAAAACATTATGACCACCCCATAATCAGCCAAAACATTATGACCACCCCATAATCAGCCAAAACATTATGACCACAACATGATCAGCCAAAACATTATAACCACCCCATGATCAGCCAAAACATTATGTCCACGCCATAATCAGCCAAAATATTATACCAACCCCATGATCAGCCAAAACATTATGACCACAACATAATCAGCCAAAATATTATGTCCACCCTTGAGGCGATTTAGTTCGCATTTGCAGCGCTATACAAGTTCTCACTCACTCATCCCATGATTAGCCAAAACATTATGATCACCCCATGATCAGCCAAAACATTATGACCACAACATGATCAGCCAAAATATTATGACCACCCCATGATCAGCCAAAACATTATGACCACAACATAATCAGCCAAAATATTATGTCCACCCTTGAGGCGATTTAGTTCGCATTTGCAGCGCTATACAAGTTCTCACTCACTCATCCCATGATTAGCCAAAACATTATGATCACCCCATGATCAGCCAAAACATTATGACCACAACATGATCAGCCAAAATATTATGACCACCCCATGATCAGCCAAAACATTATGACCACAACATCATCAGCCAAAATATTATGACCACCCCATGATCAGCCAAAACATTATGACCACCCCATGATCAGCCAAAACATTATAACCACCCCATGATCAGCCAAAACATTATGACCCATACATGATCAGCTAAAACATTATGACCACCCCATGACCAACCAATACACATATATATTATTAAGTGTTCTTGCATAGCAAGACCACTTACTGTTGTAAACCCACTTTTGCAACTTGCACCTACAGGTAAGCCTAGATTAAGGCTTACCTGTAGGTGCAAGAAATATCTCCTAAACCTACACGGTTTAGGAGATATTTACTAAAATCACAGGCGCCACTGTCTACGGTGCATGCGCGCCGTAGATAACGGCGCATTCATGGGGTTAATCCCATTCACAAATTCGGCTAAGTCCCAGCAATGCTTGGGCTTAGCCGAATTTGACGGCTCCCGCGCGCATGCGCGGAGTCACGTCTTCGCCGCTCCGGCCAATCACAGCGCCGAAGCGGCGCTGTGATTGGCTGGAGCGGCGATACCCGGAAGTAACATTCCGGCTATCACCGCAGCGATGGCTGCGGCTGGAGAGAGGGACACGGACGGCTTCGGGGGCCCCAATCTAAGGTAAGTGGTACATAATGAGCTAGTATGCTAGTCATACTAGCTCATTATAGCTTTGTCTTGCAGGTGGGCTAAAAAGAAAAAAAAAATTATATGGGTTTACAACCACTTTAAGTGTTCTTGCATAGCAAGACCACTTACTGTTATTTCACATGTTCTGGGAGTGTCCCAGTGTAACTAGCTTCTGGAATCAAGTATTCAAACTCATTTCATCCACTACAGGAATACTTACACCCCCTAACCCATCACTGGCTATACTACACATTGGTCTAGAAAACTTTCCATACACCATGAGACCGGTGGTATCTCACATCCTGTTAGCTGCTAGATCCTTTATACTTCAAAATTGGAAAAAACATTCCTGTAGTTAATCTTACTGATGTAACCAGAAAAGTTCACCAAAACTACACGATTGAACGACTTTTAGCAATCAATTCACTCAAATGCGGTAAATTTGATAACATGTGGGAAATTTGGACTAGCAACTATAATACTGCCTGAATATATATATATATATATATTGTGACAGCAGGAAGGTAAAGTCACCTGGTTGCATCCAGGGGGGTAGATATATTTCGCCCAGATTCAGGCTTTACGCCGACTTATACAACTAGGTGGAGAGTTGTATAAGGCTAGTGGGCTCATGGATGACTCATACCTCTAGGGAGAGTGTGGGGCGTCGTGCAGACAGAGATGAGGAGACCAGCTGAACCTTGTCAGCTCATTTAGGCCTCTATAAGAACTCCCAGCTTCATTAGATGTTAGCTCATGCCTGGAACCAGACCTGTGTGGACTGTCTAGGGAGAGTGAACCCCTGTGCGGTGAGACAAAGCCTGTGTGGCTATTTGCTTGGACATTTAAAACCAGGGACTTAGGGACTAGGACAGCACTAGGCTGATCCCAGTTGTTAGTTAGGAAACCTGTATGTTTAGTCAGAGGTCAAGTTGACCAGGATTTATTTTGTTTATGTTTCTTTTGCTTTGCTGTGTTTTGTCACTGTAAATAGAAAATAAACCGCACCTTTTTGATTTTGAAAACCACAACCTCCGTTTGCTGGGCCTGTTTTTGTGTGGGGAGCCCATCTCGGGGGTCACACACACCCGCTGCCGAGCTAACCCCCTCACAGTTGGTGGAGAACCAGTGGCAGTTTTTTTTTTTAAGCCAGCATGGAGGAGATACTGAAGCAGCTGGCTCTAGCAAATGCCAATCAACAGCAGACAAATGCAGGTTTGCAAAAGAACTTCGCAGCCCAGCAGCAAGCTCATCAACAGAGCCTTGCAGCCCAGCAGCAGACAAACGCAACTTTGCAACAGAGTCTGGAGGCTCAGCAACAAGCCCAGCAGCAATCTGAGGCCCGCTTCATAGACCTGTTGCAGAAGCAAGAGCAGAGACTACAACAACAGATGGAAGCAGTAATGCAGCAACGTCCGCAGACCAGTGAGGAAAGCCGTCCCACTAATACCGCGTCCTTTGGGGTGAGTCGTTTATTGACAAAAATGACTGGAGAGGATGATCCAGAGGTATTTTTGACCACATTTGAAAGGACCGCTGAAAGAGAAAAGTGGCCTGAGGAGCAGTGGGCTGGACTGGTGGCTCCTCTGTTAACTGGTGAATCGCAGAAAGCTTACTATGACCTAGAGCCTAACCAAGCAAAAGACTATGTGATGCTAAAAGCTGAAATATTGGCAAGGCTGGGTGTCACCCAGGCTGTCCGGGCTCAGCGTGTGCATAACTGGACTTTCCAGCTTGGAAAACCCCCCAGGTCTCAAATGTATGATCTCATTCACCTGAGCAGAAAGTGGCTACAGCCAGAGACTTTGTCCGCACCAAAGATTGTGGAACGTGTTGTAATGGATCGGTTTTTGAGAGCTCTTCCTACTGCCATCCAAAAGTGGGTAAGCCATGGAGACCCAGAGACGGCCGATGGTCTTGTGGATCGTGTGGAGAAATACTTGGCTACAGAGAACCTGACGGCCTCTTCCAGAGACACTCGGACTTTCCACCCTAAGACCAGACCATCCCCAGGGGCGGATAAGAGGATTCCAAGGGGTGAGGGTGGAGAGAGTGAGAGGGTGGGAGCTCTACCCCAAGTTTGGCGAGAACAGCCTGGGAAATCAGCGGCTCAAGAGGCCGCAAGAAGGATCGTTTGCTACCGCTGCCGGCAAGCGGAACATATTGCAGCCAATTGCCCGGTTGTGGAGGAACCCATGCAGTGTGACTTTCTGACGGGCAGACGTCAGTCGCTGTGTGCGACAGTCGCATGCACTGCCATTCGAGGAACTGAGAAACATTTATGCAAAATGTGTGTTAATGGTAGAAATGTTGTGGTATTGTTAGATTCAGGTAGCCTTGTGACCCTGATAAAGGCTGAGTTAGTTAAAACAGAGGTCTCTGGGAATAGCAAGGTAGCTGTTATTTGTGTGCATGGGGACACCCAAGAGTATCCAGTGACTACAGTGTGTTTCGAGACCCCCAAAGGTACCCTCTCTCATCCAGTGGGCTTAGTATCTCAGTTACCGCATGACGCCATTGTGGGAAGGGATTTTCCGAAGTTCTGGGAACTGTGGGATGATCCTGAGCCCCCCACTGGTGCCCCTATGTACCAGGAATGTGATAGCCAGAACTCCCCTGAGAGTGGTGAGGACTCTCCGGAATTTCCCTTATCAGTATTGGCAGGGGAGACTCAAGAAACTGGAGAGGAGCCCACCTCCTCAGACGAAAACCTACCGTCTGTGGAGTTTTCTGATCTTGAGGTTCACAGGGAAAACTTTGCCACAGAACAGTTGAAAGACCCCGCCCTAATAAAGGCACGGGAAAACGTAGTGAAAATAGATGGCGAGTTAGTGAACCCAGATAATACCTGCACTTACCCATACTTCAGCGTAGAGAAGGACCTACTGTATCGGGTGGCAAAAAGGGCAGAAGAAACCGTTGAGCAGCTTGTGGTGCCCAAACCTTACAGGAAGTTGGTGTTGGAGTTGGCCCATGGGCACATTCTTGGAGGTCATCTGGGGACAGAGAAAACCCGAGAGAGGGTATTACAGAGATTCTATTGGCCGGGGGTGATGAAGGACATAGAAAATTATTGTTCCTCCTGCCCTGTGTGTCAGAGGTCGGCCCTGATGCCACATTTCCGTAGCCCGCTGGTCCCTCTACCCATCATTGAGGTCCTGTTTGAGAGGATCGCCATGGATTTGGTAGGTCCTATAATCAAGTCCGCTAGGGGGCACCAGTACATATTAGTTATAATGGACTATGCCACCCGTTATCCAGAAGCGATCCCTCTCCGAAATACCTCGGCCAAAACCATAGCCAAAGAGCTATCTCTTGTGTTTAGCCGGGTGGGTATTTGTAAAGAACTGCTTACGGACCAAGGTACACCCTTTATGTCCCGGGTTATGAAGGAGCTGTGTAAATTGTTCAAAGTGACGCAATTACGTACATCTGTGTATCACCCCCAAACCGATGGGCTGGTTGAAAGGTTCAACAAAACCCTAAAACAAATGTTGAAGAAAGTGGTGGATAGAGATGGAAAGGATTGGGACTGTCTACTTCCTTATCTGATGTTTGCTATTAGGGAGGTGCCCCAATCCTCTACGGGATTCTCCCCCTTTGAGTTACTGTATGGGAGACACCCAAGAGGGCTGTTGGATATTGCCAAGGAAACTTGGGAAAGTGAGAGTTCTCCCCACAGGAGTGTGATTGAGCATGTCGCCCTGATGCAAGACACAGTAATGCCCATCGTGAAGGAACATTTGGCCCAGGCGCAGTTAGCACAGCAGAGAGTGTACAACCGTGGAGCCAAGACCCGTACCTTTTCCCCGGGGGATAGGATACTGGTACTTGTCCCTACGGTTGAAAGTAAATTCCTTGCCAAATGGCAAGGCCCCTACGAGATAATGGAAAAAGTGAGCGAAGTGAATTACAAGGTCAGACAACCAGGAAGGCGAAAGCCCGAACAGATCTATCACGTTAATCTGTTGAAAGCCTGGAGGGATAGAGAGTCCCTAGTCGCAGACACTTGGTCACCAGCTCAAACTGGTTGCGTGATTCCTGAGGTTGGAATAGCAGCCACCTTGTCACAACCCCAACAACAGGAGGTTAAGGAGTTTGTGCTTCGCAACAAGGAGGTATTCTCTGAGCTGCCGGGACAAACATCTGGGGTAGAGCATGACATCATTACCCCGCCCGGTGAAAGGGTGAAGTTAAAACCCTATCGGATCCCAGAGGCCCGACGGGAGGCAATACGGGAGGAAGTACAGAAAATGCTGAACTTAGGGGTGATAGAGGAGTCCCAAAGTGATTGGTCTAGTCCCATTGTGTTGGTGCCTAAACCGGATGGGAGCTGGCGATTTTGTAACGATTTTCGTCAGTTGAACAAAGTTACAAAATTTGACACCTACCCCATGCCACGTATAGATGAGTTGATCGACCGGCTGGGAACAGCCCGATACATGACGACTCTTGACCTCACAAAAGGGTATTGGCAAATCCCCCTGGCCAAGTCGGCCAAAGAGAAAACCGCATTTGTAACCCCAGACGGGGCGTTCCAATATAAAAGAATGCCGTTCGGGTTACAGAATGCACCGGCCACATTCCAGCGGAAAATGGACCAGATGCTGAGGCCCCATCGGAAGTATGCTGCGGCTTACCTGGATGACATAATTGTCCATAGCACAGATTGGGCCTCACATCTGCCAAAAGTGCAAGCAGTCCTGGACTCTGTTCGGGAAGCGGGGTTTACGGCTAACCCCAAGAAGTGTACCATTGGGCAGGAGGAGGCCAAATATCTTGGGTACACCATTGGGAGGGGAGTAATAAAACCCCAACTCAACAAAGTCGAGGCCATCCAGAGTTGGCCACGTCCCAACAGCAAGAAGCAGGTACGAGCCTTTCTGGGAATCGCTGGGTATTATCGGCGATTCATTCCCCACTTTGCTTCTAAGGCTGTGCCCCTAACCAACCTGACGAAGGGGAAAGGGTCGGTCATGATTAAATGGACCCCCGAGGCTGAGGCAGCATTCCAATTCTTGAAACAAGCCTTATGTAGCCAGCCAGTGTTGTACTCACCCGACTTCTCTAAAGACTTTGTCGTACAAAGTGATGCGTCAGATGTGGGGTTAGGAGCAGTATTGTTCCAGGTCTGGAACGGGGAAGAGCACCCAGTCATTTACCTCAGCAGGAAGTTGAAGTCCCATGAGGTAAATTACGCCACCGTTGAAAAGGAGTGTTTAGCGGTGAAGTGGGCTCTAGATTCCCTTCGGTACTACCTGCTAGGTAGGCACTTTGACATGGTTACGGATCACGCTCCGTTAAAGTGGATGGCTCAAAACAAGGAAACAAATAGAAGAGTGAATAGGTGGTTCCTGGCCCTCCAGGAATTCAACTTCACAGTAAAGCATCGCCCTGGCGTTCAAATGGGGAATGTGGATGCTTTGTCTCGAGTACATGAATGCCTGATTGCTGGTGTTCCAACCCCGAGGTTAAAACAAGAGGGGGGGGGGTATGTGACAGCAGGAAGGTAAAGTCACCTGGTTGCATCCAGGGGGGTAGATATATTTCGCCCAGATTCAGGCTTTACGCCGACTTATACAACTAGGTGGAGAGTTGTATAAGGCTAGTGGGCTCATGGATGACTCATACCTCTAGGGAGAGTGTGGGGCGTCGTGCAGACAGAGATGAGGAGACCAGCTGAACCTTGTCAGCTCATTTAGGCCTCTATAAGAACTCCCAGCTTCATTAGATGTTAGCTCATGCCTGGAACCAGACCTGTGTGGACTGTCTAGGGAGAGTGAACCCCTGTGCGGTGAGACAAAGCCTGTGTGGCTATTTGCTTGGACATTTAAAACCAGGGACTTAGGGACTAGGACAGCACTAGGCTGATCCCAGTTGTTAGTTAGGAAACCTGTATGTTTAGTCAGAGGTCAAGTTGACCAGGATTTATTTTGTTTATGTTTCTTTTGCTTTGCTGTGTTTTGTCACTGTAAATAGAAAATAAACCACACCTTTTTGATTTTGAAAACCACAACCTCCGTTTGCTGGGCCTGTTTTTGTGTGGGGAGCCCATCTCGGGGGTCACACACACCCGCTGCCGAGCTAACCCCCTCACAATATATATTGTTACGTTTCTAACAATTTTAGATGCATAAGTACATTTACTCTTGTGCTTCTTTTTGTTGCTCATTGTTATTTCTTATTTTTATGTTTCTTTGATTTACTTATTCCTTGTATACTATTGAAAAACTTTTAATAAACCTCTTTCAATGAAAAAAATAAATAAATTAATAAATAAAAGTTGAAATGCATTTCTCACTCTATCAAGCTTGTCATGTGCACTTTTTAAATTTGATCAATCAATTGGTTTGTGTAATGTTTACTATCTTTACTCACTCCAAACACTCCATCCAGTTACTCTGCCCACTCCAGTTGTAGACTACTGGTGGAGGTAAGAACACTTCACACAATTTCTCCAGAAATTGTAGCTTTTCTAGTTAGTGTATACTTTCCTAATACAGTGTAGCGGCAGCCCCTCACACTCCCATCTCGGTCTCGTCTTTCTCTTGTCTAGGGGTATCTTAGAGGGGAGGGAGCGGGGACACTACGCCTGGCTTCCACCACAGATGTTAGTGCGGTATAAGCAACAGTTCTGTATTACCTTCGGGTCAGTGCTGTGCACCTGGATTCTCCCTCCAAGAGTCACCACGAACCATGTCTGTCAGAAATTGAGCTCCACACCATTAAAGTTCAACACTCCTTTATTCTTCTCGTCTGAACACAAACAGTTGAACTCCCTTGATAGAACAGAACAGAACAGAAAAGGAGGTGTGGATGCGAACAGGCCCAGACACAATGTAAGCTGCCACTTCCCTTCCTAGAAGTGTGTCCTGGTCTCCGCACGAGGGTAGATTTCCTTCCAGGCCGTCTCCGACGAGAGACTCACCCGTCACTGGCAATATGCTGCACCGGGTCTTCAAATGAGGAGCTCCCCTCGGTCCATTGCGCCTTCCGGATTCGGGTACCCAATCCCTGGGTTCCCTAGGATCTCCTTCCCTCGCGGAACTCAGTGTTGGGCACTGAGCTCCGGACCTCCATCCAAGTACCTCACCCCAGGCTAAAGGTGCCTGGGATGGAACTCGACCTCCGCTGTCCTCTAGGCCTAAGCCACCCAGAGGAGCGACACGACCCACCGTCCGCAAGCTGAAGGTGCCTGGGACTTCGAACCCGTGACAAAAATGGCCGTCCCCCTTTATACCCTCTCCCAGCAAGCACGGCGGGTTCCCCGCCCCACCATACCGCTGCCGAGGGAGGACAAAAAGGAGGCACAGCACACAGCAATGATTCAACCCCAGCCCAGGGCGACAGCGCCACCCACTGGGCTGCAGGGAATTACACATCACTGATGTCTCTGCCAAATTCAAAATTACACCCGGGAAAGTACATACCCGCTACAACAGTAATACCTCGGTTTGCGAGTAACGCAATATACAAGCGTTTTTGAAGGATGAGTATCATATTTTTTTTTATTTTGACTTGATATGCGAGTGCTGACTTGATATACGAGCAGTAGAAGGATCGCAGTTTTACTGTAAAAAAAAGTGAAATTACACTAACCATGTATATGCAGCGTTAAGGAGTCTGGTACTCATCAATGTAGTAAAGCCGCTGGTGTATACAGTAAAGCTGCTGGTGTATATATTACTGTATGAGTCCAGAGGTGTGGGGGGCACTGGTGGCTCCCAGCGCTTCCTGGAGAACTAGGAGATGCTCGCAGACACTCAGACACTCCCAGTTGGGTGGGGTTTGCGTAACGTGCGTCAGGGCACCCGGAAGTGTCAACAGTTCCCGAGTGTCTCCCAGTGTCTCTGAGTTCTCCATGAAGCGCTGCGAGCCACCAGCGCCCCCCGCACCCCTGGCCACATACAGTTTTGCATACATAAGCGCCTCAGCACCTCTGGTCACATACAGTACTACATACACCAGCAGTGGTTGTGGAATAATTCATCTTAGTTGACATTATTTCTTATGGGGAAACTCGCTTTGATATACAAATGCTTTGGATTACAAGCATGCTTCTGGAATAAATTATGCTTGTAATCCAAGGTACTGCTGTATCTAGCTCCTTTAATATCCTATGCAGCCAGCCTGACAAAATAGCCCAAAGCACTGAAATCTTAAAAAACTCGCTTCCCTGCTAAGTTTTCTGCTGCGGTATGAATTGTGATCTTAGCAAAAAGTAGCAAGCCTAGTTGTGCCATATTTTTTTTACAGACATGAAATAAATCTACAACAGTAACATCCTCACAAATGAGATGAGTAAGCATAGGGATGGAATGCACACTTGAAACAATCTACCTGCTGCAACTTTTGTTAGGATTACATTCTGAAGTGACGTAGTATGTTATGTATAGTATGTTATGTTATAAGGGTATCAAATTTTTTCTGCATTTGCTTGCAACTATTTTAACCATTTTAATAATTTTAAAAGAAAGTCTTAAACTTTTACTAAACCCACAACAGTAAAATCAGTCTGTATATTCAGTAAAGCATGCTTGTTATACTTACTGTGGAACCTAAGTAGTTAATGATCCGCATGGTGTAAAAAGACTGTTTGATCCTGTCTTCTCTGGTCCTCCCCTTTCACAGTCCCCAATCCATCTGCTTATAGAACAGAGCCTTGGGAGCACTCTGCACATTCTCAGTTTTGTGTGTATTGCTAGAGAGTTTTTTTTCCTGGGAGGGTGCATGTGATTGGCACATCAGCACTGTCCAGACAGAGGGTCATGGGTCCTGCAGCCTCATAGGATATTCAGAGAACGAAAACTCCTACAGGCTATAACCAGACACTGATAGAAGTCATGACTGCTATATACTGCTGATTAGGAAAGGACATTTAGCGGTTTATATTTACTAAAATAATTGCATTTCCATGTTTTGTGTGTACTGTGGGAGACCAGATATAGTGAATGCAGGGTCCTGAGTTTAGTAACACCTTAACATTTTTGGAATTATTGTTTTAAATTTACAGGCATACAGTATATAAATATACTGTATATATAATTATAACCATACATATTATATTGTATAGTAAGAAAACCTAATGGTGAACCTGCCTCCATAACTGGGTTTGGGTTTTGGATATTAGCATGAAGTATCCTCATGGACTTGTGTCCTATTTTTTATTTAAAATTTGTAGAATTATATTTTATTGTTAAGGTTTTCTTTGATAAATACTTCTCAAATTATTTTATTCTACAAAGGACACATCCTAATTCAAATACAATTTATTTGTTAAAGGAACTCCTTTGTGGACATCTTACGGGCCATTCTGCTCTCACTAGAAGTTCTTATTGAAGATCCCGAGCTTCAGGTCAATGGATTTATTCTAATCATAGACTGGAGCAATTTTTCCTTCAAGCAAGCCTCCAAGCTCACCCCTTCGATTCTCAGGTTGGCCATCGAAGGCTTGCAGGTATGAAGAGACTGAAATGTTTTTCATTTAATTGTGAATACATTTATAGAGAACAAGTATATAAAGTAAATATGATGTGCATCATGTCTCAGAGCATGTCTCTGTGGAATGTCACTGGACATATTTGAATTTTTTCACCCTTGCTTATTATGTTTGGAGGGTGCTCCTGGGGTGTGTTGGTGCGCTCGCTTCTTCCTTGGGTTCATTCCCTCAGCTCCCGGGATAGACTTGCCTCACAGATCCTGACTTGCAACACTGCTTATTCAGAACAATTTATACATATGCTATATGTTTGCTCCTGATGAGTGGCATCTGGCCACGAAACACGTCGAGCCTATCAATGTCATCATGTTCCCAACACATAGCTTGACCTCAACTGTGATTCATTTACATCCTATAACCCATTTTTATCCATTACTCAATAAGCATTTGGCTTTTTCTACCAGTTACTTCCATGGGATACTATGCGATTTTAAGATGCGTGCATGTATATATATGAATTCCTCCTTTTTTTGTATGCCATCACCTTGTATACAGATAAAATACTCATGTTCAACCATGTATCACATGTTTATGAGGTATGCTTTGTTTATATGTCAATTAAACAATTTTACAGTTTTTCCTTCCACGCATCTTGTGCCTCAATCAAAGTCCCAAAAACCCCCTTCTTATTTTTGATTTAGGGATGGAGGTGCATGTTATCATGCACCTCATTTAAAGTCCCCAAACATCTTTGCTATCTTTAGTAAATAAGCCCTGCTAAAAAGAGAGAGGGATAAATTTGCCCAGTTACATAATTTCCTTATAATTTTGATAAGAAGAGTTTGTAGTTTAGGTAGAGGGTAGTCTACCCATCTTAATACCAAGGTAGGTGATGTGGTCACTGACTACGGAGTAACCCAACATGTGTGTGCATGACTTGGGGGGAGGGAGAGGACCAAGACAGTAATAAGACATCACATTTTTCTACATTAATTTTGTAGCCTGAAATGTCCTCTATTCATCCAAGTTGTTTCTCAGCTTGGTTAGGTCCTGATCTAACTTTGGTGTAAACACCAAGAGTTCATCAGGTAATAAAGCTGTCTCCTATCAATGAGAGATAACTACATAAAGGCTCCATCGCAAGGTTGAAAAGCAGGAAAGCTAAGGAACATCCCTGGCAGTGCCCTCCTGAAGTGGTGTGTGGGGCAGTGGCGTACCAATGGAGGTGCCACACATTGGGGGGTGTCGCCCCGCCCTCTGTGAGTGAAGCAGCGACAACGGGGCGCCGGGCACAGGCAGCAGTGGCGGCGATATGACAGTCAGGACAGGGAGAGGTGAGCTGTGACAGGATGCGGGTGTGCCCATGTGCGGACCTTACCCGGGTGACTGACACCCAGGGCCGGCCGCTGGATTTACTCTGCGCCGCTCACAGCCAGGGGAGAGAGACAGTAAACAGCGCTGATTAGAGGATGGGCGGCAACTGGTGGATTTAACTTTTCAAGTTAACCAGCAGTTGTTTGGTTGCTAGGTGGTCCTAGCAACCAATCATTAGCTTGTTAATATGAAAAATTTACTCCAGCAGTTCCTGCCCTCTATTCTGTGCTGCTGTGTCTCCAGCTCTGCATGCATGCCCCAGTAAGGTAAGAAGGAGCAATGTGTAATGTGCAGGGGTCCAGAGCTGCGGAGGCTGTGTTATGTGCAGGGGTCCAGAGCTGTGGAGGCTGTGTAATGTGCAGGCGTCCAGAGCTGGGGTGAGGGAGCTGTGTAACGTGCGGGGGTCCAGAGCTGTGGAGGGCTGTGTAATGTGCAGGGGCCCAGAGCTGTGTGGGGGCTGTGTGTAATGTGCATGGGTTTCTGAGCTGGGGGGGGCTTTGTGTAATATGCAGGGGTCCAGAGCTGTGAGGGGCTTTGTAATGTGCAGGGGTCCAGAGCTGGGGTGGGTGACTGTGTAATGTGCCAGGGTCCAGAGCTGTGGGTGGGCTGTGTAATGTGCAGGGATCCAGAGCTGGGGTGGGGAGCTGTGTAATGTACAGGGGTCCAGAGCTGTGTGGGAGTTGTGTATTGTGCAGGGGTCCAGAGCTATGTAATGTGCAGGGGTCCAGAGCTGTGGGGGGGCTGTGTAATGTGCAGGTGTCCAGAGCTGGGGTGGGGGCTGTGTAATGTTCAGGGGTGCAGAGCTGGGGGGTTAATGTGTAGGGGTCCCGATCTGGGGGGGGGGCGGCAATATGTAATGTACAGGGGTCCAGAGCAGGGGGAAATGTGTAATATACAGGGGTCCACAGCTGGGGTGGGGGCTGTGTAATGTGCAGGGATCCAGAGCTGGGGTGGGGGGATGTGTAATGTGCAGGGGACCAGAGCTGTGTGGGGGCTGTGTAATGTGCAGGGGTCCAGAGCTGTGGGGGATGTGTAATGTGCTGGGGTCCACAGCTGGGGTGGGGGGGCTGTGTAATGTGCAGGGGTCCAGAGCTGGGGTGGGGGGCTGTGTAATGTGCATGGGTCCAGAGCTGTGGGGGGCTGTGTAATGTGCAGGGGTTCAGAGCTGGGGTAGGGGGCTGTGTAATTTGCAGGGATCCAGAGATAGTGTGGGGGGGGGGGCTGTGTAACGTGCAGGGGTCCAGACCTGTGGGGGGATGTGTAGTGTAAAGGGGTCCAGAGCTGCGGGGGGCTGGGCAGGGGTCCAGAGGTGCAGTTGGGGAGAAGGGGTACACAGTAATGACAAAGAGATATTGGGAGGTGCAGAGGTATGCAGGGGGCACAGTGGGGTGTTTTTACATTTTAAAGTTGGGGGGGGTGCCAGATATAAGATCCGCTCCGGGTGCCAAATATAAGATCCGCCCCGGGTGCCAAATGCTCTTGGTACGCCCCAGGTGTGGGGAGACCGAAAACTGGGAGTATGCATTCTGGCGTTCAGAGATTTATACATTCTGGATAGGAAGTGGTAACAAATGCCCAGTCGCTCCGGGACCCTGAAGCGCCAACCATAAAATACATTGTCAAAAGGTTATTCTGTGTCTAATAAAAAAATAATACCTTTCAGGGTGCTGGATATGTGTCATTAAAAACAATTGTGCCCCATCATTTGTTGTCAATGGGAGGAATTGTGCCCTATCGTTGGTGTCATTGGGCCCTATCGTTGGTGTCATTGGGCCCTATCGTTGGTGTCATTGGGCCCTATCGTTGGTGTCATTGGGCCCCATTGTTGGTGTCATTGGGCCCCATTGTTGGTGTCATTGGGCCCCATTGTTGGTGTCATTGGGCCCCATTGTTGGTATCATTGGGCCCCATTGTTGGTGTCATTGGGAGGAACAGTGCCCCCTCTTTGGTGTCATTGGGAGGACTTCTGCCCCTTCATTGGTGTCAGTGGGGAGAATTATACCCCATTGTTGGTATCAGTTGGTGAAAACAGTGCCCCAAAGGCCAGATAGGAGCAAGCAAAGGGCTGCAGTTTGAAAACCACTGCCTTATAGGAAGCATTTACGTGTTTTTTTCATTACTGCTGAAATCATAATTACAGGTAGAATATTATTTACTTGCCGATTTGTATTTGGAGATTTGCAGCTTATATCTCTTGTAATGTTTTAAAATCATATCATATTGCAGCTCTATTGTAACAGCTCTTTGTAGCACAAGCACACTTATATTACATGTTAAATCACAGCTACAATATCTCTTAAGTTACCAGGTTTCCCTATGACCTCCAGTGGTCATATTTGAGCAGGGCAGAGCTGATTCAGCCCTGTCCTGTCTCCCACTATGCCAACAGATTACTATTATAGGAATCTATTGATTGCCAATATAAGTGCAAGTTAGATTATGTCAATTGATCTGTTGGTGTCAAAAGGTGCAGGCAGATACTGTTGCCTTTTGCCTCGAGGGAGGAGAGTAGTATAGTAACTCCAAAAAACACCTTCTTCTTCCACCAGTAAAATTAACAACGTTATCAAAAGTCACCCCATAACACGCAGTCTTTCATTCTACTGCCCCCTTCTGTCGCTAAATGGAATCTTCAACATTTAAATTATATTTTGCCTCTGTGATACCGTAGGAGGTTAATTAAGGTGGGTTATGAGTGGTGGTCTGGACTGTGTGTTTTGGGGTGACTTTTGATAAAGTTGTCGGTTTTATTGGTCGAGGGAAATGTGTTTTTTGTATTTACCATAACTGCATTTTATATATATATATATATATATATATATATATTAAAACAAGCTAAACCATATGGGGCACCATTGCAACAGATACTCAATATTACAGGCAACCCTGGTATAATAGCTCTTAACAACTTTGGGGGTACTTTTTTTTTAATTGGAAACCAACTTTATTGAAAAGTATGCATGGTACATAAATCAACATAAGCCAGTATGGCCAATATAATAGTACATACATGAACACAGTGAAGCATCTGTGTGTCACAAAGATAATAACAGCAGTGAAAGTAAAACCGGTATACAACAAAAATAAAAGATCGACATGTCAAGTACACGTTTCACCATCCGCCATCCATCTGTCCCAGACCTTCTCAAACTTTAGCGGACACCCTCTATGTACATAAATCAGTTTTTTATATGGGAGAGCATCGTTAACCGCCTTTTTCCAGCACTGAATTGTAGGGGGCAGGGCCTGCATCCAATTACGGGCCACTACTTTTCTTGCCAAGAATAGCGTCTCATGTAAAAAGGTACGGAGGGGTTTGTCGGCATCCAAGTCTGGCAACAGGCCAAGTAGGCACATCTTTGGGTCAAGGGTAGCAGGGGAGCCCATCTGATCGTGTAGGAAGCGTATCACCTGTGTCCAATATGCCTGAATGGTGGGACAGAACCATATGAGGTGGTAAAAGGAGCCCGGGGTATGGTCACAGAGGCGGCATCCCGGATTGTACGTGGGCCTGAAACGTGCCACTCTCTGAGGGGTCAGATATGTTCTATGTATAATGTACAGCTGTGTGAGGCGGTCCGACAGCTTGGGGGAAACCTTTTTCACGTCCTCCAAAATCTCGCCCCAGTCCCCATCCTCTATAAGTCCAACATCCGCCTCCCATCTAGTCTTAGCAGTATAGGCCAATGCTGTGGTGCTAGGGAGACGAATGGCGGAGTACAAAGTGGAGATGAGCTTAGCAGGCACATTACCCGTGACTGTGTCCACTATGGAGGGAACTGCCAGGGACGGGCAAGAGCCAGAAAACTGGGCCTGTATGGCGTGGCGGAGTTGCAAATACCTGAAAAAAAGGCAATTGGGGAGGGAAAATTCGTCCTTCAGCATTTGGAATGATTTAAGGCCTGAATTAGTCATGATCTGGTGTATGTATAAGATCCCATGGCGTATCCACGCCGCGGGGTCCGGAATGGACAATAATTCTGGCAAGCATGTATTGTACCAGAGAGGGGTATGAGAGTGTACCCTTGGGGTCCCAGTTCTCTGCAGTGCCGCCCGCCATACCCTCCGGTGGTGAGTCAACATGTCTGCTGTGTGTTGGGGGGGGCGTCTAGTCAATGGGGCTCTCAGGACCGATTGAAGTGGGGTATGGGCCGAGTCATCTGGGTGCTCACAGAGTAGTGTCTGGTATCTCGTTAGTTCATGTTTATCAAAATAATAGAAGTGGGACAGCTGGGAGGCAAAATAATAATCCTGAAAGTCAGGGAGAGCAGCTCCTCCCAACGTCACAGGGTTCTTCAGGATTCTCCAGGACAATTTGTGTCTGCCATGACCCCAAATAAATGAATTCAGGATGGATTCAATTGTCCTGAAAATTTTTTGTGGTATATAGAGGGGAGCATGCCAGACCAAATAGAGTATCTTGGGAAGGAGTATCATCTTAACCAAGCTGACGCGACCCATAACACCCAGGGGTAGTCTGGCCCAAGTCTGCGTCTTGTTCTTGATCAGAGCAAACAGGGGTTCAATGTTCAGTAGTTTATAATCTGAGAGCGATCTGGTGACCTGTACGCCAAGGTATTTAATCTGGGAGACCCTTGAAAGAGCCAGAGGAGGGGACGCGAACGAGGAGGGGAAATGGTCAATCGGAAGGATCTGGGACTTAGCCCAATTAATACTCAGACCCGAATGGCCACCCATACGTTCTATGGACTGGAGGGCTGCTATAAGAGAAGGACCGGAGTCCGCCAGATACAAAAGTGTGTCGTCGGCATACATCCCAATCTTTTCTTCCAGTTTCCCCATCCTGAGACCTCGGATGCAAGTGTCCGCACGGACCATTATAGCCAACGGCTCCACAGCCAATGCGTAAAGCATGGGGGAAAGGGGGCAGCCCTGCCGGGTCCCCCTCTCCAGCGGGAACTGGTCAGAAAGCCAACCGTTCACAAACACTCTGGCCCTCGGGGATTGATAGAGGAGTTGGACCCAGCGAATAAAGCTGGGGCCAAATCCAAATCTTGAGAGACACTCCCACAGGTAGTTCCACTCCACGGAGTCGAAGGCCTTGGCGGCATCCAGCGCCACCACAACCCTCGAGCCAATTTCATCATGGGACCCCTGAATATTCATAAATAGGCGGCGAATATTCATGGCCGTGTTCTTCCCTGGCATAAAGCCGGTTTGGTCAGGGTGTATCAATGACAGAATAACCTGGTTAAGGCGGGAGGCTAGAATCTTAGCTAATATTTTAATATCTACCTGTAACAGGGAAATGGGCCTATACGACTCCGGGTATTTAGGGTCCTTTCCGGGTTTGGGAATTACGACTATTTGGGCTTCTCGCATAGATGGGGGTAGAACTCCTGAGTCAAATATAGATTTATACAGGTACTTAAGTTCAGGGATTAGGATTTCGGAGTAGGTGGCATAGAATTCAAGAGGTAGGCCATCCAATCCTGGGGCCTTGGATGAGGCCAGACAGGAAATGGCCTCGGAGATGTCCTCCTCAGTAATAGGGGCTTCCAGAATTTCAAGCTGGTCGTCTGTCAGTTTAGGGAATTGAACTCCCGCCAGGTAGTCCCTGGTGTCTTTGGGAGTGTGGGCGACCCTAGAAGTGTAAAGTGCACGGTAGAATCTCCCAAATTCCTCCGCCACCAATTGCGGATCGGTGATGTCGTTCCCCTGCGGGTCGGTCAAGGACACCACCACAGGGGGACGCATATCCAAGTGGGCGAGATATGCGAGCAATTTGCCTGATCTCTCTCCATACTCAAACACCCTCTGTCTACAGAAGAAGATACGTTGTTTAGCCTTCTCCATGTGCAATTGGGAGACCTGGCGCGCCTGAATCTTTAGATTATTGGCCGCGCTGGGCGAGGGGTCCCGGTGGAACGCCTCCTCCAGAACCTGCAGGTACTCCGCAGCCTGCTGGACAATAAATGTTGATGACCGTTTAAGCCTGTTAATACGTGTGGAAAGTAGGGAACGAGCGTGAAGTTTAAACATTTCCCACACCACATCATGCGCGGCAGTGTCCCTGTTGGCCGTAAAATAGTATTGCAATTCTGTGGGGATGTCATCCTGGTCCTGCAGGGCAGTCAGCCAGAACGGGTTTAGCCGCCAAGAAGGAGCAGGGGAAGCCCTCAGGAGCTGAATCGTGACCCAGTAGGGGGCGTGATCCGAGAGTACTCTCGGAGCAAAGCCCACATCTCCTAACTTAGGCAGCAGGGACATTGAGATAAAAACAAAATCAATTCGTGACATTGTGTTATGACTGGCTGAAAAGCATGAGAAGACTTTAGTGTGCGGGTGTCTGTGGCGCCAAGTGTCGACAAGAGCAAAGTCGGTCATTATGCGGTGCAGTCTGGTATGGGTCGGTGGGTTAAGGGGGGGATCCAGTGTGCCCAGACGGTCCAGAGCGGGGATCAGGGTCATATTAAAGTCCCCCATCCACACTGCCGGTGCGGAGGGGTATTGTGTCATAAAGGCAAGGCCTTCCTGAATTACAGCTGAGTTGTACGGGGGGGGGAATATAGCAGGCAAGTAGCAGGATAGGAGACCCATTAATGGTGGCGTGCATAAACACATATCTGCCCTGCTGATCCGTGCGGAGCAGTATAAGCTCAAAAGGTACCCGTTTGGCAACCAGGACCGATACTCCTCTGGAATATGAGGTGTGAGTGGCATGATAAGCCCACCCCACCCAAGGTTTTTTAAGGGAGGATTGCAAGTGGCCCGTGACGTGGGTCTCGACCAGTGTGATAATGTCAGCTCTCTGAGATTTGAGAAATGTCAGGACCGCTGTGCGTTTGATCTTATTGCGTAAGCCTCTAACATTCCACGTGAGGAACTTCAGGGAACTCATGGTGGGTATATGGTGTGTATAATAGACCGCAGCCAAACCAGGACCAGCAGAGCAGATAAGGACACATCAGACAGTACAGAACATATCAGCAACCAATATTGATAGTGCATGTATGACAATGACATAGTACCTTTAGCAGAAATGAACAATTGTGAACATAGTGGCAAATAAAAAACAGCCAAAACATTTCCCCTCCCTCCCAGTCCAGTGCCACCCCAACTCGGCATGAACATAGTATCCCAAAACCAGGTATCAACCGGGGACATCCAACGTGAAAAAAGCATTGGAGGCGAGGGACTTAATTTCAAAGGGACATAGATACCTGTGATGAACAGAAAACAAAAAAAGAGGAAAAAACAATCAGGTAAACGGGGGGAGTGAAAAAAGTCCATAGAGAACCTAGGGGGACGACTTCTTCTCTGAGAAGTGCATGGGGTGTAGGGGCCACAAAAGCACAACACCATTGCAGCCGTGCAGAAGGGAGCCCCGCCTGCCATCAGGGTGGTACGTAAAGTAGGATAGGAAGTTCCAGCAACGTTCGGTAAGCTGCCCTCTACAAGCATCTCCCATGTGTGGGGAGAACGGGGAATTAACAGTTAGATCACCCGAAGGTGGCGAGCACGCTGTGAGATCCGAGGAGGGGCGGAAAAGGCTTATAGGTCTGTCTCCCCCGTCCCGGCGGAGGGCACTCACTAGCAACAGAGCAACCGTGAGGCGAATCACCAGGGCACGAACAGGGAGTGCCACCGGCACAGGGGACGGCAGGGGAGAGAAAAGAAAAGTACTCACAGCTCCCAGACAGCGCGGTATGCTCAATCTCGCCGATCTCTCCGGTCAATCCAAGTGGATGCAGACTCTGGGTCCTCGAAGAAGTGGGTCCGACCGTCGCACTCCACACGAAGCTTTGCAGGGTACAGCATGGCGTATTTGAGGTGTAGAGTGCGGAGGCGCTTCTTAACATCCTGGAACCTGGACCGCTGCCGTTGCACCTCATTGGAGAAGTCCGGGAAGACGGCAACACGAGCATTGGTATGGGGGATATTCCCCTTCTCTCTGGTTAGGCGGAGGATCTTGTCGCGATCCCTGAAATTAAGGAACTTCGCTATCAGGGTACGCGGTGGAGCTCCTTGGGGAGGAGGGCGGCCAGGGATTCGATGAGCTCTCTCCACTGCAAACATTACCGAAAATGCGTCTCTGCCGAAGGTTGAGGTTAGGAGGTTTTCAAGGAAGCTCTCCGGATCAGTGCCCTCAGCAGACTCAGGAAGACCGATGAAGCGGAGGTTACATCTCCGAAGGCGATTTTCCATGTCATCTGGTTTTGCGCTAATCTGTTGTAACTGGCGGCGCACCTCATCGGTGGTATGTTGTAAAGGGTGTAAGATATCCTCTGCTCTGCTAATACGGGTCTCCGTCTCCGTCACGCGGTCCCTGAGGGTAGAGAGATCCTGCCGGATAAGGGACACATCAATTTTTACCTCCTCGATCTTGGTGGTAAGCGTGCTCTGGCACATGGCGATGGCATCCAGTAATTTGTTAGTAGCCACCACAGAGTGATCCGCATCCAGGATAGCAGCAGCGCCGTCTCTGACCTGCCGATCCCCCTCCTCAAGCCTGCGGTATCTGGCCAGTTTATCGATGGCTTCAGAATTATTTTTAGACGGAGACATGCTGTAAGGCGACAGGGAAGATCCCTGGGTGCACCAATATGGCCGCTGTTAAGGAGGCTGGGTCCTCCACAACCTCCCCCCCCCTCCGCTGCCCAGGGACGGCCCAACGTAGGCAGCAGGTCACTCTCAAGCAGCTGTAATGGCAACAGGCTGTATGCAGGGGAATCTGAGCTCAGGGGAGTCAGGGAGGCCTGTAATACTTGCCAAAGATGTCTCCGGGTGGAGCAAGATGGCCGCCGTTCCGGGAGTCAGGCCGAGACCGTGGTCCGCTCACACAGCAGGTGTAGAGTGCAAAGACACCCCAGCAGCTGCAGCAGGTAATCCGGGGGCCGATGTAGAAGAGGATGGAGCCCAGTGCGCCCAGGGAGGCAAGGAGAAGTGTCCAGGGCCGCCGTCGGGAGGGCCAAGATGGCCGCCGAACCAGGAGCTAGGCCGAAGCCGGGGCCTTTCCTGAAGCAGAGGACCGGGAAGCGCCGCGACGGCAGTGGCGGCAAACCAGCGGGCTAACAGGCTTCAGGAACCGCAGGGAGAGCAGGACACGTCCTCGGATGTAGGGGATGGCAGGAACCGAGCAGGATGCAGGCAGGATGGTAGGTTAGGAGTATGGGCAGACGGAGCTCACATCACATGCGACCTATCCCATTGCTATCCAGGCCACGCCCCACTTTGGGGGTACTTTAACACACTGCTTGTATTTGAGAGGGTACTTTGATAGGCTATCTTACCGAAACAGCATCTGATAAAGGGGGGTGGCTGGTAGGCAGTACAGGCGCCTTTAGTAACCAGGTATCAGGTCCTCATTCCAACTCTCTAGGGTTCCCAGATGGCGGAGCCAGGTGTAGTGTCTCTGCACTATCCCTCCTCGACCAGAACCCCTCCCTAGTGCTAAGCACACTGTCCCTAGCCAGCGGGGATCTTGTCCCTACACTATACACTTTGCAAATGCACGCCAACTGCAGTGTTGCAGTTTTATTCATTAGAATTACCCTCACTAAAGATGGCCGTGGTGGTCATTCTGTGCAGCAGCATCCAAATAGACAGCTGCTCCCCTAATGACACCTACAGAGGACTCAGAAGAACAAAAGCTCCTTTCAACCTCTATGCCCTCTGCACAGCGGCTGCCAGAACATCACTGCCTACAGAGGGGAGAACGAACAGCACCTGCCTACACATCGTTGCATATTTTTCTGCAATAAGAAAACTGAAACATTTGTAATACATATTTGAAATAAAAAAATGACTACCGTATATACTCGAGTATAAGCCGACCCGAGTATAAGCCGAGGTACCTAATGTTACCACAAAAAACTGGGAAAACTTACTGACTCGAGTATAAGCCGAGGGTGAGAATGCAGCAGCTACTGTGAGTGGAAGAGGGTCAACAATGCCCATTTGCACGCCTCACTGTGCCCATTGCAACTTCACTAAGCCAATTGTCACTGCCCATTGCCACCTCACTGTGCCCATCCTCACTGTGCCCAACCTCACTGTGCCCCTAAAATTGAAATTGAACATTGTAAATTGTACCTGAAAAAAATTGAGAGGCTGCGGCGTCCATCGTTTAAAACTCGCAGTCTCTTCCTGGTCCCTTCCGTGATAGGCGGAACTGTGTCTGCTTATCACGCCTATCACGAACGTTCTCTCATCCTCAGTTTCCCAGCAGACGTCCGTGATTGGCGGAACACTGAACACAGTGTCTGCTGGGATGGGTGAGGATGAGAGAACGTCCGTGATAGGCGATTCTCAGCAGACACAGTTCCACCTACCACGGAAGGGACCAGGAAGAGACCGCAAATTTTAAACGATGGACGCCGCAGCCGCTCAATTTTTTTTCAGGTACAATTTACAATGTTCAATTTCACTGACTCGAGTATAAGCCGAGGGGGGGACTTTCAGCCCCAAAAAAAGGGCTGAAAATCTCGGCTTATACACGAGTATATACAGTAATAATTTCTAACCTGCAGTATAGCAAGCAGGCCTTGCTTTTCTAGGCCTTGTTTCAATGAGAGCACAGGTTTCCTGCACAAAATGTGACTGTTTTCTAGAGGCTATAAAAGCCACATTACACAGTTAGAGAATTACATGCTGGTAATCAAATGCCTCATTGCTAGAACAATGCTGATATTTTACACACAACGGTTTTCTTTACTGCAGTCTAGATTCTTTTTATTGCAGTAGTTTCACTCAATTGATCCTCTACTTAGCTGCGCACAATGTGATTTGGCACCTGCATTGTAGCACATTATTACTGAGGTAGGCCATCATACACCACAAACCGCATTACATTGCAGTGTCCAGCTAATGGCTGTTGCAGATGTACACACAGGGGTTGATCTACTAAAAATGGAGAGTGCAAAATCTGGTGCAGCTGTGCATAGAAACCAATCAGCTTCCAGGTTTTATTGTCAAAGCTTAATTGGACAAGCTGAAGTTTGAAGCTTATTGGAGGTTTATCTGCACCAGACATAAATAGATATTATAAGGCTACGATCATTGCACGCATGGTAGAATGGGGAAATAAAGAAAAAGAGAAAAAATGGGTCCGGATTGAAAATATTATAAGTAAAACAGCACTTCACAAAAACACATGGATACCACGAAAACACAGAACATTGGACTCGGACACTCACGAATTAACTACATAATAACGCAACTGATACAAATACAATCGAAATGAACTATAAATGTATCTCAAGATGGCATAGGACACCTGAAAAGATTCATAAATTCAGTAAAGACAAATCCCCACTGTGCTGGAGGGAATGCGGCCAGATCGGAACGACTATACACATATGGTGGGATTGCCCAAAGATAAAGGACTATTGGCAGGAAATCCAGCAATACATAGAAACAATAACTGGAGAAAAGGTACCTAATAGAATACAGGTCTTTCTATTCCACGAATCAAAAGGCTCAAATAAAAGTTATAGGAAAACACTAATCCCAACGTTGATAAATGCAGCAAAAGGATTGATACCGAAAAGTTGGCTAAGTACAAGAAAACCAGACATAAAAGAATGGTTTGAAAGAATGGAAAACTACAACAAAATGGAATACCTATGTAGCTGCGATATGAGGCAACTTGATAAATATAATAAGATCTGGGTGCAGTGGAAGGACTTTAAATCCTCTGAGAAATACCTGGAAAAAATGATAGGAGGATAGCAGAGAATGAAATAAGGAAGAAAGGAGAGAACAAACCATTAGGGAGAGGGGGAGGGAGATAGGGAGGGGGGGGAGGGCATGGTTTAAATTTAAATTTAAAATTAATATTAATGGGCAAAAATATTTAAGTAAAATTTTAAAATTAAAACTAGTAAATTAATAAGCCGATTGGACCGGTATCTGAAAACCACAAGTGATGCGAAACTGAAGCAGAGACGACATTAAGGAATAAAATCATGAACAAGTCTCTTGTTGTGGTTGAGTCTGAAGTGGTTAAAAAAATAAAAAAAAATAAAAAAAGAAGCTTATTGGCTACCATGCACAGCTGCACCAAATTCTGAGTGCTCCAGTTTTAGTAAATCAACCCCAATGTGTTTTGGGGATTTCCTTTCTCCTAGATATGCACAACATTCCGCTTTGGAAGACATCCAAAGGTACAAGTAAGTGCATAGACCAGAAGTAATTAGGTCAAGAGCTACATCCTACTTTGCAGGGTTACATTTTACTTTTTACCATATGAAATGATAAGTTAGGTTAGGTCCGTAGTTCTGTCACCTCTGAGTTAGCCTATTTAGCGTCTTCTGGACAATGGTACACTGCACATTGTGAGGGCACATAAAGGGTGCATAATATGGAAAATGAAAGATAGGAATTGCCATGGAGTTTTACGGACAGCTCTTCTTTCAGGCATTTGATAAATTAGCTTCTATATATGTCCTGGGATTGTAAGCTTTTCCTGTTGATTTATGTAGAAGGAACATACTTCTACAAGGTTACATTACATCATTATTAGAACAGTTTAAATCAAGATATGTCTTTAGAGGTGTAGCGGTTGGTTGCTACTAGTTACTAACATACACGCATATTCACCCTGCTGCCAGACATCCATACGTCACACTTCGTAGACAATGAAAAGTGTTTGCTTTGTTTTTTTGTTTTATTTTGGGGATTGAACTTGGTTGGGGGAAGGGATATGGAATGCCCATAGAATAAATTGGCATTTACAATGTTATAGCAGCTCCGGCTTTACATTGAAAATGTCATAGTGATTTACTCATTACTTTGAAAATGTAATAGCGGTTATGCTTTACACTTCCTTGAATTAGAACAAAGATAGTGGACTCTAATTTTGACAGCGTTACTTAAGACCGTTCTCCTCCTCTGCACTCTCCCTGCAGACTTCTACCTCCAGGACACTTCTCCTCCTGCACATCACTTTCCTGTCACAGCATTAGTACTCCTGTCCCACCATCTTGAGCTGACCAGGCCTCACTCTGAATAAGTCCTAGTAGTAGTTTCAACTGATGATCCTTAGTAGGCCGGGGGCCTGCAGTACCCCTTCTTGTGTCCGTGGACATTACTTAAAAAGGATATTTTGATGAAGGACTACTGCAGCCCTCAAATTTTCCACTCGCATTTTGCGAGTGGAAAATGAGGGCTTGCGAGCTGGGCTGCCTGGGAGAGGGGGGTGAGCACCGCCGGCATGCGGGGTTGATCGGTAGCCGTTCTCCCAGCGATCGCCCTAGGGGGAAGAGAGCATGGAGGAAGAGGAGAGCCGCGGGATAGCACGCTGTTACAGCTTACATTTTAATTGTCTCCGCTCTGCTCGACACAGCTCCGCCTCCTCTTGACCTGCGCCTGTAATAGACAGAACGCCTGTCCAATGCTGGGATGCGTTCTATCTATCACAAGCACGGGGTCAGGAGGAGGCGGGGCTGTGTTGAGCAGAGCGGAGACCATTATAATGTAAGCTGTAACAGCGTGCTATCCCGCAGCTCTCCTCTTCCTCCAGTCATGCATTCTTCTGCCCAGGCGAGGCTGCAATAGTGGGCACAGTGAGGCTGCAATGGGCACAGTGAGGCTGCAATGGGCACAGTGTGGCTGCAATAGTGGGCACAGTGAGGCTGCAATGGGCACAGTGTGGCTGCAATAGTGGGCACAGTGAGGCTGCAATGGGCACAGTGAGGCTGCAGTGGGCACAGTGTGGCTGCAATGGGCACAGTGTGGCTGCAATGGGCACAGTGTAGCTGCAATAGTGGGCACAGTGTGGCTGCAATGGGCACAGTGTGGCTGCAATAGTGGTCACAGTGTGGCTGCAATAGTGGTCACAGTGTGGCTGCAATAGTGGTCACAGTGTGGCTGCAATGGTGGGCACAGTGTGGCTGCAATGGTGGGCACAGTGTGGCTGCAATGGTGGGCACAGTGTGGCTGCAATGGTGGGCACAGTGTGGCTGCAATGGGCACAGTGTGGCTGCAATAGTGGGCACAGTGAGGCTGCAGTGGGCACAGTGAGGCTGCAGTGGGCACAGTGTGGCTGCAATGATGGGCACAGATGCGGCTGCATTGAGAGGCACAGGTGAGGCTGCACTGATAAAGTTGTTGTTAACATTTATTTTTGTAACTTAATTTTGCATAAAACATTTAAGTGTCATTTCATGAGATAATTTATGAGGGCGTATTTAGGGGCGGAATTAGGGGCGGGGTTGGGCAGGGTAGGGATTGAGTGGGGCACTGGTGGTGAGTAATCCTTGAGGCCTGGCTAGTAGCTCAGGACTTGAAATTTTGAGCCTTGGACTACTGATCCCAGCAAGCCCGATTTGCAAATCCTGCCCACCCTCGTGGCCCTGCAGCAACTTGGCACAACTCTCCACAGTCTCTCCCTCTGGCTCTGCACCCAGGTATGCCTCTTCCAGAACTCCACTGGGCTTCACTCACCGACTCCTGCCCTGAATTCTTCCTGAAGGATTTACCCGGACCATGCGGAAAAAAATGCTTCTCCAGCTCCTGTTCCAGGACACCTCTCCATGACCGTTTAAGAAGAGGCTCCTTCCCAGCTCCCGAGCTCCTCCACCGGATCCACCCCCCCCCCAGATGGGGGTGTTTCTCCTGCACGCAGTCTAGCACTCTATCCTTCAGTTCACCCAGCTGACAACTCCCCCCCAGCAGGCTGACTTTGAGTATATGTAGGAGGCCTGCCCCCTGCCAATCCTAGTTGGGGATTGGTCAGGGCTCCTCACATGTACTCCATGCCACTCCAACTCTCAGCCCTGCCCCTCTTCCAGAACATTCTCACTGGAAGCAGGGGAGGCGCCCAAGAGCTGAAGCACGTGCCAGTCACACCTACTGCTACACTAACCCCCCAGATCAAAAACAAACAGGTTTAGCTCGCAGCATAGGCCTGCTTAAATGTACCTGCACTGACAGAACCTACAAAACACTACACCTCTAGCACCTACCTATGGTAGAGGGTGCTACAGAGGCAAAATGTTTTTCTGTTTCCAATTGCCCATACAGTCAACTCGACCAATCAAGATTCTTGTCAGAGAATGTGACTTATCTCCTTATCCCCTCATCCCTTAAAGAGAACCTGAATTATGGCTTATGGGGCTGTGCCCAAAAAAGGAGTAGTTAACAGTATTAGCAGTGGTGGCCATGCACTGAATTGTTACCATGCCTTGGTAAGTAAGTGGTAAGTAAGTAACTAAAAAATAACGAAATAACTAAAAATAAAAATCTAGTCAAAATACCTACACGTTTCAGCCCATAGGGGCCTTAATCATGGTTACCACAAACAATCTCAAACAATATTAAATACCCACCCCTCCCATGCACTAGAGGAGGGACAGCTAATCAACCTTTAAAAAGAGACACACACTAGGGTTGTCCCAATACCACTTTTGTAAGACCAAGTACAAGTACCGATACTTTTTTCAAGTACTCGCCGTTACCGATTACCGATACTTTTTTAAATGTGATGTGACAGTTTTCAAAGCACAATGCAGACTAATGATATCTTCTTTATAATTGAAAGATGGCACTGATAGGCAGCATTGATAGGCACTGATAGGTGGCACTTATGGGCACTGATGGGCAGGCACTGAAATGCAGCACTGATTGGCGATTGCTGGCCTGGCATAATAAATTACATGAATGATGAGAGGAAAGGAAGGATTTTGCAATGCTATATACAGCATTGCAAAATCCTTCCTTTCCTCTCATCATTCATGTCATTTATTATATAGTATATGCTGCGACGCCAATCTTGGTACACCTTGCACTCGGACGCAGTAAGCAGCAGCGGACATCTTGTTAAACACAGCCCGAACTATATGGGCTTGGTGTAACAAGATGTCCGCTGCTGGCTTACTGCGGCCGAGTATAGGGTGTACCAAGATGGACGTTGGGATGTTCAACCTCTGACGTAGACATGGAACATCACTTCCGTTACTGAATGTGACAGCTCCAGTCACCGATTCTGATGGAAAATGCAGCTGCGCCCTGCACCCTGCACCCCTGCCACAACCAGCTTACCTAGTTCCACTGCTGCCAGCCTGCTGAGGACTCGCTCTCCGCTCCGGCTTCTCCATCCCGCTGACTTCCGGTTGCGAGCAACGCCCCCTCATTCCCTGGTATCGGATTAGGCATCTGGAGCATTTATGCGAGTACAAGTGCTTGCACAAATGCTCGGTATCGGTACCGATACCGATACTAGCATCGGTATCGGGACAACCCTAACACACACAATAGAGCCCTGCTCAAAGATGACCACTGGAGCTCGTAGGGAAACCTGGTAACTTCAGAGATATTGTAGCTATGATTTAACTTTACAATATTAGTGTGCTTGTGCTACAAAGAGCAAACACATTTGGATCTATTAAATGTATACAAAAAAATTATTCATGAAAATATAAAAGATAAAGTAAGTGCCAATAGCACTTATCCAAAGTTATAATAAATAACTCCACAAAAAAGAAGTGTCAAAACCAAGTAAAAAAATCATACAGAGGTTGGGGGCAGCAAGATCACTTAAAGAGGAGCTCCAGTCTGGAAAAAAGAAATTAAAAGTCAGCAGCTACAACTACTTGTCCAGGAATCCCACAATGTTGGCACCCCAGCCGATTCATCAATTTGCTTTGGGTGCAGGCACCGCCATTGTAAGTAATGGAAATGTTTTGCTTGTGTCTAACTAGCAAGGTTACTTTGTGGTCTAAACAAGGAAGCTGATAACTCTGCAGTGTGTAAATGTGCTTTTACTATACAAAAATGCTGTACATACAAAATTATTACAATATTAGGAATACAGTACAAGACTGACAGAAATCTATAACAAGCAAAATGCCTAGCAAATAAACAGCCTATGGTCTATAACAATAGAAATACACTTAAAAGTTACTTAACTCCAGTTACTGTATGTTCGTGATCTCCATTGACAATGATTCTTCTGCAGATCAGGCACCTTCTTGTATTATGAGTGGCTTCTGGTGTTAAAGCATGATGAAGTGGCCTTCTGGTCTATACCTGACAATCCTTTTTATATGTTCCAGTTTGTTGACAATGGTTACAAACTTGTTTTCCATAACAACTGACTAACAGTCATTCTTTCAGTTTAAGAGACCGTCTCTTACCTGTTTACTGTAGCTATAATGACAACAGCCTATTCAAACTGTCAATCAAATACAACAATGGTATCTACATTCCCATTGTATCCAACAGCATTTGTTTGAGAGGTTCTGTGTCTGAATGCTGTTCCAGTCTTATAATAAAAAAATCATATTTTATATCAACGCAACACATTCCGCCCTTGATATTTTTTTTTCTCTCAGACTACACACAGAAAATCTCTTCATTACTAAACTCATTCTAAACATTCATTTTCCTTGAATGCAACCTCATTCATTGAGAAGGTGTTTCAGTCTTTGGCTAAAAGTTCATTAGAAAGTCCATTCTAAAGTTCTTTAGAAACAAGTCCAGGCTTGTAATACACCAAAGGCCTTGCTCTCCACAGCTCTTGTGGTCTTCTGTCATTCTGTCCATCACGTAACCACTTTTCTCTGGTCTTCCTATGGATCAAATCGGAGACAGCCTTTGTAGTGGAAAACAAAGCAGATTATCTGTTCCTTCTAATAATACATAAACAGTAGACCCTTCAGCTACAATCTCTCCTCTAACTAGATTCTTGCCTGGATCTCTGACCAACACTTTGCCACCTGCCTGTATCCACTTCTGACCCTCCCAAAGAACATCAATAGGGAGGAAAGGAAATATACTGATATTTCCCAGAAGATCACTGCTGTTTATTTTGGAAGGTTTGATGTTATGTAGCCTCACTTTCCACACTTGCTGAGAAGTATCCACTAACCAGTCAGAGTCCCAGCCACTGTCTTGAAGCTCATCTGCCAATACAAATATAACTTCAAATTATTGCCAGATTCCCTCTCCTTCCTAGATAGGCTTCAGCTTCAGATATGTATCTCTTGGTTTCTATGTCATGGGAAGCAGTAACATGGTATCTGTTAAGCCCTGTTCTTTCAGGAACCTTACATAAATGCTGAACTCTGGACTCCAGCTGTGGAATCTGCACCTCAGCCCCAACCATCCTTTCATATGGTGTGCTATTGGCCTAGAATTTAACAACATGACTGCCTGTGTGAGGACCCGATCCCACCCCCTTAGTGTATGTGTGGGTGTAAGTTTGCGTGTCTGGTCCTTCAATAGCCCGTTGTATCATTCAATCAAACCAGCTGCCTGTGGATGGTGATAGTATGGGATGGGGCACAACCAGTACTCTCCAGAATCTTTGGCCCACTGCTGTACTGTTGATCATGTGAAGTGTGAGCCATTATCACTTTGGACTTGTTTGGGACAACCATAAACAACGACAAGTTTCTGGAGCAGTTGAAGTGTTGCGGCTTGATCTGCAAGTTTGCAAGGATGAACAAGCATAAGTCCTGAATAGGTGTCCACTGCAGTGCTACAATATCTCAGTCCATTGTTTCCCCAAGGCAGGGGACCGATAAAGTCAATCTGCCAGATCTCTGCAGGCCTCTCACCCCTCTTAATCGACTCGCTGAAGTACTTTTACAATGGCCATTGTCGTACTACTCCATGCACTGTACAGTTCCCTATTACAGTCTTTATCATCTCCATGTATATAGGCAATCCTCTCTTCTGTGCCCATTCATATGTTGCTTTCTGCCCCAAATGTCCAGTTTGCTTGTGGGCCCAGTTGGCCAAGTTCATTAAGACAGGATCAATTGGCACAACTGCCTTCACTTTGGCAATTTCATCTGCAACTCTGTTATAGTTCTCAAAGTCTGGAACTAGGGGCACATGTACGTCAACATGCCCCAATTTTATGGTGCGGGAGTGAGCTTCCTTCCAGATGTAGTCCCAGACTTCCTTGTCTCCCCACACCATCTTTCCATTAATCATCCATTCATTGGACTTTTACGTTGCCCAAGTTGTCAGTCCTTTAAAGACCGCCCAGCTATCAGTGTAGATAGTGACATGGGAAGAAGGATCCTCCTGAAGAATCATCACTACAGCTTTCAACTCTGCATACTGACTGGACCCTCCGATTCCGGTCTCCTGCAGGATTGTGTCTGTACTTGGGTTGTAGGCAGCTGCTGTCCATTTACGCCCAGACGAGGTGACTATGGTTGAACCATCAGTGAACCACGCTTACTCTTTTATGTCTTCCGACAGAGACTCAAAGGGTGGAGACTCTTGAATGGGGTATGACTGCAGCACAAGAATTTCTTCTTCTGGCTGGGTGCTGGTAAAAGTAACAAGCCCTGCCAACTGTTTTGAAATGTCTCTGACATCCCCAGCTGCAATACCCCCTTTTTCTTGAAGGTACCACTTCCATTTCATCAGTGTCTGGTTCTGGGCTACAGCTGCCCTAGTGGTCAGTTCATTATCACTCACCCATCCTGCTATTGGCAATGAAGTATGTATGGCGACTGTGTCCTTTCCTGTAATAGTCTCTACATGTTGAAGTGCTGTGTAGGCCCCAAACAGGTACTTCTCTAGGGGCGTGTATCTCTTCTGTGCCCCTGTCAGTTGTTTGGACTAAAATCCAATGGGTATTGCTCTCAGTCCTTTTTTTTTATTTGGCTGCCACAGACTCCAAGATATGGTACCATTCTGCTAAACGACATCCAGCTGAAATGGTACTCCTTGTTTCATCGGTCCTAATCCCTGATGCTGCAAAATAGCTTATTTTTTCGCATTGCCTGACGCAATTGTGGATCATGGGTTAATACTCCCATAGCCACTGCATCCTTACCTGACAAAACAACACTGTCCTCCCCTTCATCCCACAAGCGTAGGAGCCAACTCAATAGGGGCTCCCCTGACCTTTTTTTTGTATTGTTTTGCCAGCTCATGGAGTTCAGTTTCTGTGAACTCCCGTACTTCTTCAAATTCAACATCTCTGGGGTTGCGATAATGCACCTCCCCATCTGCCATATCCTCTCTATGTTCTATTATGTTGCCGTTCCCTATGCTTAGTGATGAGAGGTCTGGCATACTTTTTCTTTCCCACGAGCAGATCATCATCTGAAATATCAAACTCTATCTCCTCATTCTTACTATCATTTGAGGAGAGCACATCCTCACAATCCCAGTTTTGGGATGTGACAATGGCAACACAGGAAACTGGCAGTGAAGCCTTCATGCTTCAGACGGTTTCTTACTGTGCATGCACGTGTCGTGTTGTGCTTTCTGAATGGTCCCGCCATCTTCTAGGACCTGTGTGTGTCCCAGAAGGCAATAGTTGGGGGCGGGGGGGAAGAAGGAGGGGCATTTATTTAAAATCTGCCTGGCATTGACATAATGAGCATCGCAGTAATGCGGGTTCTCATAGGGCCCACATACTGTAGGGAGCATGCAGTGCACTGTATTAAATAAACATAATTCGATCTACAATTGATATAATGTTTAATACTGAAGCTTTCACCTGAGTATAGTACTTGCATATGTTAAAGGGTAAGAACCGAACATGACAGCAAGGTTATAGAAGTGTTCTTAGAGGAAAAATATTGACAAGACAGATCCCAGAGTGGGAGCCCTGTAGAATGTAGCTGTTTATCCAAGTAAAGGATCAAAGGGTTCTTCTTGATAATATCAATAATGTGACCATTTTCTTATTAAGGCCCCTATGGGCTGAAACTCATAGGTCTTTTGACTAACTGGGTTGTTATGTACAGTAAGCCTGCAGCGGCTTTGTGCCTTAGTACCAGTGGTCTTTCCTCACTTATTTATTTGGGTCTTGGAGGTGGTAGCCTTGCATTTGTGTGCTTTCTATGGAATTCTAAGTATGCCTATGCTGTGTGTTATAAATATCTTATTAATTTGACAGCTTTGTCCAAAAAAAATATATTTTTCATTTTCTTTCTTCATTTTCTAAAAATATTTTCCAAAAAGAGGTAATTTTGTGGGTGTACACACGCCTGATGCTCCAGGGCTTCTAAAAATGTAACAGGCAGTCAGGAAATTAGATGCATACTGAAGTTTATGCCCCTAGAAAGCATGTAAGTTCTTCTTGGATTTGGGCGCCTCTATATGAATAGTCTGTGCAAAAGTCTCACAAATGTGGTATCCCCATAGCCAGGAGGCCTATGTTATTTTTGGGGGAAGACCCACGTGAACAACTGGCCGAATTGAAGAGAGCATGTATCATCCCAGAGTCCCGAAGTCAATACGCTTCTCCAATAGTGGTTGTATGGAAAAAGAATGGGTCACTGAGGCTGTGTATTGACTACAGAACGCTGAACATGAGGACCATTCCTGACCAGTACACCACCCCATGGATAGAAGAGGCCTTGCAGAGCCTGTCAGGGGCAAAATGGTTTAGCGTGCTGGACCTGAAGAGCAGGTACTATCAAATCCCCATGCATCCTGAGGATCGGGAGAAGACCGCCTTCATTACCACGGTGGGGTTCTTTGAATTTGACCGTATGCCTCAGGGCTTGTCTGGCGCCCCAGCCACTTTCCAAAGGCTCATGGAGAAGACAGTGGGTGACATGAACCCGATAGAAGTGTTGGTGTATTTAGACAACATCATTGTCTTCGGGAGGACCTTAGAGGAGCACAAAGAGCGTCTGGAGACCGTCCTCAAGAGACTCCATGACGAGGGGTTAAAGCTGTCTCTAAAGAAGTGCCAGTTTTATCAACCCTCGGTCAACTACCTTGGTCACATCATGTCTGCCGATGGAGTGGCCACTGACCCACAGAAGCTGGAAGCCATCACCTCCTGGCTGAGGCCTACTAATGTGACTGAGCTCAGATCATTTTTGGGATTCTGTTCCTATTATACAAGATTCGTCAAGGGATTCGTTAAAATAGCTTGCCCACTCAATGAGCTACTTAAAAGCAAAGAAGAAGACAATGAGTCAGATCCGACGAAGCCTGTCAGACCAGCTGGTGGGCCCAGAAAACCAAGAAAGTCCATTCAGGAACAGTGGACTGCCCAATGTGAAGAAGCCTTTAGGCAGCTGAAATGGAGCCTAACAACTGCTCCAGTCCTGGCCTATGCAGATCCAACCAAGCCATATGAACTACACGTTGATGCCAGTCGAGATGGGTTAGGCAGAGTGCTGTATCAAGAGCACGATGGCCACCTATGGCCAGTTGCCTATGTGAGTCGGAGCTTGGCACCCACCGAGAAGAACTACTCCACACACAAACTTGAGTTTCTAGCCTTGAAGTGGGCAGTAGTGGATAAACTGAGGGATTATCTATATGGAGCGGAGTTCGTGATTTAGACCAACAATCATCATCTCACCTACATCCTCACTACCGCCAAGTTGGTTGCCACGGGTCATAGATGGTTGGCTGTCCGGGGTTTACCTTCAGCCTAAAGTATCTACCAGGGGACGGGAACAAAGACGCATATGCTATGTCAAGAAAGCCCCATTGTTTCAGAGACCCTCCAGAAGAATGGGCCCAGATGACACCTGAAGGGGCGCGCGCCCTATGTCAAGGAGCAGAACGTCAATCTAGAGGGGGATCCAGGGTCGAAGACATTGGAGTATTAGCCGCTGGTGTCCCCAGAAGTTATTGCAATGTCACCCACGTCGGGGATAAAGGACTGCCAAAGCTTTCTAAGTAGGACTTGCAAAGGGATCATTTGGAAGACCTTCTCTGTAGCTTGGCATTGAAGGCTTTGGGGAGCCAATGTTCTGACCTGTCCTCACTGACTCCCTGAATGAAGCATGCCTGTTGCACAGAGAATGGGATCGATTGCAGCTGCACGAGGGGGTGGTCTACCGAAGGGGCCACTCTAATGATCCCGAGGAGAAATGGCAGTTATTTCTACTGGAAAAACATAGGGAGACAGTATTAGCTGCACTACACGACAACCATGGCCACCTAGGGCCCAAGAGGACTTTCCATCTGGTGAGAGACCGATTCAACTGGCCCTGCATGCGGGCTAAAGTCGAGGGCTATTGCCACTCCTGCATCAGGTGCATCCAAAGGAAGACTCTGCTTTACTGAGCTGCCCCAATGGGCCATCTTCAGAGCAAAGGACCCATGGAGCTGGTGTGCATTGACCTTCTGTGCTTGGAGCCTGATCTGAGCGGACAAGGGAATATCCTGGTAGTGACTGACCACTTCGCTCGGTATGCCGAGGCATTTGCCACGAGGGACCAACAAGCATTCACGGTGGCCAAGCTCTTAGTGGAGAAATTCTTTGTGCACTATGGCCTGCCCCAATATATCCACTCTGATCAAGGGAGAGATTTCGAGAACAGCCTCATCAACAGACTTTTATACCTAGGCATTAGGAAGTCCAGAACCACCCCGTACCATCCTTAAGGATATCCAGGAGATTTAACCGAACTGTGCTGGATATGCTTGGGACTCTGACTTCAGAATAAAAGCAACACCGGAGCAAGAATATAGCCACTATTGTACATGCTTATAACAGCACCGCAAATTATGCCACAGGATACTCTCCCTTATGTTTAATGTTCGGACGGGAGGCCCGGCTGCCAGTAGACTTGGCCTTTGGCACATCCTCTGACCATACCTCAGCAACCTCCCACAGAGGATATGTAGACCACTTACGGAAGAGTCTGAAGACTGCCTATGACAAGGCACAAGCTGCTTCAGATGCCAGAGGATTGAGGAACAAAAAAAACTTTGACCTCAGGGTGTGGGTGCAGGACTTACAACCGGGTGACCAGGTACTGCTGAGAAACCTGGGTGTCCCTGTGAAGCACAAGTTGGCTGACTGCTGGAAGTCACAGCCCTATGTCATTTCCAAGCAACTGCCAGGACTCCCTGTGTATCAAATCAGGCCAGAAGGAAGTGCAGGCCCGCTGAAGACTTGGCATCGCAACCATCCGTTGCCTCTGTCAAAAGCAGTTTGTGTGCCACCCCAGCCAGATTTGCAGACCACACCCATGGCCTCTCAGAGATCACGACCAGTGACTAGGTCCCAGTCTGTGCCTCTAGATGAAAAGGATGAGGACAGTGAGGATGAAGAGATGGGAATGGATTGGTTGTGGCCATCCCAAATATCAAGGCCTGCCATCCCCCCTTCTTCTCCTCCCAAGGCAACTCAGGCCACAAGCTTCTGAGTTTGTGCCTCTGAGTCCACCTCTTGAAGAGTTGGAAGACCCTCAATCTTCTCTGCTGACAGTAGATCCTGGAGACTTCCTATCCTTTACTAAAGAGGAAGCTGAATCTGATTTGCAGGAAGAAGATAAAGCTGTTGATGAGGAAGAGACAAGTGTGCTTGCAAACCCAGAGCCTAAAGAACAGCGAGAGCCCCACCAAAAAGACTAACCTATGACACTCTGGGTGAAAGCTCTGAGGTTGTTCTCAACTCCCAAAAGACTCTTGAAGCACATGATCCTCCCACTGCTGACTTGGTGGAGCATGACCCTAGCTCACTCCCTGGCACATCTGGCTGGTCCATTCCAGTTAGAGTGGCCTGTAGGCATGACAACCTCCCCTTGTATGCTAATTGGTGGGAGGTTCCTTTGCCGAGTCTTTATGCTAATGCCAACTGTTTAATTGCTTGTGTGAATAAACCTGTTTTCCTCCGCGTGTAACTTTGACAGCATGTAACAGGTTCCAGACTTTACCACCTTTGGAGGCCCAAAGGTTCTTTAGTGGGGGGAGTGTGTAGTGGCTTCTGCATCAGGATTACAGTGCCAAGTGGACCAGAATTTGCAGAACTGACAGCCATGTATGTGCCTGTTTAATGAAAGAGTGATTTCACCCCTCCCTCCTTTTTCTTCTCACAGACATGGCACAGGAGAGACAGCCTACTCTGCCCCTTTCCCCTAATTATTCATTGGCAGAATGAACTCAGCAAATCAAGGGAAGACCGTAGGAGGAGAAAGGGACTGTGGGATATGAAGTCCCAGCAAAAAGCAGCCTGACTGACTTTTAAAGTGACAGGACTGCAAATCTTAGGCTGCACTGCAGAGAGTCAAGAGAATTGTGGGAGAGACTATAAAAGTACAGGGTGGACTGGGCCCAAGGCTCTTTGTTTCCTGGATCCCCTCATGTGGACACCATCCCGTCGCTGTGAGAGGGGGATTGCAGCCTATCACGCGGTGTACTACGTTTCAACCCGGATGAGAGGGGCCTGGCTCTACTTGCTGTTCATCTGACATCTATCCAGCACCACCCCGGTCGTCTGCCAACCTGTGTATTGAGCTTCACATCGGGAGATCGATATGGCGGATCTGCTGCATGGGTGTCGCTACATGAACTACTGTCCGGAAGGCATCGAAACGGCCTGGTCCTTGGTGAGAGGGCAGTCGCCCACCTTTTACAAATCCTTTCTCGCGGTTTCACTGGGACACTTTGCACAGACATCTCTACCTTAGGAATACTTTACTGAACCAGCTTTGAACACTGTGCAATGACACCTTTAGCTTTCCTCATTTCAAGAAACCTACTACACATTATTGGATAAAAGTTAGTGAGCTCCTCAATGCCGGTGAAGACCATCAGATCTGCAACGGGGACATTACTGTCATTGCTGCTATAAGGGCCCATATACCATTACCTTTAACTCGGACCTCTCATTAGAGTTAACAGTTAACAGTTTGGCCTGGGTTTCCCCTTTAGTATTGGTAATATCTACAAGTACTCAATAGTTTTGAAGAAGGTATTTACGGATTATCTGTTACTAACTGTATTGAAGCTAATTGCATATCTTATAAATTTGTTTGAGCGCTATAAAAATCACTTCAACCAAATCCTGGTTGTTTGTCCGGGATCTGGCTGACCAATACCATTTTGAGTTTCTTGCTGCCTAAGAAAATTGAAAAAAACATTAATACTTATGCTGTGTCAATGTGTCATTACTGTGGTATTCTATTAATCACATTGCCAGGTGTGCCAGAACGGGTAAGGCCATTCCTGGGGTTGAGAGGCAGAGTAACAGACTGAACATATTTAAGCAGCTCCTTCGAGGGTATCGCTACATCAGGATAACATTGGATTATGCAGGTTAGAAAACCTGTATGGATTGCTGTTGTTCTTCTCAGGATAAACACCATTTGCTGTGTTTTCCTGTGCTGCTCTCCTCCTCTCTCCTCTTCCTTCACATTAACAACTGAGATTACCATAGCCATTAGCCAACCTGGCAAGTTTATGTAGCGGGGTCCTAAAATTAGGGGAAGTGTTTGAGTGGTAGTTATGCTTAAACACCCCAATTGTCAGGATTCTGTCAACCATTTTTGTCCGCAGGGAGAGTATTGGTGTATAGTTCCCTGTGGCCTGCAAGTGGCGCTGCCATGGCAGGCCAGGGTTGAACCGCTGATACAGTGCTGTGCCTTGTGTGTCCCCTCTCAGCAGCCATACGGTGGGTGTGGCAGGCCTGCTGTGCGTGCTGGGAGAGGATATAAAAGGGGCAGATGCTGCCTGTTCGGGGTTCTGTCATGGTCGGGGGTCCTACCTCAGGGAGTGTGTTCCTGTCCGCCCTGGGCACCTTTGGCCCAGGGGCGGAGGTTGGTGAATCAGTCCCAGGCACCTTTAGCCCTGGGGCTGCAGCAAAGGCCTTGGGCCCAGCACCTTCGGCTGGGGCCCATCAAGGATCGAGGAATCTCAGGGTGCCGCCTTGCGAGGGGACCCACATCTTAGACGAGGAGGCCGGGGGAGGAACCGTTCCGAGGGACTGGTGAGAAGTCACGGTGAAGAAAGGGGCCCGGTAACTCTCTGGAGGGATGTCTTCTCCTTAACAGAGATCAAGTTTTTAAAAGGAACCAAGTTCACCAGGTCTGTGGCAGAGACCGAGTTTACCAAGTCTGTGGCAGAGACTGCGGTTGGGTTAGAGCACCATTCTGGCTGCAAGTCCCTATCTAGGGAGACTATCTAAATGGGCTAAGTCTGCTCGAGAATCTGAGCAGTGAAGTGTTTTACGTTTGTGCCTGGACCTCTCCCACACTTTATGCTGTCCTGTTCTTACTCCAACCTTTCCTATCAGAGACTGTGCTTTAAGAAGAAAAATAAACTCTACGTTGGAGTTACAGCTGGTGTTGACCTTGAAGTTATTGGGGGAATATAGAGACTTATCTTTATTAACTATAGAGGTGAGAATCATTCTCTGGAGGATTCTGGCTTTCTGGTTGTGGAGACCCACCAACAACACCGCTCAACCTCTTTACATAGGAGGGTATGGGCTTGTGGTGTGGTGTGCCCTCTCTTCCTGCGAGGAGCCAAAGGCAGGTGAAGGGGGTGAGTGCGCTACACGTGGGGGCTCGAGTCCGGGATTTCTGCGGCCAGAAAGAAGAAACCCCCCCAGAGTTTGGACTTTATTTCCCCTGTGAGGCTCCGTGGAGGTCGGCCATCTTTGGAGGAAAAGTGACTGCGCCATGAGGAGAGCCCGAGCTGCGTAGTTCGTGTGCGTGTCAAGAGTGAGAAAGCCCGCGAACATTGCAGAAGATGGGAGGAGCCTCACTATGTGATGAGTTGCACGTGGTGACTTTGGCGCAAAGGGGACAGTGCAAAATGGATCGGCAAGCGGGTAACATGGCTTCTAATGCCTCATGGATTCCAAGTTCTTCTACCATGAATGTAACCTCATTTGCTGCTTCTGTGACTGATACGGGGATCCGACTGAAGCCTCGGGGTCGCTTCGCCCTCTATGTCTGCAGAGATGCGGAGGCCCTTGGAGTGGTTTGTCCCAGATGCCAGGGACTGGTGGTGCATCTTAGGCTTTTTGGAAGATGCAAACAGTGCAAAGAATTCCTGTTTGAGGTAGAGCAGCCTACTGAAAAACCTTGGGCCTTCCGTTTGAACTGCCTTATGGGCGCCACCACTCTAGAGGAAGGAACCAGAGCTTCAACAGTCACCCCTACACGCACTGTCGGGACTTCGGAGGAAGTCGCTGTTGAGAATATTCCGGTGATTGAGGAACCAGAGACGGAGAAACCGGAGGATGCTGCCTCGGTTGTTACTGAGTCCTCGCTCCCACCACCCAAGAGGAAGGTCGGCTATGTTAAAGCTTCCTACGGCCGTGGTAGAGTTACACCCCAGCGCATGCCCGGTTTGGATGTATCCACAGGAAAGAGTTCCGGACATCATGCATCAGCTACAGGCCGAGGTAAGCCGGGGAAAGGGACCTTGGCTAAGGTCCGAAGTGTCGGGAATGTTTGGGTCAGAGACCCCAGAGAACTTGAACTTGTTAGCGACAGTGATTCCTCATCCACTAAAAATTACCTGCCGGCGGAGGAGTGTGATACCTCCGACCTGGAGTCAGTCTCCGATCCGGGGGATGATGTGGACATAGATGAACTGTTCGAGCGGAAGGGTTGGGATAAGATACCCCTGTCCTCGTCCCGTAGGAAAAGGAACCCACCCATGGTCACTGGGGATGATACACCCCGGGAGGAGGCCCAGGAGCCTGAGGAGGGATCTGTCCCATTGTCTGCCCTTCCACCACTTAAGGTACCTGCACCTGTTGCCATGATGGAACGAGTGTCATTGCGGACCCCTATGTCTGGTCCGGAGGCAGTGAAAGTGCCTCGACACCCGGATGCCATAGTCCTGCCAGGTATGGGAGATCGTGCAACAATGCCTCCGTTGTCCAGGATGCAGCGGTTATTCAACCAGAGAATGGCAACCGAATATGGGTGGGAATACCCGTACTTGCCTAAAGACTTGCTTTTTGAAGTGGAGGCCTATAGGGATCGGTGGTACGGGGACTTTCTATGGACTTACTTAAAGGTACCCCAGTCCCATAGGTACTTTGCCTGTTCGCGACGCAACTACCAAGCGGTACAAGGAATGTAAGGAGTCATAGATGCTTGGCAGGCATATCCACGCAGATAAAGTGCTTATTTGTCGGAAGGAAAAAGACAATGTCGAGCAGTGTTGCCAACCCCCTGAAGTGAAATTTACTGGCAAGGATGCCAAAATTTCTGTACGGCACCAATTTCTTACTGGCAAAAATAATGAAGATTACTGGCAGAGCCGCATTTTTTACTGATGCTGCAAAAAAGTACCTAAAATTACGGTTTTTAGTACTAAACAGTGCAAATATCAATATTTCAACTATAAACACACAGCTAATGCTAATATCAATGTGTTTAAGTTAAACAAAAGTAAAAAAACATATTTCTCAATTCACATGAAGGTTAGGATACTATAACCCAGCCAGCACAGAGTTCCCTCTTACATCAGAGTCTGCAGGATGCCCCCTTACAGTGCAAGGGAACTCTTATGTAAAGGGGAACGCTGCAGATCATGATGTAAGGGGGAACTCTGATGTGGAGGGGGGCTCTGGTGAATAGAGACCACCTTCCACAGAGTGAATACACTAAGGTAAGGGGGGCACTAATATAAGGGGGAAACCTTTATATCAGTGCCCCCTTACATTATTGTATTCATTCACCTCCTTACATCAGTGACCCCCCCCCCTCAGAATGGCCTGGCGGCACTGTCACTTACCTCCTCTCGGGTGCACAGTGTGGGGCTCAGTCAGACGGCTCCAGCTTGGTGGCTCTGATCTCCTCTTCCCAGTCCACACGTCTGTTTCTTCCTGGGCCGTAACCCCCATCCCGGCGGCACTCCCACTCTTGACTCCTTTCTAGGATCCCCTCAGAGACTGCAGACATGACAAGAGATGGTCAGAGGCTGCGGACACACGATACAGGAGGGGGACAGAGACTGCAGACATACTACAGGAGGTGGACAGAGGCTGCGGACATACTACAGGAGGGGGACAGAGGCTGCGGACATACTACAGGAGGGGGACAGAGGCTGCGGACATACTACAGGAGGGGGACAGAGGCTGCGGACATACTACAGGAGGGGGACAGAGGCTGCGGACATACTACAGGAGGGGGACAGAGGCTGCGGACATACTACAGGAGGGGGACAGAGGCTGCGGACATACTACAGGAGGGGGACAGAGGCTGCGGACATACTACAGGAGGGGGACAGAGGCTGCGGACATACTACAGGAGGTGGACAGAGGCTACGGACATACTACAGGAGGGGGACAGAGGCTGCGGACACACTACAGGAGGGGGACAGAGGCTGCGGACACACTACAGGAGGGGGACAGAGGCTGCGGACATACTACAGGAGGTGGACAGAGGCTACGGACATACTACAGGAGGGGGACAGAGGCTGCGGACATACTACAGGAGGGGGACAGAGGCTGCGGACATACTACAGGAGGTGGACAGAGGCTGCGGACATACTACAGGAGGTGGACAGAGGCTGCGGACATACTACAGGAGGGGGACAGAGGCTGCGGACACACTACAGGAGGTGCCGGTGAAGACAGGCTGTGAACATGATGGTGCCCTCCTCACCCCCTCACAGTAGCCTCCTCCTCTGTCCACCACCATATTACTTCTGCACATCATCAATGTGCTGTGTCCTCCTCCTGTGCCCCTTTCACCACTCCACAGGTCAGGGCAGCACTGTGCTGCCCTGACCTGTGAAGAGGTGAAAGGGACACAGGAACCAGAGGAGGATACAGCACACTGATGACGCTGTCCCCTTGTATCCCCCCCTGTTTCACTGACCTTGAGTCCGTCCTTCTCACCCCTGGCTGGGCCCTGTCAGTGCTCCGCTCCGAGTCCTCCACCGACCACCTATGATGAGTGCATGGCATGCACTCACTGCAGGTGTCCCGCCACTGCCGCCAGCCACTGTGGCCTTTTCAAAAATGGCGCCAGCGGCGCCATCACGTTACTGCGTGTGCGCCGCCGCCGCCCGGCCGAGTTCCGAATGCGCTCGGCCGGCGCATTCGGAACGGCGAATGCGCAGTTGTATGGCCGGCTCGCGGCCATCTTTTTTATGGGCGCCGGTGCCCATAAACAGACTTTTACGTACAGCCCGAAAAAAGGGTTAAATCGCGGGCTGTACGTAAATCTACGTACGGTTGGCAACACTGATGTCGAGTACTTTATTGACACTTTTGACAAGAACTGGAAACCACTAGTGTTGCCTCATCCACAGTATTATCTTTGAAAGACTAGACTCTTTATGTTTGTCCTGTTTTTATTCCGGAGTGAACTCTTCTGGAGTCTCTTCTCCTCCCAAGGCAACTCAGGCCACAAGCTTCTGAGTTTGTGCCTCTGAGTCCACCTCTTGAAGAGTTGGAAGACCCTCAATCTTCTCTGCTGACAGTAGATCCTGGAGACTTCCTATCCTTTACTAAAGAGGAAGCTGAATCTGATTTGCAGGAAGAAGATAAAGCTGTTGATGAGGAAGAGACAAGTGTGCTTGCAAACCCAGAGCCTAAAGAACAGCGAGAGCCCCACCAAAAAGACTAACCTATGACACTCTGGGTGAAAGCTCTGAGGTTGTTCTCAACTCCCAAAAGACTCTTGACGCACATGATCCTCCCACTGCTGACTTGGTGGAGCATGACCCTAGCTCACTCCCTGGCACATCTGGCTGGTCCATTCCAGTTAGAGTGGCCTGTAGGCATGACAACCTCCCCTTGTATGCTAATTGGTGGGAGGTTCCTTTGCCGAGTCTTTATGCTAATGCCAACTGTTTAATTGCTTGTGTGAATAAACCTGTTTTCCTCCGCGTGTAACTTTGACAGCATGTAACAGGTTCCAGACTTTACCACCTTTGGAGGCCCAAAGGTTCTTTAGTGGGGGGAGTGTGTAGTGGCTTCTGCATCAGGATTACAGTGCCAAGTGGACCAGAATTTGCAGAACTGACAGCCATGTATGTGCCTGTTTAATGAAAGAGTGATTTCACCCCTCCCTCCTTTTCTTCTCACAGACATGGCACAGGAGAGACAGCCTACTCTGCCCCTTTCCCCTAATTATTCATTGGCAGAATGAACTCAGCAAATCAAGGGAAGACCGTAGGAGGAGAAAGGGACTGTGGGATATGAAGTCCCAGCAAAAAGCAGCCTGACTGACTTTTAAAGTGACAGGACTGCAAATCTTAGGCTGCACTGCAGAGAGTCAAGAGAATTGTGGGAGAGACTATAAAAGTACAGGGTGGACTGGGCCCAAGGCTCTTTGTTTCCTGGATCCCCTCATGTGGACACCATCCCGTCGCTGTGAGAGGGGGATTGCAGCCTATCACGCGGTGTACTACGTTTCAACCCGGATGAGAGGGGCCTGGCTCTACTTGCTGTTCATCTGACATCTATCCAGCACCACCCCGGTCGTCTGCCAACCTGTGTATTGAGCTTCACATCGGGAGATTGATACGGCGGATCTCCTGCATGGGTGTCGCTACATGAACTACTGTCCGGAAGGCATCGAATCGGCCTGGTCCTTGGTGAGAGGGCAGTCGCCCACCTTTTACAAATCCTTTCTCGCGGTTTCACTGGGACACTTTGCACAGACATCTCTACCTTAGGAATACTTTACTGAACCAGCTTTGAACACTGTGCAATGACACCTTTAGCTTTCCTCATTTCAAGAAACCTACTACACATTATTGGATAAAAGTTAGTGAGCTCCTCAATGCCGGTGAAGACCATCAGATCTGCAACGGGGACATTACTGTCATTGCTGCTATAAGGGCCCATATACCATTACCTTTAACTCGGACCTCTCATTAGAGTTAACAGTTAACAGTTTGGCCTGGGTTTCCCCTTTAGTATTGGTAATATCTACAAGTACTCAATAGTTTTGAAGAAGGTATTTACGGATTATCTGTTACTAACTGTATTGAAGCTAATTGCATATCTTATAAATTTGTTTGAGCGCTATAAAAATCACTTCAACCAAATCCTGGTTGTTTGTCCGGGATCTGGCTGACCAATACCATTTTGAGTTTCTTGCTGCCTAAGAAAATTGAAAAAAACATTAATACTTATGCTGTGTCAATGTGTCATTACTGTGGTATTCTATTAATCACATTGCCAGGTGTGCCAGAACGGGTAAGGCCATTCCTGGGGTTGAGAGGCAGAGTAACAGACTGAACATATTTAAGCAGCTCCTTCGAGGGTATCGCTACATCAGGATAACATTGGATTATGCAGGTTAGAAAACCTGTATGGATTGCTGTTGTTCTTCTCAGGATAAACACCATTTGCTGTGTTTTCCTGTGCTGCTCTCCTCCTCTCTCCTCTTCCTTCACATTAACAACTGAGATTACCATAGCCATTAGCCAACCTGGCAAGTTTATGTAGCGGGGTCCTAAATTTAGGGGAAGTGTTTGAGTGGTAGTTATGCTCAAACACCCCAATTGTCAGGATTCTGTAAACCATTTTTGTCCGCAGGGAGAGTATCAGTGTATAGTTCCCTGTGGCCTGCAGGTGGCGCTGCCATGGCAGGCCAGGGTTGAACCGCTGATACAGTGCTGTGCCTCGTGTGTCCCCTCTCAGCAGCCATACGGTGGGTGTGGCAGGCCTGCTGTGCATGCTGGGAGAGGATATAAAAGGGGCAGACCCTGCCTGTTCGGGGTTCTGTCATGGTCGGGGGTCCTACCTCAGGGAGTGTGTTCCTGTCTGCCCTGGGCACCTTTGGCCCAGGGGCAGAGGTCGTGAATCAGTCCTTTAGCCCTGGGGCTGTAGCAAAGGCCTTGGGCCCAGCACCTTCGGCTGGGGCCCATCAAGGATCGAGGAATCTCAGGGTGCCACCTTGCGAGGGGACCCGCATCTTAGACGAGGAGGCCGGGGGAGGAACCATTCCGAGGGACTGGTGAGAAGTCACGGTGAAGGAAGGGGCCGGTAACTCTCTGGAGGGATGTCTTCTCCTTAACAGAGGTCAAGTTTTAAAAAGGAACCAAGTTCACCAGGTCTGTGGCAGAGACCGAGTTTACCAAGTCTGTGGCAGAGTGTCACGTATCTGAAGGGAGACTGAAGTGACGAGGTCGGCCTCTCTTGTATCTCCAGTCCTGGTCCCGCTGGAGGAGGAACAGAGGGAACTGAGGGACAGGAGGTGCGAACCTGGATGAGCTGGAGGACCATCAGATCACGGAAGGCCGCTGTGCATCAAGGATCATCCGGGGTTAAAGAGGCACTCCGCTGGAACAGTGGCACTGGAACTTCAGAGGGTGTTGAGTTCCAGGAAGACTTGCAGCAGGAAGTCGCTGAGAGTCGCAAGACTGAAGTCGCAGACACTCGGAGGGCGGTGCGGAGCCACACAGGAAGCAGATGCAAGTCACAAGGGTTGCCTGGGTCAGGTAACAGGCGGGCAGCGAGGTACAAGGCAGCAGGCAGAAGCAGGGTCAAAGGGGTAGCCAGGATCAGGAACCGGTAGTCAGACAAGAAGCAGAGTCCAGAAGCAGGGTCAAGGCAGGCCAGGTTCAGCAGCGGGTATCAAGCAGGATAACAACAGAGTTCAGGGTATCAGGAAACAGCTGAAGACCAGTCAGCAAGGGTCTGGGGTCAGGCACTTCCTTAAATAGGTCGTCTGGCGCCAATTGGCACTAGAGACACGCTCCTGCGCGTGCACGCAATCCGCTGCGCATGCGCATTGGTGCGCCCGTGCGTGCGCGCATGCGCATTGGACGAAAATGGATGGTTTTCTTACATTGCCCCCCCCTTACGGGCAGCCTCCGGATGCCCACCAGGGAACTCTTCTCCGGTTGAAGGTGAAGATAGGCCCGAATTAACTGTGGAGCATATACGTTGAAGGAAGGTTCCCATGAGTTGTCTTCAGGGTGTAACCTGGGGGGCAGGTAGTAGGTACAAAAGCTCCCTGGGATGAGCAGGCACAGATACCAAGTCCATTGGATCAGTGAAAACACAGTGGTGTTTATTGGTGCGATATACAAAGTCAATGACAGGTGCTGTACAGTGCGGTGAAAACAAACGGAAGAAAAAATAGCTAAACAAAAGCCTAGCCGTGTCTCGGCTCTAACTACACAGTATGTACAGGCCCTCACTACCAGGCTGGACAAGCCTAACGCTTGTCAGCTTCCACATTCACAGAGTAACAAGTTTTACCAACCTTCTTGCTCTCACAAACCAACGTTGTCTGTGTTTCCCAGGCTGAGCAAAGGCTGTCTGCTCAGGTGAGCTTTTAATTAAGCTGGTGGAGAGAACCAACACCTGAAGTGGATCCTGGCTCAGAGATCCCTGAATGTATATGAGAGGAGCCTGGGAGATGTATAAACCCCAAACAGGACTTTCCCAGGCTCTCTCTGGGATGCTCTGTCACACATCCTCCCCCCTTGTTTCAACCCCAGGGTTGGAACACCTGTAGCCCAACAGGAGTGAACACGGGAGAGGGCATCTACATTCCCCATCTCAACACCTGGCCTGTGTTTTACCGTAAAGGCGTAATCTTGTAGGGCCAAAAACCACCGGTTCACCCGCCTATTAGTCTCCTTCTTTTGGGCCATCCATTTCAGGGGAGCATGGTCAGTTATTAACTCAAACTGGCGCCCCAACAAGTAGTACCTGAGCGCGTCCACGGCCCACTTTATGGCCAGACACTCCTTTTCAATGACTGCGTACTTCTTTTCATGGTCATTGAGCTTTCTGCTTAAGTACACCACAGGGTGTTCTTCCCCATTGTGTACCTGTGAAAGTACTGCCCCGATACCAACATCAGACGCATCTGTCTGGACCAAAAAGTTTTTGGAGAAATCGGGGGAGTATAGGATTGGCTGTGCACAAAGAGCCTTCTTCAGGACTTGAAAAGACTCTTCTGCTACTGGAGACCATTTCACCATTACGGAGGCTTTCCCTTTCGTAAGGTCTGTCAGTGGGGCAGCTATAGTTGCGAAATTTGGGATAAATCTTCTATAGTACCCCGCAATGCCAAGAAAGGCCCTGACCTGCTTCTTGTTTGCAGGGCGTGGACACTCCTGAATGGCTTCTATTTTATTCACCTGGGGCTTTATGACACCCCGGCCAATAGTGTAGCCCAAATACCTGGCTTCCTCTAGCCCAATGGCACATTTTTTGGGATTTGCCGTAAACCCCTCCTTGAAGAGGGAATCCAGGACAGCCTGGACACGGGGCAAGTGAGACTCCCAGTCAGTGCTATGCACCACTATGTCGTCCAGATAGGCTGCAGCATACTGTCGGTGAGGTCTTAGGGTCCTGTCCATAGCCCTCTGAAATGTTGCAGGGGCATTTTGCAACCCAAAAGGCATTTTCTTATATTGAAACGACCCCTCCGGGGTCACAAATGCAGTCTTTTCTTTGGCACTACCAGTCAGGGGTATTTGCCAATATCCTTTGGTCAAGTCCAAAGTGGTCAGATAACGGGCCTTGCCAAGTCGGTCTATAAGCTCGTCTACCCTGGGCATTGGGTATGTGTCAAACTTTGTTACCGCATTAAGCTTTCTGAAGTCATTACAAAACCTCCAAGTGCCATCCGGTTTTGGGACCAATACAATGGGGCTAGACCAGTCACTATTGGATTCCTCAATAACATCTAGCTCCAACATCCTTTTAACTTCCTCACCGATGTCCTTTCTTCTAGCTTCGGGAATTCGGTATGGTTTGAGCTTGACACGGACTCCAGGTTCAGTAACAATATCATGCTGAACTGCTGAAGTCGTGCCCGGCAACTCTGAAAATTTCTCTTTATTCCTCATCAGGAACTCTCTAGCTTCCTGTTTCTGGGAACATGACAGGGTGTCTGGAATCGTGACCTCAGGGATCAGAGGGGATTCAGTACCTTTAAGGGTTACCGGGAGGGACCTCGCAGTTAATGCCAGTCTATCCTTCCAGGGTTTTAACAGGTTTATGTGGTAAATCTGTTCGGGCTTCCTTTTACCTGGTTGATACACCTTGTAATTGACCTCCCCAACTCTTTCAATTACTTCAAAGGGTCCCTGCCACTTAGCCAGGAATTTGCTCTCAACAGTGGGAACTAACACGAGGACCCGGTCACCAGGTGAGAAAACACGAAGTTGGGCCCCCCTGTTGTATATCCTCTGTTGGGCTGCTTGGGCCTGCAGTAAATGTTCTTTTACTACCGGCATGATTGCTGCAATCCTATCCTGCATTTGAGCGATATGCTCAATAACACTTTTGTGAGGTGTCTGCTCCCCCTCCCAAGTTTCCTTGGCTATGTCTAAGAGTCCCCGAGGGTGTCTCCCATAAAGCAACTCAAATGGAGAGTACCCCGTAGAGGACTGGGGAACTTCCCTGATGGCGAACATCAAGTAAGGTATCAGGAAGTCCCAGTTTTTCCCATCCTTATCAACAACCTTTTTTAACATACTCTTTAATGTCTTATTGAAGCGTTCCACCAAGCCATCCGTTTGAGGATGGTACACTGAGGTACGCAACTGCGTCACCTTAAATAACTTGCAGAGCTCCCTAGTTATTCGTGACATGAATGGGGTACCTTGGTCTGTAAGGACTTCTTTCGGGACGCCAACCCGACTGAACACCATAAACAGCTCTTTGGCAATGTTTTTAGCAGATGCAGTGCGTAAGGGAACGGCCTCGGGGTAACGGGTAGCGTAATCCATGATCACGAGGATATGTTGATGACCGCGGGCAGATTTGGGGAGTGGACCCACAAGGTCCATGGCAATCCTCTCAAAAGGCACTTCAATAATGGGCAAGGGCACTAACGGACTTCGGAAGTGGGGTTGGGGGGCTGACATCTGACACACAGGACAGGATTGACAATAATTTTCTATGTTTTTCCATATCCCAGGCCAGTAAAACCTGCGCAACACCCTTTCAGTGGTTTTCTCAACCCCTAAATGGCCTCCTAGCAAGTGCCCATGGGCAAGTTCCAACACCACCCGTCTGTATAACTTAGGGACTACCAACTGTTCAACCACTTCATCATTAGATTTACATACACGATACAGTAAATCCTCATTGCTGCAGAAATATGGAAAACAGAGCCTGTCCCCTGGTTCGACAGGTACCTCATTAATCACTATTAAATTTTCCCAGGCCCTGGCAAGGGTAGGGTCTTTTCTCTGCTCCGTACCAAAATTTTCCTTGTGCACATTAAGATTGGCAAACTCTAACGTAGGCTCAGATTCAGCAGGCGGCTGTCCAGCTCTACTGGTTGTGGGGACTTCTCCCGGCTCCCCCAGCTCTCCTGCCATAACTGAGAAAGGATCACCCGGAGAGCCCTGAGAGGAGTCCCCTGAACTCACAAGGTCAGTAATGGCCACGAGTTCTGGCTCTGCGACTGAGTTAGGTACTGCGACTGGGTCGGGACAATCCCACAGTTCCCAAAACTTAGGGAAGTCCCTACCAATGATAGCCTCATGCACCAAGTGGGGCACCAGTCCGACCAAATGGGTCACCGTACCTAAGCCAGTTTTAAACTGAACAGTGGCTATTGGATACTCGCGGTTATCCCCATGTACACAGATCACAGCAACCTTTTTTGCATGAAAATTCACAGTTTCAACCATCTCAGCTGTAACCAAAGTAACCAGACTTCCAGAGTCCAGCAAGGCCATAATAGGCTTATTATTAATAGTCACATGACACATGTGTTTTCCCACATTTGGCATTGCAGCGCATGAAACAGCAGCAAACATAGACTGCCTTCTAAAAGATAGATCACACTGCATTGGTTCATCTGTCAATGGACAGTTTGCTGCAACATGTCCCAGTTCTTGGCAACGAAAACACCTGATGTTTCCCCAGTTTGGTTTGCTGACAGGCAGTGGCTTCCCTTGTTTGGGCCGCCAAACTTCAGTCCTGGCACCAAAAATCCTCCCCCCTATTTCCTTGCCATGCTTACCACCCACTTCCCCTGGAACAGTCTTACCGGTTGCCTGGGGAGACCGTGGCTTTGGGTGGAATGTCCGTGCGGCTGTAGGGGTGGTGACCAGGTTCTCTGCAGCAAAGTACCTCTCAACGAGCTCCACCAGGTTGTCTGCTGACTTGGGGTCTCCTTGACTCACCCACTTCTGCAGGGGAATTGGCAGTGACCTCAGGAATTGGTCCATGACCACACGCTCCACTATTTGTGGCGCAGACAGGGACTCCGGCTGTAGCCATTTCCGTACCAGGTGGATCAGATCAAACATCTGCGATCTTGGGGGCCTCTTATCTTGGAAGAACCAGCTGTGGACCCGCTGAGCTCGAACAGCCAAGGTGACACCGAGTCGTGCCAGGATTTCCCGCTTGACCTTCTCATAATCTCCCGCTTCTGCTGACTCCAGATCATAGTAGGCCTTCTGCGCTTCTCCAGAAAGTAAGGGGGCGATCAGTCCTGCCCACTGGGTTTGGGGCCAACCTTCCCTCTCAGCGGTCCGTTCAAATGTTAGTAGGAAAGCCTCTGGATCATCATCTGCCGTCATCTTTGAAAGAAAGCGACCCACATGGATGGTTGAGGGCTTGTCTCCAATATCCTTCATTATCGCAGGTGACCCCTGTGCTAGCGTCTCCACAACCTCAGTAAGGGTTTTTCTATCCGCTATTGCAGCAGTGGCAAGCTGTTCAAACAGCCTCTGCGATTGCTCCTGTACAGCACCAATCTGTTGGAACAGCACCTTGGTTTGCTCCTGTGCGATAGCTGTAATGCAGCGTTAGTTTGCTGTTGTGCAGCGTTTGCTTGCTGCTGTGCAGCGTTTGCTTGCTGCAATGTAGCGTTAGTTTGCTGTTGTGCAGCGTTTGCTTGCTGCTGTGCAGCGTTTGCTAACACCATTTGTTTGAGGATGTCCTCCATGTTGTCACTTTAGGTACTGGCCTTTTAAGTAGTAACTTACTACAGCTGGTCGCAGCCTCCACCATATGTAACCTGGGGGGCAGGTAGTAGGTACAAAAGCTCCCTGGGATGAGCAGGCACAGATACCAAGTCCATTGGATCAGTGAAAACACAGTGGGGTTTATTGGTGCTATATACAAAGTCAATGACAGGTGCTGTACAGTGCGGTGAAAACAAACGGAAGAAAAAATAGCTAAACAAAAGCCTAGCCGTGTCTCGGCTCTAACTACACAGTATGTACAGGCCCTCACTACCAGGCTGGACAAGCCTAACGCTTGTCAGCTTCCACATTCACAGAGTAACAAGTTTTACCAACCTTCTTGCTCTCACAAACCAACGTTGTCTGTGTTTCCCAGGCTGAGCAAAGGCTGTCTGCTCAGGTGAGCTTTTAATTAAGCTGGTGGAGAGAACCAACACCTGAAGTGGATCCTGGCTCAGAGATCCCTGAATGTATATGAGAGGAGCCTGGGAGATGTATAAACCCCGAACAGGACTTTCCCAGGCTCTCTCTGGGATGCTCTGTCACAAGGGCCAGAGCCCTTCCACTTGATTAAAAACTGTGTTTAACCTCTTCTCTTCCTGCAATCCAAAACAGCTTCAACCTCAAATTCCTCGTTTCCTTCAACAAGTAATGGAGCAGGAGTTTCGGGTTCACGATCAGGGAAGGGGTTAGCCATGGATCGTTTTAAGAGGGAGACGTGAAACACCGGGTGAATCCTCTAACTCACCGGCAGGCTAAGCTTGAAGGCAACAGCATTGATCCTCTTCTTTACTGGAAATGGGCCAATGTACCTTTGGTCCTAATTTTTTAGAGGGACAAGCCAACTTCAGGTTCGCAGTAGAAAGCCACACTTTATCCCCTGGTTGAAGGTCTAGGTTACCCCTTCTCCTCCGATCATAGAATTTCTTGTTATTCTCCTAGGTCTTGGTGATGGTTTCCTGCAAGAGCTGGTTGTTGGACCTCCAGAACTCCAGACGATCCTGTACTGCCGGGACTGAAGATTCCTGGGGAATATCAGGCAAGAAGGATGGGTGAAACCCATAATTTGCGAAAAAGGGAGTTTGTTTGATTGCAGCATGTATAGAGTTATTGTATGCAAATTCTGCTAACGGCAAAAGAGGGACCCAGTCATCTTGTGCAAATGAAGAAAAACAACGCAGATACTGTTCCAGGGTCTGGTTTGTCCTCTCTGTTTGACCGTTAGTCTGTGGATGGTAGGCAGATGACAAACAGTGTTTAATGCCCAGGACTTCACATAAGGATCTCCAAAATCGGGATGTAAATTGTACCCCACAGTCAGAGGTGATGCTAGTAGGGATACCATGTAGGCGTACAATTTCCTTGATAAAAGAAGAAGCAGTCTCTGCAGCGGAAGGGGTACCTTTCAGGGGCACAAAGTGGGCCATCTTAGATAATCGATCCACAATCACAAAAATGGTGGTGAACCCTTTGGATGGAGGTAATTCGACAATAAAGTCCATAGTGATCATGGTCCATAATTTATCAGGAACAGGAAGGGGTTCCAATAGGCCCCAATTTTTGGCTTTATCAGATTTATTTCGAAGACAGGTTGTGCAGGATTTAATATAGTCCTTGCAGTTTTGTACCAGGTTGGGCCACCAGAAGGAGCGAAGAGCCAGATTTGAAGTTTTATGAGCTCCGAAGTGCCCTGCCAAGGGGTGGTCATGGCACATGTAAAGAACTGCCGTCCGTAAGTGTTCAGGAACAAAGATCTGCTCACCATGAAAATAGAGACCCTCTTTCAACTGAAGGTGGTGTTTCCGGGATGGAGGATGGTTCTGGACTGCTGATTTGATTTGAGGGATGAGATCGATCTGTAACAAAAGAAAGTTCTTAGCCGGTAAAATGGTGTCAGGTTCAGGGGGAGCCTCCATGTCCTGGAACATACGGGAGAGGGCGTCAGGCTTCCCGTTCTTAGATCCGGGCCGATAGGTAATGTGGAAGCAGAATCTTGCGAAGAAGAGGGCCCATCTAGCCTGGCGGGGTCTTAGTCTCTTGGCTGCTCTTAAATATTCAAGGTTCTTGTGATCGGTGAACACAGGAATAGGATGGGCCGCTCCTTCAAGAAGATATCGCCATTCTTCCAAGGAAGATTTGATAGCAAGTAATTCCCGATCACCAACGTCATAGTTTCCTTTCTGAGGTACTTAGTTTTCTGGAAAAGAAGGCAACAGGGTGAAGTAGGGACTTTGTCCTCTGTCGTTGGGATAGAATAGCTCCCACGGCAATTTCAGAGGCATCGACCTCGAGAATATAGGGCAAATTAGGGTCAGGGTGTCTCAGAATGGGTGCAGATGTGAAAAGTCCCTTCATTTTTTCAAAAGCAGCTTGAGCTTCAAAAGTCCATGTGAAGGTTGTGCGTGATCAGGTTAACTGCGTAATAGGTTCTTGATAAATTTCCTGTAAAAGTTGGAGAATCCCACAAACCGCTGTACAGATTTCTTATCAGTCGGAGCTGGCCAGTCAAGTACTGCAGATACCTTCTGTGGATCCATAGCAATCCCATCTGCGGAGATAATGAGACCCAGGAACTGAATGGTAAACTTCTCGAACTCGCACTTTTCTGCTTTGGCATAGAGATGGTATTTCCTTAGTCTGTCTAATACTTTCCTAACATGGACCCGATGAGCCTCGAGGGAAGTTGAGAAAATGAAGATGTCGTCTAAGTAGACGATGGTGAACACATCAAGAAAGTCTCGAAATACATTGTTCACAAAATGCTGGAAGGTAGCTGGCGCATTACAGAGTCCAAAGGGCATCGCCAGGTATTCAAAGTGCCCAAAACGAGACCTAAAGGCCGTCTTCCACTCATCCCCTTCTCTGATTCTGATCAGGTTGTATGCTCCTCTTAAATCCAATTTGGAGAAAACACATGCTTCGCGCAGTCTTTGAAACAATTCAGGGATGAGTGGTAAGGGGTAACGATTTTTAATGGTTACTTTATTTAAGTCTCAATAGTCAAGACAAGGCCGGAGTGTGTGATCTTTCTTTTCAACAAAGAATATCCCTGCTCCGGCAGGGGAAGATGAAGGCTGGATAAAACCCTTTTCAAGGTTTTCATCAATGTACTTCCGTAGTTCTTCAAGTTCAAGTTCAGAGCGGGGGTAGATTCTGCCAAAGGGAATTTCAGCGCCAGGTAAAAGTTCGATAGGACAATCGTATGGTCTGTGAGGGGGAAGAGTGTCAGCATTTTTGTTATTGAAAACATCTAGGTATTCATGATAGACAGAGGGCACAAGTTTAGCAGTTTTAGAGTCCACATTGATGCAGAGGAATGATTCTTCAGAACTGGGTGTAGGAAGAAGACAGTGTTCCTTGCAGTAATTAGAAGAAAAAGACACTTCCCCAGAGGACCAATTGATGAGGGGATTATGTGCTCTTAACCAGGGTTGCCCAAGGATGACAGGAAAAAGCGGAGATGTGATGACATCAAGACGTAGAAGTTCCCGATGCCCAGAAGCAGTAGAACAGGGAATAGGTTCACTCTCTAGAGTGACGGGTCCAGACTTAATACCTGAACCATCCGCTAGGTGGACCGAGAAGCTGTTTTTCTTGGCACACAAGGGCAGTTCATGCATGGTTGCAAAGGAAGAGTCTACAAAACAGCTACAGGCCCCGGAGTCCACGATGGCGGAGACTGTGAGTTTTTCCTGCAAACTGAAGAGAGATTGGCAATGAAGTGTGGTTCTGACCCGGATTTAGAGAGGCAACCATATGTGATGGAGGTGAGGGTCTCTTACGGTGTCTTCGGGGACAAGACCGAATAAAATGTCCTTCATCGCCACAGTAAAGGCAGAGTTTATTATGATAGCGATGAGATCGTTACTGTTGGGACAGAGGAGACCTCGGAAAACTGGCGTGTGAAACCTCCTTGGTGTGTTCAGGCATAGCTGTGAAGGAGGCCGGTAAAGGGATCTCAGAGTGAACAGGCAACAGATGGAGATTCCTGGCTCTTTCAGACTGTCTCTCCCGGAGGCGGCGATCAATCTGTATACTGAGATGAATCAGGTCATTTAGAGAAGCGGGTATGCCCACCCTGGCAAGTTCATCCTTAATAGCTTCCGACAAGCCGAGACGAAAATGGAAACCTAAGGCTGAGTTATCCCATTTGGTATCAGCGCTCCACAAGCGAAAGTCCGATACATAATCCTCAACGGGTCTGGAACCCTGTTGCAGGTAGCTCAGAGTAGTTTCAGCCGTCTGATGTCGGAAGGGGTCAGCATATAGTTGAGCCATGTCGGTGAAAAAGGAACTTGCAGACACTAGGACAGGATCACGTTGCTCCCGAAGCTGGTGAGCCCAAGCCTGGGGTTCTTCCAGCAGTAAAGAGATGAGGAATCCCAACTTAACTTCTTCAGTAGAAAAGGTGCGGGGTAGTAAAGAAAAGTAAAGTTCACAGGCATTCTGAAAAGTCCTGAATCTTTTACGGTCTCCAGAAAAACGCTCAGGTAGAGGAACTCTGGGCTCAGGAGAACAGGAAAGTTCAACAGGAGTATAAGTCATGGTTTGAGCAGCAGAATCCTTGACTCTTGAGCCCTCAGAGGTGGAAGCCAGACTGGGTGCAGGCTGCAGTTGGTTGTGGAGTTGAACAAAGTCCATGTGAAACCCTTGCACCGCATGAGAGAGTGCGGAAACAGTCCGGCAGAGGGTAGGCAGAAGAGAGACCTCCCTTTCAGACTCCATGGTTGGCTGACTGGGACTGAAGTGACGAGGTTGGCCTCTCTTGTATCTCCAGCCCTGGTCCCGCTGGAGGTGGAACAGAGGGAACCGAGGGACAGGAGGAACACGAGTGCCTGCAGACGTAGGTCCGGAAACCAGTAGCAGGGGTTGCGAACCTGGATGAGCTGGAGGACCATCAGATCACGGAAGGCCGCTGTGCATCAAGGATCATCCGGGGTTAAAGAGACACTCCGCTGGAACAGTGGCACTGGAACATCAGAGGGTGTTGAGTTCCAGGAAGACTTGCAGCAGAAAGTCGCTGAGAGTCGCAAGACTGAAGTCGCAGACAGTCGGAGGGCGGTGCGGAGCCACACAGGAAGCAGATGCAAGTCACAAGGGTAGCCGGGTCAGGTAACAGGCGGGCAGCGAGGTACAAGGCAGCAGGCAGAAGCAGGGTCAAAGGGGTAGCCAGGATCAGGAACCGGTAGTCAGACAAGAAGCAGAGTCCAGAAGCAGGGTCAAGGCAGGCCAGGTTCAGCAGCGGGTATCAAGCAGGATAACAACAGAGTTCAGGGTATCAGGAAACAGCTGAAGACCAGTCAGCAAGGGTCTGGGGTCAGGGCACTTCCTTAAATAGGCCGTCTGGCGCCAATTGGCGCTAGAGACGCGCTCCTGCGCGTGCACACAATCCGCTGCGCATGCGCATTGGCACGCCCATGTGCACTGGTGCGCCCGTGGGCATGCACATTGAACGAAAACTGATGGTTTTCTTACACAGAGACTGCGGTTGGGTTAGAGCATCATTCTGGCTGCTAGTCCCTATCTAGGGAGACTATACAAATGGGCTGAGTCTGCTCGAGAATCTGAGCAGTGAAGTGTTTTACGTTTGTGCCTGGACCTCTCCCACACTTTATGCTGTCCTGTTCTTACTCCAACCATTCCTATCAGAGACTGTGCTTTAAGAAGAAAAATAAACTCTACGTTGGAGTTACAGCTGGTGTGGACCTTGAAGTTATTGGGGGAATATAGAGACTTATCTTTATTAACTATAGAGGTGAGAATCATTCTCTGGAGGATTCTGGCTTTCTGGTTGTGGAGACCCACCAACAACACCGCTCAACCTCTTCACATAGGAGGGTACGGGCTTGTGGCGTGGTGTGCCCTCTCCTCCTGCGAGGAGCCAAAGGCAGGTGAAGGGGGTGAGTGCGCTACATTTATAAAGACCTCTGAGCACTGAAGGTGGCCAAATGCCTTGATGCCAACTATCCTTTAGCCCAGGTTCACACTGGACTGCGGGAGTGAAGCCGTGCGAGTTCAGCTGAACTCGCACGATTTCACTTCTGCCTGTCAGTCCCGATTTCAGCTCGATTTCAGAGACATCTGACACAGATGTCAATGTAAATCGCGGCTGAAATCGCAAAAAGTAGTACAGAAACTACTTTTTGTAATCGGTGCAGCGCCGCAGTGTGAACCAGGGCTTAATGTCAATGGACAGCCTAAGTCAACTGGTCTGATATTGCAGATTGTGACTTAAGAAACACATGATTCCAGGCTATTGTCTGCTCAGAATAGGAAGATTAACAGACATGTTGGTAAATTCAGTTGGAAGATGATAACTGTTATCTGCCTGTGTGAGCAATAATTTTCCAACTGTATTAACAGTCCCCAGAGACACCAGGATCAATACTCACTACTTGTTGGTCCAAACTGGTTATTTATCTTGTCACTTGGTCTTTAGGAAGTCATATTAACCCATTTGTGTCCAAACAGGATACTTGAATACAAGTACAGAGGTGTGTTATGAAACAACAGCTTAGACTGAGAACTAAAAATAGAGGTGCATATACAGTGACCAACAAATGGGCAGGAAAAAGATCATGCCAACACATTAATGCAAAACCTAATTTTCTTTTTAATGCAAACATTCAGAAATTGCAAGTTAAAAATGATGCAAGCATACTTTCAAATCTGTTCCATATCCATATTTCATATTATCAATGTATTATCCATGTGCCATCTTGCCTAGTTTATCCCACCGCACTATTGGGTGGCAGTGAAGGGGTGCTACCATCAGAGGAAAGTGATATACTCATTACCACACAGGAAGTTCTACGTAGGAATTATTTTCCCTGAAATGGGGTGTGTAATATGGCAGTTCTATCCCAACTCATATTTTCGCTCTCCTTTGTTCTTCTTGCTTTAAAAACTGCAGCTGTCAACAAATGACTCAGAGACACCAGAATCAATACTCACTAGTTGTAGGGCTAAATTGGTTCTCATGCCTCGTACACACGACTGTTTTTTCCGACGAGAAAACTGCCGGACAAAAAAAGAGATCAGGATCTCTTTTTTCCCATCAGGCCAAAAGTCCGAGCGGGAAAACCGTTCATCTGTATGGTTTTCTGATGGGTAGAAAACTGCGTATGCTCAGAATCAAGAATGAGACGGGAGCGCTCTTTCTGGTAAAACTAGCGTTCGGAATGGAGATGGCACATTCGTCACGCTGCAAATTATTGCATCGTTTAATGCATTGCATTTTTTTATTCTTTATAATGCTAGAATAATGACGTTGTTTTCCTGCTGATATTCACACAGAGTTCGGACAAACTTGTTTATTTATTATTTCTCGTGATCTCATGAAGAATTTTTGTGTTTTTTAAGCTAGATCTCCATAATATTAGAGCGGCATAGTCATTACTATGTGGGTTATATAGATTACCTTCAGGTGCTGGCACTGGCAACTTCCAAACCGGAAGTACCCTCCCCTATATAAGCCCCTCCCATCCGGGAGCACCTCAGTTTTTTGCCAGTGTCTAAGGTGTTGGCCAAGAAGTAACATGTGTTTTTCACTGAGCTTGCGTACAGGTTCTTTTGGGCCTCAGTAAGCTATTCCGGATCCGACCAAAAAAGCTTCATAGCTAAACGGTCGGTACCCGGGCCTTGCAGAGAAGAGCAAGGTTTTGCCTGTAATGCTTCTCTTAGGAGGGCTGGACCCTGGGATCCAGAGCTCTGGTCATACCCACGACCAAGATGTTTTCTGTGCAGGGTGCTATACAGGTCCAGGGGAGTGGAATCCTTGGGAACCCGGTCCCTGAAGGTTTAATTACAATGCCTGCCGTGAGAGGTGAAGTTTGGGCTTCTGTGGTCCAAACAGAGTCCTGCGGCGAGGAAAAGGTAAGTGGGGGCCTCTCAGGAACTTGGTTCTATTGAGGGGACCCCCAAGCCTAATATGTCTTTCTGCCTGTTACCTAACGGTATTCCCGCTAAATATCTGTGCATGCCTGTAACTGCTAAAAAATGTAATAATTTTAAGAGTGGTCAAGAAAAAAAAAATGGTTAAACCGCGGTACCTGTGTTAAACCACTAGAGGCCGCTGTGGAACGTTGTTTTCTTGTCATGTGGATTTTTTCTTCCAAGTCAAAATCCAGGCAGATGGTGAGTTCTCTGAATGGGAAACTGTCTCCGCTGCCATGCTGCAATGCTCATCCATCCTCCGGCCCTGTGGCAAACAGGGCCCTGGCTTCTGTCCTAGTTCCTTTCAAAAAAGAGCGCCAAAGGCGCACGCGCCCGCGCGCGTGCGCGTGCACGCGCCTCTATTTATAGAGGTGGGCCGGAAAAAGGGGCGGAGCTGGGTGGATGATGCTCTGTGCGCGCCGCGGCGCTTCTGCGCATGTGCGGGCGTCCCAGCATGATACAAAAAGCACATTAGCTGTTGTCAGCTGGTTATGGACAGAAACAGAGCTGGCAACATTAAAAGAAAGGCATACAGTAGGCGGTTGATGCAGGCATCCCCATAGAAAGGCACATTAGTAGACACCAACTGTTTATATAGCAGCAATTGTGCTAGACTATTGTCAGTAAGTGGTGTATTGCGGCTGGAATACCTCAGCTTTGGGCTTAGGAATATGCCGTCTAAAGGCTCCGGAACTAAGAATTCCAGAAAGCTAAGGGGGTCTCCATCGGGCTCTGAGGATCTTGGGCATGCTTCGGCTGCACCAACCTCCCCTGAAAAATCAGAGGTTAGTGACCGTAGAGCACCCTCAGGAGTACCTGGTACTGTGGCTGTCCTCAGTTCACCTGCTCCTGTGTATGTAACAGAGGAGGTTTTTTCCTCAACTCTGGGAGGACTGGAAGAGAGATTGACTAAATTGATCGCTGCTTCCCTATCAAAGGAAAAGCGCGCCCGATCTCCGTCTTCTCCCTCAGAGTGCCTGTTAGCGGAGCAACAGTCCCTTGCAGGGATCGACCTACCTGAAGGGGATCAGGATGAGGTTGATTCTGTTGTAGAGGAATCAACAGTGGAAGAACCATTTTCAGCGTCACATGCTGAAAGATTATGGGTTCAGTCTCTGACTGATATGGTCCGATCAGCATTTTAAATGCCCCTTGCGGAACCATCAACCACTTCTGTCTCCTCGTTGGGGTCGCTAAAAGCTCCCCAGACTGTTTGTTCCTTTCCAATCCATCCTTTACTGGAAGGACTCATTTACCAGGATTGGGAACATCCTGATAAAATATTTACTCCCCCCAAGAGATTCCGGTGGTCTATCCCATGGAGGATAAGTTCATCAAAAAATGGAGGGTCCCTACAGTGGACGCAGCCATCTCTTGTGTGAATAAATCACTGACATGTCCAGTAGATAATGTCCAAATGTTCAAGGACCCAATAGATAAAAAATTGGAGTCCTTATTAAAATCTGCTTTCTCTACAGCAGGCTTGGTGACACAACCAGCAGTGGCAGCTATTGGGGTCTGCCAAGCAGTGAAGGATCAGTTGAAACAGGTCTTAAGGGACTTGCCAGATCAGCAGGCTCTTGCCTTAGCTGATCTTCCTAGAGCCTTATGCTTTGCGGTTGACGCCATCAAGGATTCAATCCATCAGGCCTCCCGCCTTACGCTGTCTGTAGTACATATGCGTAGGCTTCTATGGCTCAAGAACTGGTCTGCTGAAGCTCCCTGTAAAAAATTGCTGGTTAGCTTCCCATTTCATGGTGAACGCTTATTCGGGGAAGACCTGGACAAATATATCCAGAAAATTTCCAGCGGTAAAAGTACACTCTTGCCGGTTAAAAACAGAGTTAGAGGTCCCTCTTTTAAGAGGCCTGCCTCTCCAGTCCCTGGGACATAAATTCATGAAGGGTTGCCCCCACTCAATCGGGTGGGGGGAAGACTCCAGTTGTTCGCAGAGACCTGGCGGGACACGATCAGAGACAGATGGGTGCTCTCCGCAGTAAGTCTGGGATACAAATTGGAGTTAAAAGACTCTCCTCCTTCCCATTTTATAAGGTCAAACGTGCCAAGGGATCCCCGGAGAGAGGATCCCTCCTGTTGGCACTAGAACAACTATTGCTCCAAGGAGTAATTATGGAGGTTCCCCTGGAGGAATGGGGGTTCGGGTTTTACTCAAACCTCTTTACAGTCCCGAAGCCAAACGGGGACGTGAGGCCCATATTAAATCTAAAAGGGCTAAACAAATTCCTACATATCAGGACTTTCCAGATGGAGTCGATCCGATCGGTGGCCACTGCCCTACAAGGGGAGGAATGGTTAGCCTCGATCGACATCAAAGATGCTTATTTGCATATTCCCATCTTTCCAGTCCAACAAAAATTTCTACGTTTTGCAGTAGAAGGGCGCCATTTTCAGTTCAGAGCCTTACCCTTCGGTCTGGCCACAGCACCACGGGTGTTTACAAAAATCCTGGCCCCATTATTGGCCAATCTAAGAACACAAGGTGTAACGATAATGGCATATTTAGACGACTTGTTGCTGATAGACCACTCAGTGAAAAAACTAGAAGTGGTCGTTCACAAGACAATCAAGTATCTGGAATCTCACGGTTGGATTATCAACCGAGACAAGTCAGCCCTAAAACCAGTCAAAAGTCTGGAATACTTGGGGCTAAGGCTGGATTCAGGCCAGAGTAAAATATTCTTGCCTCAAGAAAAGGTGTTGTCTTTGAGAGATTTGATCCACCTAGTGGGTACAAAAAGACAGCCGTCCATACGCCTGTGCATGAGGCTGCTGGGAAAAATGGTGGCATCATTCGAAGCAGTACCCTACGGTCAATTCCATTCAAGGAATTTGCAAAGGGCCATACTGTCAGCCTGGAACAAAAAAGTTCAGGCCCTAGACTTACCAATGTCCTTGTCCCCTTCCGTTCGCAAGAGCCTCCGTTGGTGGTTGGTTCTCCAGAATCTGGAAAAAGGGAAATCCTTCAGTCCGATTTCTTGGAAGGTGGTCACTACAGATGCCAGCCTTATAGGCTGGGGAGCAGTACTGGAGCAATGGTCTCTCCAGGGCAGATGGTCGGATGCAGAAAAGGGCCTGCCCATCAATCTCTTAGAGATACGAGCAGCCCGGTATGCCCTAGTAGCATGGACATCCAAACTCCAAGGGTCCCCTGTCAGAATTCAATCAGACAATGCCACAGCAGTGGCATATATCAATCATCAGGGTGGCACCAGGAGTCGTGCAGCCCAGAGGGAAGTAAATTACATCCTGAAATGGGCAGAAAGATATGTCCCAGCCATATCCGCGGTATTCATTCCAGGAGTGGAGAATTGGAAGGCGGACTTTCTAAGTCGCCAGCAATTATGCCCAGGGGAATGGTCCCTTCACCCCGAGGTTTTCCGGACAATATGTCAACGGTGGGGAACACCGGATGTAGATCTGCTAGCATCCAGATTCAACGCAAAGGTGAACAGATTTGTCTCTCGGACAAGGGATCCCCTAGCTTGAGGCTCGGATGCTCTAGTGTTCCCTTGGGATCAGTTCAAGCTGATATATGCATTCCCACCGCCACAATTGTTACCTCGATTACTCCGCAGAATCAGGGTAGAAAAGAAACCAGTGATTCTGGTGGCTCCAGCGTGGCCCCGAAGAGCATGGTACGCGGAGATTGTAAAATTGTCTGTGGGGAGTCCTTGGACCATCCCACATCGTTCGGACCTGCTTTCGCAAGGACCGATATACCATCCTTCCTTACCAGCCCTAGGTTTGACGGCCTGGCTATTGAAGCCCACATTCTAAAAAAGAGAGGGCTCTCTAATCCTGTGGTATCTACCATGATCAATGCCAGGAAGCCGGTATCCAGGCAGATCTACTATAGAATCTGGAAGGCGTACATCGCGTGGTGTGAGGCCAAGAAATGGCATCCACGTAAGTATGTAATAGGTAGGATTCTGGACTTCCTACAGTGGGCTGTAGATAGGAAGCTTGCCTTGAGTACTATCAAGGGTCAGATTTCGGCCTTGTCAATATTTTTTCAAAGGCCCTTGGCTTCGCATTCACTAGTCAAAGCTTTTATACAAGGAGTGATGCGTATTAGTCCTCCGGTTAATATTCCCATATGTCCATGGGATCTAAACCTGGTTCTGTCGGTTCTACAGAAACAACCATTAGAACCATTACAGCATATTTCCTTGGTTCTTCTCACCAGGAAATTGATTTTTCTAGTAGCCATTTGTTCGGCTAAAAGAGTGTCGGAATTAGCAGCTATGTCCTGTAAAGAGCCATATCTGGTTATCCATAAGGACAGAGTAGTGTTACGTCCTCATCCAGCTTTTCTTCCTAAGGTGGTATCGAGGTTTCATTTGAACCAAGATGTGGTTCTTCCTTCTTTTTTCCCCAAACCAAGCTCGGTAGAGGAAAAGTTATTACATTCTTTGGATGTAGTAAGAGCAGTTAAAGCTTATCTAAAAGCCACTGCTCAGATTCGCAGAACGGATACTTTGTTTATTCTGCCGGAAGGCCCCAGAAGGGGTCAGGCAGCGTCAAAATCTACTTTAGCCAAGTGTATTCGACAGGTCATTGTGCAAGCCTATGGCTTGAGAAGGAGACCGCCTCCGTTCAAAGTTAGGGCACACTCCACGAGAGCAGTTGGAACTTCATGGGCAGTGCATCACCAGGCCTCCCTGGCTCAAATCTGTAAGGCCGCAACATGGTCTTCAGTACACACGTTTACTAGGTTCTACCAGGTGGACGTTAGAAGTCAGGAGGATGTCGCCTTTGGGCGCAGTGTGTTGCAGGCCGCAAAAGATCCTCATGTCTGATAGCGCTCAGCTTATGTATGGTGTATCCCCCCCCTCATTGGGCATTGCTTTGGGACGTCCCACATAGTAATGACTATGCCGCTCTGTGTCCCGTGATGTACGAGAAAGAAAATAGGATTTTTATAACAGCTTACCTGTAAAATCCTTTTCTTGGAGTACATCACGGGACACAGAGCTCCCACCCCTCTTTTGGGGACACTTATTGCTTTGCTACAAAACTGAGGTGCTCCCGGATGGGAGGGGCTTATATAGGGGAGGGTACTTCCGGTTTGGAAGTTGCCAGTGCCAGCACCTGAAGGTAATCTATATAACCCACATAGTAATGACTATGCCGCTCTGTGTCCCGTGATGTACTCCAAGAAAAGGATTTTACAGGTAAGCTGTTATAAAAATCCTATTTTTTTTATTAAAAATTTTAAGCAAGATCTGCATTTTGTTTTTGTTTTTTGTTTTTGTAGTGATCTCCATATATTTGTTTTATTTAGTTTTGTGTGTTAAGTTACCACAACAACATTATTATCTTGTATTTTTTAACCTCAAAGAGGTTGGTTGGTGTCCCTTGTTAATTACACATTGTATTTTTGAAATGTATCTGCCTACTCACAAAAAAAAACTGTCCTTTTTTTTTTAAAACACATAGGCAAGTATTAACTGTAAAAATAAAATCTGATTTATTCTGGCTCATAATAACAAATTAAATAGGAATACTTTCTTATCAATATTAACATCTATTTTACATCATTATTTTTAGGACAATAAATCTTTTGAAAAATAGTATACCAGGCTGCAGAAGTCCACATCCGGTTCTTTCAGGATGGAAGGCTCTGCTTGCTCCTCAGAAGGCTGGTAGGCTGGAGGGAAGGCTGCAGGGAAGGCTAGAAAGTGATGGCCTCACTTCCAGCTGGTCGTCCAGAAAACTCATCCTGCTGTAGTACCACAGAGTAGGCACATAAATATCAGCTGCTGCTGCTCTCGATTTCATGGACTCCACTACCTTTATGCGCTCCCTCCTGTATGTGCCCCTCAAGTTCCCAAGTTTATTGTCCACATCCTTGATGGTTGCAGTGGGGACCCGTGTGTGCACAAATTGTAGCAGGTTCTCCAGCGCTGCCGTCCTCACTCTTTTTTTATGTATAGGGTTTTTTGTTTCCCACAGAGCAGGCAGCTCCCTGTACCTGTCCAGGAATTCGCACATAAAGTCTGTTTTTCTATAGGCATTCATTCTTTCTGCAGGACAAAACACAAGCTAAAAATAACAATGTCAGTCTTTAAACTCTACTAATCTTTATCCCCATATAGGCCACAATCTTGAAGCAGTATAGGCCACTGATGACCCAAGTTAAAATGTTATTTACCTTCGGTCTCACACGTTCAGAGCCTACTCCTTCCTCCGCACACAGAATGTAGGTACGACACATGCGTGTTAGCTTTATATACACTGCGCATGCGTGAAACTATGCACACGTCGCCTGCCCCTGACGTTAATTTTCGTATATTCCCCGCCCCTTCTCTTTCGGCGCGCAGTGGGAGACGACATGGCGGAGACACAGCAGGTGCATGATAATTACAGTAACGCAGAGAAAAGCCCAGAGCCAGAAACGTCCCGATCCAGGAGGACATACAAGGCCTCAAATATGTAATTTGCAGAGATGGCGGAGATGGTGGAAATCTTGAGGAGGAGTGACTATGATGGGAAGCATGGGCCGTACACCAACCCTAATGTCAGAAAGGCCAAGATCTTTTCTAAAGTTGTGAAGAGTCTGCACAGGAATTTTGGGGTACGACAATCCAAGGAGCAATTGAGGAAACGCTGGTCAGACCTTAAACTGAGGGAGCACGACCAGTAGAGTAGGATCAAGAGAATGCTCCAAAAAAGTAAGTATTTGTCCTGTGTTCCTATTATTATAATAATAATAATAATAATAATAACTTGCATGTTGCTCCATGTGCTTTTCTTTACTGTTGGACAGTTTAAAATTGAAACTTTCAGGTTAGTGGGCACAGTAATCGGTCGTAAGAAAACATCGTTCCCCCACTACATACAATGTTTTTGATCGAAACAGGGTTAACTACATTTGGTCATGCCTATTTGTATTTAATTAAGTTTATGACATTGTTGGCTAGATGTGTTTGTAACTAGAATGTGAAATGCAAACTTTATTCAGTGGAAAGGAGAGGAAACTCAGGAGCACTAGTGTGGGACGCCAGAACAAAATTTTTAGAGTGTCCCACACAGGTGCTCCAGTGGATACTTGGGGTGTCTCCATGTGTGTAACTTGTTCAAAAAAGGTAAGTATTCCAGCTTTAAGGGAAAAAATCATGTCTTCAGCTTGGAACTCTGCCAAAACAGATAATTGTACCCCACTACCAAGAAATGATTCATATTCCTATTTCTGGCCTCAAATATCTGTGTGCTAAGTATACCTTTTGTTTCATTCACATAGGGGAGCAAAGACTCGGAGGACACCACTCAGAAGACACCAGGAACCCCACACCTCCTAATAAAGAACAGAGAGAACCCCAACCTCAGGATGTGGAGGAAGGAGAGGTGGAGGAAGTGGGCAAAATTGTCACCACAACAGGTCAGTGTCTGTAACCACAGCTTCAGGTAAAAGATAAAGGCTTGCATATGTATAATATTTTTTTTATTTTTTTTTTAGGTGATGAACATGTTGGTGAAGAAGAAACTCCTTGTTTCACAAGTGCTAGTGCACAAATTTTAATACAGGAAATCATGGGGTGTAGTCAAGAACTAGACAACATGACGAAGAATATAAATCAAATATTTAAGAACATGATTGATGTTTTGGGGCGATTCTAAAGAAAGACAAAATTAACCCCCTTTTGTTCTTTTGGCACTTTTAAAACATTTTACGACTTTCTTCAAGCCAAATTTTGAAGATGCACACAGTGTGTCAACATGTGCTATCTCCCATCAGGGGATATCAATGTATACGTTTTGTGGGTGCAACCCCTTTCTCGCAACTCAAGTAGGTGAGAGGAAGGGGTTGCACCCCCAAGACATGTCCATTGATCCCCCATGATGGGAGATGGCACATGTTGACATTAGGCATGGGATCATAAAGAAATCCCCATTTCAGATCCGTATTTGTTTGCATCTTCAAAATTTGGCTTGTACCGGGGTGACATGACCCCCCCCCCCCCCATCTAATGAAGGCAACAGCAACACATTGTTGACATACTATAATGTCTGATATTGCCTTCACATTTTGTACGTTGAACTTTGTAAGTTCCCCAGTTTTGTATGTTATGTTTTTAGAAACATGCCTGTCAAAGAAGAAAAATATAGAAAAAGTTAATTAAAGCCAGATGTATATATTTGGAAATAATGTTTTATAATAACACACATGTGAATGTGCAGGGAGTAAAATTTAGTAAAAGTTACAATGTGTGGCTTCTTCTTTCTATGCTCAATACCATTTTTTGCAAAAATGTTGTGTTTACAGTGACAATTTACTAAAGGCAAATTCACACTCGGCACTACAAGTGCACTAGGAGAACCTAGGAGACAGCTAAATAAAACACAAGCAGGAAATCAAATTCAAGATGATAACAGGTCAATTTTTTTTTATTTGTTTTCAAAAAATTAAACATCTTCTGGCATAGCAATGGCCCCCCTATCCGTGAAATAGTCCACATATTTTTGTCCCATATCACGGGTGCTTTGCGGGGGCAAACCAGGATGGCCAGGTTCCAGGGCCGGGATAGGATTAAGGTCCTGAAGTGCGGCCTCATGCCCAACTGAGGGCATATAATTTGACAATGTTTGCCGTAAAAAGTTGTGCAGCACACAGCACGCCATCACTATGTAATTAAGTTTGTATTCCGCCATATTTATTGAGGAATGAAACAGGCGGAACTGGCTGGCCATTATCCCGAAAGGCATTTTCAACCACTCTTCTGGCTCTGGCCAGCCGGTAATTGAACATCCTCCTCTCAGGGGTCAGGGTCCTTTGGGGAAATGGCCTCATAAGATGGTTTCCAAGCCCAAACGCTTCATCAGCCACGAACACAAACGGGAGTCCTTCCTCATTGTCTTCATCAGGTGGCAATGCCAGGCCACCCCGCCAACACTCCACCATCGGACATCCGGCCATTTTTCCCCACGTCCACATATAGAAAGTCATATGTCGCAGACACCACTGCCATTATCACTATACTATGGAAACCCTTGTAGTTATAGTAGTAAGACCCCGAATGGGGTGGTGGGACGATGCGGACATGCTCCCATCTATTGCCCCTCCGCAGTTTGGAAAGTCCCACCGCATGGCAAACTGGGATGCCACAGTCTGTCATTCCTGTGGCGTGGAAGGAAACTGGAGTCAAACAAGAAAAAAAAATATTAGTACTTTTGCACATAACATTGCAAGCAGATTATAAAAAAACATTCTGGGCCAACATCAAGATAACATTTATTTAAAGGAGTATTTCAAGCCAAAATTAGAAGGCCCACTTATCAGATTCCTCACCCCTTCTGATGGCCCATTGTAAAAAATTTGGGGGGTTCTAACTGACTTTGTGACCATAAAAAAGCATCTGCCACAGTTTAATGAAAACAAAAACATTTGTACATATTTTAGGGGGGGAGGGTAAAGCACTACAATGGAGCTGAAAAAATACATTGTTAGGTGACTGGGCTAGGTGTGTATGGGCCCAGGATAGCATGCTGGAGATGTTAGTGAAGGGAAATATGCATGTAGGCCAAAAATGGAGCATTAAAAGCTTACAACATGTATGGGGACAAATGGGACATTCACAGCATCATGGTAATTAGGGAATGATGAAAGAAATAAAATACATTAGCATACATTAAATACATAGAATGTGATGTTAAAGGAGAAAACTTACCTTAATATAGTCCTTCTGCAGGACTTGTATGATGACAGAACAGGTCTCTGGGATAATGATCCCCAGAGCTTGGGGGAAGATGCCTGATGAGAACTTGAGGTCCTGCAGACTTCTCCCAGTTGCCAGGTATCTCAACGTGGCGATTAGCCTCTGCTCGGCAGAGATGGCTTCCCGCATGACGGTGTCCTGCCTCGTAATATAGGGGGACACCAAAGCCAACAGACGGCGAAAAACGGGGTCCCTCATCCGGAGATAATTCCTGAAATCATCAGGATTATTCTCCTGGATCTCCCGCAGCAGAGGCATGTGACAGAATTGGTCATGCTGGAGCAACCAATTTTTTTGTCCATGAACTCCTCCTCACCCTGTTCATGGATTGAGCTTGGGTCAAAGCAAGAAGCCCAAAACCCAGCCTTTGCACAGCACGAACTCTACGACGAGGACGTACCCACAACATGGCTAGATAACGGTCGGCTGGTCAGAACGGAACTAACAGAACGACCTGAAAATCAGAAACGAGCGGAAAAAGAACGCACTGAAAAAACAGATACGCACTGACTACACGCCCTGAAAAACAAATACGAACCCACAAGCACAAACTGAACGGCAGAAAACGAACTGAAAGCATGAAGACTGAAAAGCGCAAATCGTCTCTCACCAAACTTTTACTAAACACGAGGATCAGCAAAAGCAGCCCAAAGGGTGGCGCCGTTGGAATGGAACTTCCCCTTTACAGTGCCGTTGTACGTCACCGCGCTTTGGACGGGCGGACTTTGGTCTGAGCGTGTGTACAGTAGGTGCCGCCGATTTTGTGTCAATCTCGCCTCTTCTAGCGGCGAGATTGACACCCTACGAGCCCCGTCGCGAGAGCCAGCGCCGAGCTGTCTCGTCATTGGGAAAGGAAAAATTTTGTTTTTCCTTTCGCAATGAGCGACACGCATTGCTGACATTGAGGCCGGTGGACGGAGATCCGACGTGGATTCCCACCAATACCAGGCACTGTGTTTGGTATAAATCCTGAGCGGGAACTCCACGCCAAACTTTAACTAAAAAACTGGCATGGGTCCCCCCTCCAGGAGCATACAAGGCCCCTCGGTCTGGTATGGATTTGAAGGGGAATCCCCTAAGCCGAAAAAACAGCGTGGGGGTCCCCCTCAACGCAACCTGGCAGGCCGCAGGAAAAGAGGGGGGACGAGAAAGCGCCCCCTCTCCCTCCTGAACCGTACCAGGCCGCATGCCCTCAACATGGGGGGTTTGGTGCTTTGGGGCAGGGGGAGACCTGCGGCCCCCCCACCCCAAAGCACCCTGCCCCCATGTTGATGGGGACAAGGGCCTCTTCCCGACAACCCTGGCCGTTGGTTGTCGGGGTCTGCGGGCGGGGGCTGATCGGATGGCCCCGGAGCATGTGACTGTGACGTCATGGGAGCATGTGACTGTGACGTCATAAGAAGCCTATATAAATCATTGCGGACCGAACACCCAGCATTACAGCGGGAGGAAGCGACGAGTGAACATCGAGGAGGAGAAGAGGGAAGAAGACGCCGACGGCGACGGGAAGACCGGGCCCCTCCACTAGCAAAAGAGCTGGAAGAAGATAGTGGAGGGGCCAGCAGAAGGACAACTGAGAGCCGGACGAGACGACGAGGAAGACCGGGCCTCTCCGCTAGCAAAAGAGCTGGAAGAAGATAGCGGAGGCCTGGCAGAAGGAAGAAAGAACCGGAGAGCAAGAGAAGAACCGGAGAGCGCGGAGACGACACCGGAGACCCCCGAAGTCGAAAGAGACCACCGGAGTCGGAAGAAGACCCCCGGAGCTGTGTAATAAATTACTTTAAAAACCTGTGTGTGTCTTTTTATTGAAATTTTTTTCCACCAGGTGAATGGGTAGGGGTACGATAGAGATACATTAGAGATACATCAGATTTGCTTAAACATCTAGATGGTCTAGGCATTCCCCCTGGAGCGCTGTTTGTCACCATTGACGTAGAAGCATTGTACTCAAGTATTCCACACAAACTTGGTATAGAAGTGGTAAAACGATTCCTTATGGAACATGATCATCGTAAATGGAAATTCCAAGGTCTCATATTGCAGCTATTATCATTTTATTCTTGAACACAACTGTTTTACCTTTCTCGGCTCCCACTACCTCCAGGTACAGGGCGTCGCCATGGGCACCTGTTGTGCCCCGGCGTACGCCAACCTGTACCTGGGGGGGTGGGAGCGAGAGATTTTCTCCGATCCGGAGTTTCGTCAGTACCTGGACCAGACCTTGTGCTGGTTCAGGTACATTGACGATATTTTCACGATTTGGACGGGGACGGTTGCTTCCCTTAATGAATTTATTGCCAAGTTGAATATCAACCAGTTCAATCTTGGCTTTACATTCAAGTGGCATCAAGAGTGTATTTCCTTTTTGGATCTTTCCATTTATCGTGACCTTGACGATAATATAGCCACCAAACTTTTTCGGAAAAGAACGTCGGGTAACACGCTTCTACATGCGAACAGGGGACATCCACAAGCACTAGTACACAGTATACCTTATTCTCAATATGTCAGGTTACGCAGAAACTGCACACATGAAGCTGAATTCAAGCTCCAGGCAAATGAACTACGTGACCGTTTACGAAAACGGGGTTATACCAAAAGCCTCCTCAGAAAAGCTTATAACAAAGCAATAGGCAGGGAACGAACAAATTTGCTTTATACTAGGCCAAAACAAGACCTTACTCAAATGACTACTAAATTTATTACCAGATATTCGGCTCAACACGGCATGCTCCGTGCGGGGATGCAAAAACATTGGCATCTTATCAGTGAAGATCCAATTCTGTCCAAATATGTCAGAGAGTCACCGGAAATAGTATTTCGTAAAAGTACCTCAATAGGAAATCAATTGACAGCCAGTAATTATAGACCACAATTGGATCACTCAACTCAAGCACGAGGGATATACACTTGTGGCCAATGTACTTACTGCCCATGGGTGAACATTGGTACAAAGTTTGTACTACCTAATGGGGAGAAATTTTCTCCCCGCTTTCATGCATCATGTGATACTGAGGGAGTCATTTATTTAATGACTTGTAAATGTAAAGCGTTCTACGTAGGTAAGACATTTCGTCCGTTTAAGAAAAGGATTTATGATCACATCTATTACTCGCAATATGCTAAAATGCTCACCCCAGTGAGCCGTCATTTAGGTTTATATCATAAGTTCGACACATCGGTGGTTAAATTTATGGTTTTGGAAGTGGTTCCCCGAGATCCTCGGGGAGGTAACTGTGACAAGCGTATCCTCCAGAAGGAGACATTGTGGATTGAGCGGTTGGAGGCCACTCACCCTCCTGGGATCAACGAGGTTCTCTCCTACCGCCCCTTCCTGTAAGGGACGGGCAGAGAGACGTTGTGGCCCCCACATACCCCAATGATATGTTCCCATTACCAATCTTTATATTCAAAAAGTTTAGGGTTCTGTATATTTTTTGATTGGTTCCATTGTCCATCCCATCCTCCCTCCCCCTGCCTTCCTTTCCCCCCATATCCTTTCCCCTGTCCTATTCTGTTCCCACAATCCCTCTTTTGTTTCCCTTTCCCAACTTTCCCCTCCCCCCTTGCCTTCCCTCTCTTTTATAGCAGGTTATTCTAATTTAGTTTACTGGATCTGTTTCCAAGTATTAAGTTACTCTGGGGACCCATATCTGGCCTTCATTCCAGGATTATATGGGCTATGTTTGTTGGGTAGACTATAGTTACATGTGCACTATGTCAATTTGATGTAATGCATTTTGTTCATTCATATATTTTTTTGCATATTGTGTTATGTTTGTATAATATCATTTCATTAAATGACCCCATATAGCCGAGTGCTGGGACGGGCTTTTCCAGTCCTATTGGACCGGCTTCTGGTAAATATTTTAAATATCCAACAATACGTGGCTATGGCTGTCAGCTTTCCAGTCAGCCATGGCCTGTTTTTCATGTTTGCGGCCAGGTTTTGCTCCGGGCTCTGCGGGGTACACATGGATAGGGATGCTGCGGCTCATTCATCACCCAGCACTGGCAATGTGGCTAGTGTGTGGCCACCCAAGCCATTGCTAATGATGTTTGGCCATGCCTGAGCAGCGTCTTTAACAATGGCAACTGAGATGCCAATTCATTGGCGTCTCTTAGCGGCACTTCCGCCCTCAATTGCCGGGCCTATGGCCTGGCACGCAGGCGCTAACTTGACGGCAGTAGTTTGTCGGGGGTGATTGGCGAGGACGCGATGTGCGTGGCGTGGCGTGTCTGCCCTCACGCGCTTTGTCCCTATTCACCCATTGCGCATGCGTATCGCCTTGACGGCGCGAGTGCACGCTAATTGGCCGGCCGTGATGACGCTGTGCGTCGTGCAGCGCCGTCATGAGCGAGTTGCTCATATATGGGAGCAAACACCACCACTCAGCAACAGGTTGCTGAAGTGGGTGGTAGCCTCCACAGTGAGGGGTCTGACCGGACGGAACGGTAGATAGTCTTGGAGCGTCAGTGGTATGTTATACTTCATTATTCTGTGGTGTTGGGACCAATATCTCCCTTCCTTCTTTATCTTCGCATTTTTTATGCACCATGTTATAGACGCTCTTTGTTTTCTTTAGTGCCGCTTCACTCTGTGGTGTGAGGGACTTGTCCCCTCTCACATTGTACCTGTCTGCTTACCTTCCGGACGGCGGTGGGTGAAGTTTCCCACTCCCAGGCTCCCTGCTCTCAGGTATTCACTTATTTTTAAATACCATATACATGTGTAGCAAGGCATTATGTTGTTGTGCGGTTCTAGCACCAGTACCTTATATATTCCCTCCTACACCTGGAGTATTGGTACTTATAAGTGCTAGTAACATTTAGTTATAGTAATTACCTCCCTAATATATATGTGTCCACAGAGTTCGTTATTGAAGTACTACATCAGCTGGGACTTGTATACGACCTTTATGCGGACTACTCCAAAACAATTTTTGGGTAGTATTACCACTATCCATCTGGGTTAGCCTACTACAAAAAACGTTTTACGGTAATTTTCTAACTTCTCATCTTGTATTGCTTTCTATTGCTTTGGGCTATTTTTACATCTAAATTATATATATTTCTTTGTTGCCTTGTGGTTGCTATTCTAGGTTCCAGTCTAGGTTCCACACTATCTGTCCAGTTCTGGTCCAGTCCAATAGCTTTTCGGACATTTTCTGAAAAGTAGGTGGCCTTGTATAGAAATATTTTTTTTATTCATCATGTTTGTGTTATTATTCTGGCCATTACACCTGGATGTGGCTTATGCTACTTCCAGGTAGTCCCTTAATATTTGCCTGTTCCAGCCCCTTTTAGTATTATCTAATTTATATAATTATGTGTCTACAGCTACCTTGAGCATCTCCATTCTTATCCACGTGTTGGTGTGTGGTTGGTGGTATTTGCTGCAGCATTTCCCCTTTGAAGGAGGGGCCCTGCCATCTGGATCCCCTTTTTCCATGTGTAATTCTCGCAGAGCGTAGAGGGTCGCAATAATTCTACTACACTCACCACCCTATCTGTCTAGTGGTGAGTGTTTTTGGTTTATCAAGTGTATGTCAGCATTACATGTAATAACAAGACAAATGTCTTTTGTATCAAAATTATTAAAACAAATTTCTTTATACATCTAGAAGCTCTTGAGGAAGTGATTAGATCGCGAAACATGTCGAGCACCAAGTTTTAAGTTTATCAATACCCTGTGAACCTCCACCCCAGGAACCATCGCAATATTGTGGGGTATCTATTGGGAAGTGTCAGTTTATGTGTTGTTAATTGTATATTTATGTATATGTTGTTATCTACATGCCATCAATTATGTACCTACTTTTGTCTTTATGACGTAGGTCAAATTTATGCTATGTATTCATGTAATAAACAATATTTTTATTAAATTTTCTATATATCAAGTGTTCCTTTAAAGTCCATTCTTTCTACAATCTCCAGTACCCCATACTCATTCACATAGGATGGGGGGCCGGCATCTGGGGGCCCCCTTATTAAAGGGGGCTCCCGGATTCCGATCAGCCCCCGCCCGCAGACCCCGACATCCAACGGCCAGGGTTGTCGGGAAGAGGCCCTTGTCCCCATCAATATGGGGGCAGGGTGCTTTGGGGTGGAGGGCCGCAGGTCGCCCCCCTGCCCCAAAGCACCAAACCCCCCATGTTGAGGGCATGCGGCCTGGTACGGTTCAGGAGGGAGGGGGCCGCTCTCTCGTCCCCCCTCTTTTCCTTCGGCCTGCCAGGTTGCGTGCTCGGATAAGGGTCTGGTTTGGATTTTGAGGGGGACCCCCACGCCGTTTTTTCGGGCCTGGTATGCTCCTGGAGGCGGAACCAATGCCAGTTTTTTAGTTAAAATTTGGCGTGGAGTTCCCGCTCAGGATTCATACCAAACACAGTGCCTGGTATTGGCGGGAATCCACGTCGGATCCTGTTCAATACAGTGCCGCGTCTCCTTCTCGCTATTGCAGCGAGCGCAAGATATCGGCACCCTGTCGCCGAGATGTCGGCACCGTGTCGCCGAGAATCTCCACGATAGGATCACGATGGATATACAATGTCGGCGGCACCTACTGTATGCAAGGCAGCCTGAGAGGAATTCTGTCAGGAAAACCGTCGGATTTTTATCAGTCGGAAAAAATGGTCGTGTGTACTAGGCATCAATCTTGTAATTTGGTGCTCAGGAAGTTGTATTAACACATTTCTGGCCAAGCAGCATCCTTGCGTACAATTACAGAGGTGTGGTATAAAAGAATGGCATAAACCAAGAACTGCAAATAGAGATATGTGTACATGTGCAAAAAAGTAGGAAGAGTACCAATACAGAAGACAATTCCATAAACCATGTAAAAAACATCAAGAACTGTTTGTGGTAATTAGATCAGTACCTTATAAATGATAATGAGTGCTTTTAAACACTAGAGTATGTGAAAATATCTCACACTGGGGGTAAAAGTCTGCCAAGTTGGTGGGGGGAATAGCTCAAAGGGTTCAGGAGCACATGCTGAATGCTCAACCTGCATTTAAAACTGCCTAATTTAAACTATCGCCTGTCACATTCCATCTGCCATTCCATCATTCCACCATTCACTGCTTCGTTTGTACTTCTGTTCCCTCAGTGGCGTCATCACAGCTGACATTTGTGTATTTCTGTGATGTTAGCAGAGGACTCCGTACTATGCCACAGCTGCTGAATTATTTAACGGTCCTTTGCTAAAGTTGACCTTTTATTAATTGCACCCACCATGCTGAGTGCTACCCATCTGGTATTATAGTTATTCTGATCAACCCAGTAAAAGAAAAGGTTTAGTGAATGGGGATGTGTATGGAGAGACATATTCCCACAAGAGCCTCAGAATATCTAATTTACAACACTGATAAAGTATTGAAATTAAATATTTTACTGATGATTTTATGCATTTATAATTGTATACTACTCCAGGAAAAATGACAGCCTCACTTGACCATCCCTCCCTATTGCCGATACCTTGCTTGCACTCCCTGCTGTCTCATTTGTTTGCCAGAGTCAAATAAGGTACCTGATACTTCCAGGTATAAGGGAGCATGTAAATATCCACCCAGTGGCGTCACTGGGGTTGGTGTCACCCGGTGCAAAAAAAATGGTGTCACCCCCCCACCAACTATAGTCCCCCCTCAGTACAGACCCCCCTCCACTAACTACAGACCCCCCTGCCACGGTATAGATCCCCCCTCCCTCAGTACAGACCCCCCCACTAAGTACAGACCCCCCTCCATCAATATAGACCCCCTCCCTCAGTATAAACCTCCCCCCTCAGTACAGACACCCCCTCAGTGCAGACCTCTCCATCAGTACAAACACCCCCACCTCAGTGCAGACCCCCTCAGTGCAGACCCCCATCAGTTACAGACACCCCCCCTCAGTGCAGACCCCCTCAGTTACAGACACCCCCACTCAGCGCAAACCCCCCTCAGTTGCAGACCCCCCAGCAGTACAGACCCCCAGCAGTACAGACCCCCCTCAGTACAGACACCCCCGTCAGTGCAGACCCCCCTCAGTTACAGACACCCCACTCAGTGCAGACCCCCCTCAGTTACAGACACCCCCTCAGTGCAGACCTCTCCATCAGTACAGACACCTCCACCTCAGTGCAGACCCCTCCATCAGTACAGATACCCCCACCTCAGTTCAGACCCCCCCAGTGCAGACCCTCCAGCAGTACAGACACCCCCTCAGTTACAGACACCCCCCTCAGTGCAGTCCCCACTCAGTTGCAGACCCCCAGCAGTACAGATACCCCCGTCAGTGCAGACCCCCCTCAGTTACAAACACCTCCCCTCAGTTACAGACACTCCCCCTCAGTGCAGACACCCCTCAGTTATAGACACCCCCCTCAGTGCAGACCCCCCTTTTCACATCAACAACAAAAAAGATCAATACTACGGACTGGAAAAATGCCTTACATTGATTGACAATTGGATGACAGAGAGCTCCCTCAAGCTCCAAAACAGAACTGCTCATTCTCCACGCTAACAGAAAGAAAAACTCTAGGACCACATGGACACCACCCACCATCCTTGGACAAAACATAACCCCAAGGACCAAAGTTAAAAGCCTTGGAGTCATCTTTGACCCAGACATGACTATGGACGGACAAATAGGATCAGTAGTCAGCGGATCCCACCACCTTCTTCGCCTGCTACGAAGACTCATCCCCTTCATCCTGGAAAAAGACAGAGCAGTAGTAGTTGGAACCATCATCAATTCCCGGCTTGACTATGCTAACTCCCTTTACCTAGGACTACCTAAATACCAGATTGCACGTCTACAAGTCGTCCAAAACACAGCGGCCAGACTGGTAACGGGTAAAAAACCCTGGGAATCAATCGCACCGTCCCTGAGAAGCCTCCATTGGCTAGCCGTAAAGGATCGGGTCACATTCAAGACCCTCTGCCTCACTCACAAATGCGCACAAGGAAACGCACCTCAATACTTATGCGAGAAAATAAAACACTACACCACTACTCGCGACCTCCGATCAACCAACCAAAACCTCCTCCACATCCCCAAGACTCGCTATAAAGCTAAGGGAGAACGAAGGTTTGCTGTCCAAGGACCGAGGCTATGGAATGTGCTACCCACGAACATCCACATGGAAGAAAACCATCGGGCCTTCAGGAAAAAACTAAAGACTCATCTCTTCTGAAGGATCTCACTGGATGCAAAGCACCTTGAGGCGATTTAGTTCGCATTTGCAGCGCTATACAAGTTACTCACTCACTCAGTGCAGACACCCCCCTCAGTGCAGACACCCCCACCTCAGTGCAGACCCCCCCATCAGTACAGACACCCCCACCTCAGTGCAGACCCCCCCAGCAGTACAGTGCAGACCCCCCTCAGGTACAGACACCCCCCCTCAGTGCAAACCCCCCTCAGTTGCAGACACCCCCCTCAGTTGCAGACCCCCCTCAGTACAGACACCCCTCAGTTACAGACACCCCCCTCAGTGCAGACCCCCCTCAGTTACAGACCCCTCCTCAGTGCAGACCCCCCAGTAAAGACACCCCCTCCCCCCATCAGTATAGATGCCCCCCTTACCTTGCAGACCTCAGAACAGCAGATACATACAGTGGTGTGTGTCCCTCGAGCGCGGGCTCCTCCTCCTCTGTGGATGTAAACAGAGAGGAGGGGGAGGCGGCTTCATTCCGCTCCGCTGAGGGACACAGCCGCAACGCGAGGCACAGGGCAGCAGGCGGTGTTAGTGGTGCCGCTACCCATGGGTGTCACCCCTCTGGCGGGTGTCACCCGGGTGCGGCCCGCAACCCCTGCACCTGCCTAGCAATGCCACTGTATCCACCCTTTCTCCCACAATGCAGTACTGGATGCCTGAGCAGCCAAGTGCCAGCAGTCAACAGGCCTGAGCACTATCACTTGGGAGGACAGGTCTTTTGCTTTGTGCAACCGCTTGGTGAGCCTGTGCTTGGCACTTGGCTCTGGCAACTAAATGAGGATTTAGGGTAGTGCAGAGAAGGAGGGTATCAGTAAAAGGATGGGTTATAAAATGAACCTGTTAATTTGATCGAATGTGAAAAGTACAGGTACATTTTAAGGCTGAACTCTAGTCTTACCTTAAGCCTTGCATAATTGTTCTAACATTTGCATGCATTTGAAAGCGCAGCAAGCCCAATACAGCCCATTTTTGCATTTAGAAACTGCAGCAAAACGTGTGACTAAAAAATGCTGAAAGCTCAAAAAGAAACCCAAGCTTTTTTTTATATACTTTAAATCTTTATTTAATTTCAAATAAGTAAATGAAAAAAACAAAGAAGATAAGAACATACATTCTCAAAACAGATCTAGGTATACAGAGCAGATTTCGCAGAGAGCAAACAAACTTATACCTCAAAATATCCGCTGGACTGTGGAGGGGGCGGAAGCTGCCGGTTTAGGCTCTCAGTGGCTCGCTAATAGGCTGAGCCGGGTGCCAATCCAGGCATGTGGGTGGATTCCGACTATATGGTTGCGATCCTACCCTAGCCTGGACTGGCTCGGTGATGTCAGCCGATAACAGGCTTCAGCCCGCTGTCTGCTGAAAATGAGTCACAGGAGTGCAGAACAAACTGCACTCCTGTGATCCACAGGAGAAGTACAACCAAACTAGCTTTGGCTGTACTTCTCCTTTAAGTCTTAGTCTAAACTCAGATTATAACCACAACCAGCGGATTAGTTGCACTCGTAGATCAGATCTGTCAATCAGTATCACTAAAGGTACAGTGTTGATAGTGGGGTATAAAAGGCCAGCATACTAAGGAATGAGAATAGAAGTTTGAAGAGTGCTTTAGGGCTTGGGGTCAAGTGTATCAATCTAGATTTGCAGTTCTAGGATACTTGAGCCATAGTTCCCAGTCCATGTAAAATAGTTTGTTAGAGAGTTTGGCTTTGGAAAAAAGTATTCTATTTTAAGATGTTTTTTTATGATCATGTTCAAGTCCTGCAGGGACAGAGAGTGCAGAGATTTCCATTTTGCCATGTTTGTCACATGTAAGGCAGTCAATTGAAATGAATAGGCTGCCCTATGCGCAAAGTGCAACAACGTGTGCAGAATGTGCACATGCGTGATGCACTACATACTGTGAATAGGGGCTAATATTTGCACATTGATTTTTGCATTTGGAGGAATCCCAAGAGCCTGCCCACTGCTTGTATTAGGGCTGAGGACTCTTGATGGAGTACTGAGGCAGGGTGCTGTAATATTTTCAAGAAACTATGTACAGCACCCTGCCGAACCCTCCCAGCATCCATGAACTGCCTGCACACAGAGCCAGTAATGACATCACTGGTCTAAAATAATGTATGTAACAGGTTTTCATTTTTTTTTGTCAGTACACAAGAGCCTCCAGCCATGATGCAAGCAGTGGGCCTGGCTCTTGGAGGAGTTGGAGGAGCTTTGCAAATAACATACCTCCCAACTTTCTGCGATGGGAATGAGGGACATCTATTAGCAAAAGTATGTAGGCATAGGACACACCACCTGTCACCCCCCCCCCCTTTTAAAGGAAAAATGTGCAAAAAATGATAAGTTAAACCCACAAGTGCTCTTTTTACCAATACTACTCCTTTATATTGGCATTTGAAATGTACAAGTAGCACTGGGAAACACTTTTTGATAGGTAAGTAGTGAATTTTATTTACACCTATATAGATCAGACCAAAATCAGGGTCAAATGAGGAGGAAAGAGGGACAGATGGACTTTGTTCTGAATGAGGGAGAGTCCCTCCAAAAATCAGGAAAATTTGGGAGCTATGATATTAGTCCGGAAAAGTGGGAGTTTCTAGGCAGACATTTGCATGCAGATCACCCTAGTAATGGCCACATGTGAGAAGCTCAGAGAGGTTATGTTCAGTATAGGAGAGGAGCATGCACAACTGTGCAAAACTAAACGTAGGGATGGAGTTCAATTTTCGCCTGACGACTGGGCCCTCTGGCACTGAACATTGCATTGTGGGAAGCAGGGGACATGTCCCATGTTCCCCCATTCCTAGAAGCACCATATTTAGACAGGCTAAAGTAATTCCTTGTGGAGCCTGGTATTAAGCTTACTTGTTAGTTTGCATATTCTAGGCCAAGTGCAATTTTCTTACTAGGAAATTTGCATTTTTAAATGGACTTTACAGCTGCAGTCTGTTGTTTTTATGATGTGCCTGTACTTTCTGGACAATTGGCGACCTTGATCCAACACTGCAGTAGAAATATAATAGCTTAGTGTAACTATGAACTGACTAATTACCTCAGTGGCTTTATTCACCCATTTCTAAATATCTGACTAAAGCACAGGCTTTTCAGAAGCAAATAATATGTTAATATTTAATTATCTCTTATTTCTGCTTAGCATCTCTGTTTATTCAGTGGGAATTAATGTCCACAGTTCATTATATGCAGGCATTCATTGTGCTCTAAACAGATACGTTCAGCTGGTTTTACCAAAGTCTCGAGGGATAATGTGGGTGAGAAAAATCAGCATTTCAGGAGCCATTGGGATGTCTGCGCCATTGTATGCACATTCTTTAGATCATAATTAAGCCTTAAAATGTGTGACTTAATAGGAATTTAACTTTTTTTTTGTTAACAATGGCAGATAAGGGAACCAAGATGTTTTGTTATTCTGGAAAAATGTATTTAGTGCTGTATTAAACGGAATGAGAATCCTAATCAGATGAGAATCCTAAAATGGAATCTGCTATTTTTGGACTCCTGGGCTGTGTGCTAGTTTTGTTCAAAGTTCAAATGTCCATACAGTTTCTTGCCTGGTTTCTCTGGTTTGCCAATTCTAGTCACCATGACAGAGTGGCCATCCTTCTCCTTTTGCAGTCAGGCTTGGGACCATCCTTAGTAGAGCTTACCTTGATGGAATCCAAATCGAGCAGGTTCAAGAATTCAACCCGGGGTCGTTAGTGCAGGAGAAGAAGGTGGCATCCACTCCGAAGTCCTCAGCAGGATTGACCAGGCAATATAATATAGAATAGCCCTTTCATACCACCCCCAGAACTGAGGGTCTTTCAGAAGGGTATCATCATGCCAGGGGACTGCATATTCAATGAACACTTGCCATGGGTATACCAGCTGGCATGCCTGGTGTGGTGGTTGTCCCATTTTTTTTTTAAAGTCAATTTGGTTTAGAAGTGCTAAAAGTTTTGTTAAACACAGGTTTGGGACTCTCTATTGCTCTGGTGCCCAACCTGCGGTCCGCAATTTTTTTGCGACCCTTGGGGCCTCTGCAACCATTAATCTATGTGTCACTATTGATCTTTTATAGCAGTGATTTCTAGTGGTCTCATGTAATATGTCTCCAGTCTATGATTGTCTCCTGAAGTATATCCCCAGTATCCAACAACTCCTATAGCATGCTCACAGACTCTGAAGCCTCCTGAAACATGTCCGCAGTCTCTGACCATCTCTTGCAACATGTTTTTAGTCTCTGGCCATCTCTAGTGTCACGTCTCCAGTCTCTAGTCATCTCTAGTATTATATTCACACTCTACAACCATCTCTCCTTTTTTCTTTTATGTCTGTGGTCTCTGACCATCTCCTACACCATGTCTGCAGTCTCTGACCATCTCTTGTATCATGTCAGCAGTCTCCGATTTTCCCTTGTATCATGTCTGAAGTCTCTGACCTTCCCTTGTATCATGTCTGCAGTCTCCGACCTTCCCTTGTATCATGTCTGCAGTCTCTGACCTTCCCTTGTATCTTGTCTGAGGTCTCCGACCTTCCCTTATATCATGTCTGCAGTCTCTGACCATCCCTTGTATCATGTCTGTAGTCCCTGACCATCTCTTCCTTTACTGTCCGCAGCCTCTGCCCATCTCTTGTCTGCTGTTTGAATGCTCTGACCCTCTCCTGTATTAGGTCCATAGTCTTTGACTTTATCCTGTTGTGTATCTGCTGTCTCTGATAATGAATATTTACTGAATTGTATGTGCAGCCCTTTGATCGAGGGCTATACTTGAGGCCCCCCCATATCAAGAAAGTTGACCAACACTGCTCTATAGGCAATAATATTTTCATTAGGCAGTGATTTCACATCTGTTGGATTTTAGTTTCAAATGTGTGCAGTGAATGTCAGGTGAATGTGCAAAGAAGGTAACATTCACCCTTTTATCACCAAAATGGATGTTACAGTAAGTACTTTTATTCATGCAAGAACAGGTGAATGAATCTCAGGGAATGTTGGGCAAATGTACATAGAAATGTGCTATATGAATTGGGTGAATGTTATCGAGTGAATTTTGAGTAAACATTGAACAAATATTATTATTATTATTATTATTCAAGATTTATATAGCGCCAACAGTTTACGCAGCGCTTTACAATGTAGAGGGGGGACAACACAATCACAGAATAGTTCAAAACAGAAGGTACAGGAGGGCCCTGCTCGTAGAGCTTACATTCTAAAGGGAGGGGGTGGTGGTACAAAAGGTAATAGCTGCAGAGAATGATTTGATGGTATGGTGAATGTCCTAGAATCCTTATAAAATATACCTTGATGATATTGACGTCAAGATGAATGCAGTTATAAAATGCAATATAAAATAAGAATTCATATACTGAATACAATCATTACAGATGCTAACCACAACACGCAATACAATATTTTTGGCTAATTTAGCGGTTACAATTGCCATTCATCTCGGTGGTACAATTGTGTTATTGTCATGTCACATGTATAATGGATTGCCTTTGTAACCAACTGCCACAGAGGTATCATGTCCAGTAATGAGCTCCTGTATTTCTCTTTTTTCTAGGACAGTTTTCCAGCCCGTTTCGGAGGTGTTCATTTTGTCAATCAGCCTTGGTACATCCATGCTTTGTATACAATAATTAAGCCGTTCCTTAAAGACAAGACCCGGAAAAGGGTAAGGCTCGTGAACATATGTAAGGCTGGCTTTCCTAGGTTGCCTCTAAATCCCTATAGACTCTAGTTAACCTGATTTTCCTGGTGACCTCTGAGATGAAGTCACATGACATGCTGTGGTCACAGCTGTAGGCTGCAGATTGCCTGCTTCTGATCAATAAAGCTGTGACAATGGATTATTTTCAGTGGGAGTCACTGTGCTACGGCTATCTTTGATCTTCAGAGAGAACAGGAACGAACCAGTTGGAATCTCATTTCTTATATGATAAAGGGAAAATATATTAAAACTCCTGACAGAGCCAGGAATCTGTAATTACATGCAATGGAAGGAAGGCTCGGCTGCTGTGAATAATCGTGTATATCTGTTTACAGCACAAGGTGTTCCATTTCATAATTTCATTATCTTCCACTACCTGGATCTATTGAGCCCAAAGCTTTTCTTTTCAATGTGCCAACGCTCAAAATTCACAGTCTTAACTTATCAAGAGAATGGAACATTTTTTTTTTTTTACTTTTACATCATGTTATTGTTCTCATAGCTTCAACTGCATTGCTTTATACATGAAAAAGCATTAACTGTTTTAACGCCAATATAAAATAGATGCTAGTAACAATTAAAGATGCTATTGAATCTATATAAAAATAATAATACATCTATATATCATTGGTAATTAATTATAAAAAAAAAGTGGTACTGGTACATTTTGGGGTTCTTTCAGACAGGTGGTAAATTTACCTCTGAAAAGCAATCTGGTGGAGGGTCAGCAATAGCTGACTGACAAATGTTCAGGGTTTTGGGGTAATGTGGTCTGCAGCCCCCATTCAATGTTCTGTATATCGCTTCTTGGGGACTACATGTCCCATGATCCATTGCGGCAGCATGCAAGTCCTCTCCCAACAGGCTCACTGCTGCTGTCAGGACAGAGGCGGGTGGAGTGGGAGATTTCACATACAACCGGTTCCAGCAGCACAATGGTGATGAGGGAAGAAAAAGAGAGGTGGCAAAAAGTGCAAAGCCTGCTCCTTGAGCCGGTAGGCAGCATAGGTTTTGTGTGTCCCTCAACCTGTAACTGGACAGTGAAAGAAGAAGCAACACACTGTTGAGCTTATCTCCCTGTCACTTTGCTCTCTCCTTTAATCCGCATTCCACTTGCACTTGGTGTTATGCCGCTTGCATAAAATAAAAAATAAATTTAAAGCTGAGCTCCTGGCTCATTCAGAAATTTTTTAAAGTCAGCAGCTACAAATTCTGTAGCTGCTGACTTTTAATATTAGGACACTTTCTTGTCCTGGAATCCAGTGGTGTCTTCACCCCAGCTGATTTTTCAATCGACTCTCGGGTGCTTCCGCCGCCATTTCTTGTAAGAACAAACAGCAGCGAAGCTTTGCGGCTTCATAGCCAGCTGCCTACTGCACAATGCGCAAAGCATGCTGCTCTTTGTGAATGGCCCGGTGGCAGGGGAAGAAGGAGGGAAACCGAACTTCCAGGTGACTTTGCCGTGGTGAAGTCACCTGGAAGTGGGAGCGGTACCTCTCAAAACCAGGTACCCGCTCCTCCCTCCTCAACTGAAAGGTGCTAAATGTGGCAGCGGACGGGGGGGGGGAGGAAGCAAATAAGCAGAGCTTCCCCTTTTGGGTTGGATGCCGCTTTAAGTATCCAATAATGAATACAGAGCCGCAATAATTTGTGTCTTTTATATCTGCCTGAAGTTCAGTCTTAAATTGCAGCACACCTTAAAAGAAAAATGGTACAAAGAGAATGCAATTGAGCTACTAAAAGTGTTGAAAAATCCCACATGTCTGTTTTTTTTCCTCTATTGGTGCATATTTTCTATTTATTTGAATGATGTCCTTCAAAGTTAGCATACTTGTTTTCCAGTGCATCTTAAGTGCAAACAGCAATTAAGAGTAATGTAGCGATACCTTCAACTAAGAGGGCCGCAGATTTAGTTTGGGCCCTGAAGACAGCTCCGCCAACCCCTGGCAATTTACTCGACCCCCTACTGGCACAGTTAGTTATGGCAACAATATAATTCTTATGCTATATGATCAAACTCAGAGACCAAGGCAATAATGAAAGGGGTATCTAATTTACTTTAGATTGTGGTAAAAAAGGTCAACAGTTGTAACAGTTTACATGAAATAGGTTGCAGTGCCCTGCAGCAATAAACACACTATGCATTAATAGAACAGCAAAGGCGCGACGCGTGGGCGACCATTAACTAGGCGCCCTGTGGCGCAGCAACTAAATGAACTAACTAGCTGGCCAGGCCTGGCTCAGATACCTAAAACTCAGTCTCTAGGGGATGATGATTTCTTCACCGGCAAGTCTTTAAAGGTGGTGCACATAACAGAACAACATTTGTAATCCAGTGAGAAGATTGCGATAGAACAAACACTTTACTGAAGAACCTTTGAGTTCAACTCTGATATGGATCTCCAGTGAGAGTATCAGATATAAACTTGTGGACCACGGCAGTCTATAGGCACATCAGCAATAAACAGTATATGGTCTGAGCTTACGCTCGCTCACCCCTCCGGACACGATCCCAGTCAGGGAACTTCCACCGACTGTGTCCTCACACACAGTGTCTCCAGCGATCGGGTCCCCGATACAACCAAGGCTGTGGATAAGCGAAGTCAGATGCCACCCAGGCTCGCAGCAGGGTGGAAGGCTCTTTGGTGCTGCACAAGGCCTCAGGCTTCAGGCCTTGCACACCGGCACATCCGCACAGGAGGATCAGTCACTGAAGTCTCGTGTCCCAAAGAGGCCGAGCCCAGCCTCCCCTCCTCCTTTTATAACCCCTCCCATGAGTCTCTGGGGTGGAAACATTGCCGAAAGGGGTTCTGGGTAAGGTAGTCCTGGGAGTCTTAAAGGGGACCCCGCTACACACTCCCCCCCACTTAAATTCTTTGGTCCCCAAAGAAAAATTCTAGCATACACTGCGTACAACCCCAGACAACATTGCATAAGAGGTTGGCATAGGGAATTCCCACCAAAACCGAGGGGTTGGATTCCCTTGCCCACAGGTCACACTATCATGAGTGGCCTGCCTAACTGTGCCAGAGAGTGAGTGGGGGTTGCCCTCTACCAAATGAACAGTGGAGGGATCCGGATTCTCTGCACTCCTCCTGGCAGTGACCACAGAATCTTCTGAGCTCTTCCCCATTTGTGGGTAGGTCAACTTTCTGGGAGGCCTTATGACCCTGCGAGCCCTTTGTTCCCTTGGGGTTTCTGGCTCTGGCGCCACAGGCTCTTCTTCTGTAACAGGTTCAGGCGACACGGCAGGCTCTGTAACATCTGCTTCAGGAGCCGAGGGATACATAGAATCTCTAGGGTCCTGTTCAGGGTAAATATCACAGGCATCTTCCCAGTAATCCGATGAAGGATTAGATGGGATAAATTCAGCGGCTTCTGCATTCAGTTGTCCAACTATAGTGTCTTCAGTAGTTGGAAGATCTATAGCAGAAGTTCCTGGAGTTGGGGAAGACCACAGCCAGTCAAGTTCTCTTCCTTCATCTCCACTGAGTTCAGATGCCTCTCCATCTTCAGCCCGAGAGGTCTGGGACCGAGTGTTTGGCCTGGGGGTATCTAGAATAGAGACTGGTTCAGGGGAGTCCCTCACTGGAGGTATCCTGACCGCTTCAGCAAGTGGGAGCAGGTGGTTTCGATGCCACGTCTTCAGTGGTCCTACTTTTCCTTCTGGTTTCAACTTGTAGACAGGTAGGCCCGGCAGCTTCCTACAGATGACATAGGGTTCAGATCTCCATCTGTCTGCAAGTTTGTGTTTTCCAGGGACCCCCAGATTGCGTAGCAGTACTCGGTCCCCAGGCTGCAGGTCTTGTACCCAGACCTTCAGGTCAAAGTTTCTCTTGTTTCGGGCTCCCCTTTGATCTGAGGCCGCTTGAGCTTGTTCATAAGCTACTTTGAGGCTGTGTCTGAGCCTGTCCACATATCCTTTGTGGGATGTGGCTGAGGAATGGTCTAAAGAAGTGCCAAAGGCCAGGTCCACAGGCAACCTCGCTTCTCTCCCAAACATGAGTCGATATGGGGAGTAGCCTGTAGCATCACTGGTGGTGCAGTTGTAAGCGTGTACTATAGCTGCTATGTGTTTGCTCCAATGTTGTTTCTTCTCACTATCCAGAGTTCCCAACATGTTGAGCAGGGTTCGGTTAAACCTCTCTGGCTGAGCATCTCCCTGTGGGTGGTAAGGTGTGGTTCGAGTTTTCTTGATTCCTAACGAATCCAGGAGTTTCCGGATCAGCCGACTCTCAAAGTCCCTTCCTTGATCTGAATGAAGTCGCTGGGGCAGCCCATAATGGACAAAATACTTCTCCATAAGTACATTGGCTACTGTGGAAGCCTTCTGTTCTTTGGTTGGGAAAGCTTGGGCATACCGGGTGAAATGATCGGTTATCACCAGAACACTTCCTAGTCCACTCAGGTCGGGTTCGAGGCAGAGGAAATCAATGCATACCAGATCCATTGGGCCTTGACTTTGTAGATGGCCCATTGGGGCAGCTTGATGGGGTAAAGTCTTCCTCTGGATGCAGCGTGCACATGAATGGCAGTACTCTTCCACTTCTGCCCTCATGCAGGGCTAATAGAACCGACTTCTGACAAGTTAAAAGGTCCTTTCCGCCCCTAGGTGGCCATGATTGTCATGTAGGGCAATCAGAACAGTCTCTCTGTGTTTTTCCGGAAGAAACAATTGCCATTTGTCTTCCAGGTCATCAGAGGGGCCCCTTCGGTAGACCACTCCCTGATGCACCTGTAACCTGTCCCACTCTTTCCTCAACAGGCGAGCTTCCTTTGAGGAGTGACTCAGGAGTCTGTTTGGATCCTGATTCTCCAGGGCTTCCAGAACTAATTTCCCCATGGGGTCTTCTAATTGGTCACATCTTAGTTCCTTCTTGGACAGCTTTGGCAGATGGTCTTCCTCCAGTTGAGTTACTCCACAGTATTGTTTGGGGACTCCTACCATGGTAACTCCTATCTCTTCCGCCCTTGAGCCCCCTCTGGCTTGTAATTCAGCCCCTTGACAAAGGGCCCGCACCCCGTCAGGTTCCACTTGAGTCCAGTCTTCCATGTCACGGGTGGGACCATGAGATCTCCTGGACAGAGCGTCTGCATCTCGATTCCCAATCCCTGGCCTGTACTTTAGGCTGAAATTGAATCCAGACAATGCGGCCAGCCACCTGTGTCCAGTGGAGTCCAGCTTTGCTGTAGTGAAAAGGTAGGTAAGGGGGTTGTTGTCGGTCTTCACAGTGAACTCCGCCCCATACAGGTAGTCTTTGAGCTTGTCTACTACCGTCCACTTGAGGGCCAGGAACTCCAGCTTGTATGTGGGGTAGTTTTTCTCAGAGGGGGTCAGGCTCCTGCTCACGTAGGCAACAAGCTGTAGTTGCCCTTCGTGTTCTTGGTAAAGTACTCCTCCCATACCGTCATGACTAGCATCTACGTGTAGTTCATAGGGTTTGGTTGGGTCTGCGTAGGCCAAGACTGGGGCAGTGGTTAGGCTCTTCTTCAACGCCTGGAAGGCTTCTTCACACTTCTGGTTCCACTGATCTCTGACTGACTCTCCCGGCTTCCTGGGCCCTGAGTCGTCCTCTTCCCCCTCAGTCTTGAGCAGTTCATTCAATGGTCTAGCAATTCGGGCGAATCCTTCCACAAACCTCCTGTAATAGGAGCAGAACCCTAAGAAGGATCTGAGTTCTGTTACTGTGGTGGGTTGTGGCCAGGAGGTAACTGCCTCCAATTTCTCAGGGTCTGTGGCCACCCCTTCTTCAGACACTATGTGCCCCAGATAGTTCACAGAAGACTGGTAGAACCGACACTTCTCAGGCGAAAGCTTGAGTCCCTCCTCACTGAGTCTCCTCAACACTTTTTCCAGCCTCTCCTCGTGTTCCTCCAAGGTTCTCCCAAAGACAATGACATCGTCCAGGTATACAAGGACTTCAATAAGGTTCATGTCTCCTACAGTCTTCTCCATGAGACGTTGGACGGTAGCAGGAGCTCCAGACAGTCCCTGGGGCATTCGATCAAACTCAAAGAACCCCACTGGGGTTATGAAGGCTGTCTTCTCCTTGTCTTCTGGATGCATAGGGATCTGATATTATCCACTTTTGAGATCCATAACGCTGAACCACTTGGCTCCAGACAAGCTCTGTAAAGCGTCCTCTATCCTCGGAGTGGTGTACTGGTCGGGTATGGTTCTCCTGTTGAGAGTCCTGTAGTCTATACAGAGCCTCAATGACCCATTCTTCTTCCTGACCACCACTATCGGGGAGGCATAGGGGCTTCTAGACTCCCGGATCACACCAGTCCTCTTGAGTTCTGCAAGTTGTTCCCTTAGATCCTCCAGATCTGCTAGTGGGACCCGCCTGACCCTCTCTCTGAAGGGCTTATCTTCTTGGAGGTGGATCCGATGGGTGGCACTCCTTGCACACCCCACATCGAACTCATCTTTGGAGAAGATCTTCTCCCATCTGGTCAACTGGGCCTTGGCTCTCTCTTTCCAAGCCCTGGGCAGATTTGGGTTTTCCATGGACAGCTTCTCCCAAACATCTCCTCCTTCACCCGTCCCCTTGACTTCTGACAGGGTAACAGGGGCAGCAGGGCTCACCTGGCCCAGCAGCATCCTGGCTGGGATTTCCATGGGGCCATCTGTAGTGTTCCTAACACTCACCGGAACTCTACAATGGGCCTTCTTCAGGGCCTTCAGTGGAATCACTTCTGGTATCACTTCCAGACCGGGGGACTCTTTTCTTGGGTCGGACTCCAACATGACAAAGGGTCCAGGCTGCTCCCAAGTAAGCTTCACAGTGGCTCTGAGACAGGTTACTTCGCCGGGCTGCAACACTACCCCTTCTCTTCCAAGTCTCCACACCTTCCCTATCCCCTCTCCAGGGGTCTTCTGCTCTAGGACCAGCCGTTGGTAGGCCGTCTTCAGCATGGGGTGGATCTTGGTGGCCGCTTGCCCCTTCTCTTCCACTAGAGGGGTCAAGAGTCTTCGGACCAGGTCCGTGTTCGTCCCTATTATAAGGGAACTCTTGTTGGCTCCTGGCGGTCGAGGGCACACAACTGCCAGGGTGTCAAACACTTCGGCCTTCCCAGCCACGGATGGGTCAAAAGTCATCTTGATGGGCAGATAGCCATCGTAGGGGAAACTCTGGGTTCCAATCCCACATATTTCCAGTTCCTCTATCTTCTGGATGGGCAGGTGACTCAAGTGCTTATCGTAGAAATCCCGGTATAATAGGGTCACTTGTGCCCCATTATCCAAGATTGCTCTGGTGTAGACTCCCTCCACTTGAATAGGCACTATAGGAGATGGGCCTACCAGCTTCTCCGGATATGGCCTGGCAGGGGTTGCCTCCTTCTGGCCCTTTCCCTTCGGACTCTCTCTCGTCCAACTCCCTTTGGACTTTAATCTTTCTTGAGCCTGATATGCATTGATTTCCCTCCTTTCAATGGGTGTACGGACCCGCTGAGGGATACTATTGTTTTTCTTAGGTGTGCACCCCCTCTGGGGAGTGCTGTGCCTCTTCTGAGGGGTCTTGCCCCCTTTCTCTGGGGTGTATCTCTGTTGAGGAATGTTGTGTTTCCTCTGAGGTGTTTTATCTCCTCTTTTCTTCTGCTTAGCATTCAGCTTGGAGCTCACTGAAGGTGATGGGCACCCGGTTGACTCCTTCACCGGGGCCCTCTGAAGTTTCCCGCCGGCTTGCGGTTGTCCGTTTTCTTCTTCTTGGGACTGGAACATGTAGCTGCAATATGGCCAATTCCTCCACAGTTAAAGCAGACTATATCTCCCCATTCTTGTAAAGATGCGGGTGCTGAGGCAATTGGGAATAGTTCCTTCCTTGGTACTTCTCTCCTGGGACCCTCTGGGTCTTTTGCTATCAGAGAGGTCAACATCTCTAACACCTTGGACATTTGTGATTTTAGAGTGTCTACCTCTGAGTCTCTTTCAGGGGTCATCACTGGATTGACTAGCACCTGTGCGGGGACAACATTTGTCTTAATCATTTGCTGGTCCTGTTGTAGCGCCTCCTCATCTCTGATGATTTTTATCAAGTCAGCATAAGTCAGTAACGTTCCTCCTCCCGAGGTTTTCAGGTGCAGCCAGACTGGATCCGAGCGTAACGCTCCCTTTAAGACTTGCTTCATTCTTGCCGCATCTGTATCTTGGGGCTTCATTCCCTTCTTCAACACAATCTTGCACAACAACCTGTTCAGTCTCCTAACATACTCTGAAAGTTTCTCCCTTGGCTGTTGGAAAGTATGTTCAAATTGGTAGACCATCTCTGTCATCTTTTCCAATTGACCAAACTCTTCCTGTAGCATGGCTAGACAGTCTTGAGCCGTGCAATCTGTATTCCCAAACCAAAAACTTTTCACTGCTTCTGATGCTGCGCCTTTGAGGCTTTCTATCACTCGTTGCCTCTTCTGCGCTTCAGGCACCTCCCATGCCTCTACTGCTTGTAATGCCTGCTCCACCCAGGTATCAAAATCTTCTTCCAGTGCAGGGACAGGGAGCTTCCCTGAGAATGTCTTCAGTCTCCGGTAGCTAGTCTCTACATGCACCGTGTTTGTCTTCTGACATTTGATTAGCAGATCCCCTATTGCCTTTATCAATTCTGGTGATATAGCAGTGGCAGGTGCGGGTGCCACCGGGGGTGTCACTCCGTCTCCTCTTTCTGGTGAGGTACGGGCCGCAGCCTGCGGTGATCCCATCTGTGATGGTTCCTTCTTTATAGTTACTGCGGGCGCCAACCTATAGGTTCTATTGTCTAGCGCAGGGGTCTCAAACTCAAATTGCCTGAGGGCCACATGACAAGTTTTCATATCCCATGGGGGCCGCATGCAAACTTTTAAAACAATAAACTATACCAGCAATAATATACTATACTATACCCAGCACTGATGTCAGCAAACGCATTATTAACCCCCATCACAGGTGTCAGCAAACGCATTATTAACCCTCATCACTGGTGTCAGCAAACGCATTATTAACCCCCATCACTGGTGTCAGCAAACACATTATTAACCCCCATCACTGGTGTCAGCAAACGCATTATTAACCCCCATCACTGGTGTCAGCAAACGCATTATTAACCCCCATCACTGGTGTCAGCAAACGCATTATTAACCCCCATCACTGGTGTCAGCAAACGCATTATTAACCCCCATCACTGGTGTCAGCAAACGCATTATTAACCCTTATCACTGGTGTCAGCAAATGCATTATTAACCCCCATCACTGGTGTCAGCAAACGCATTATTAACCCCCATCACTGGTGTCAGCAAACGTATTATTAACCCCCATCACTGATGTCAGCAAACGTATTATTAACCCCCATCACTGGTGTCAGCAAACACATTATTAACCCCCATCACTGGTGTCAGCAAACACATTATTAACCCCCATCACTGGTGTCAGCAAACACATTATTAACCCCCAGCATTATCCCCCTACACTGCACAAATACCCCCCACACTCCATAATTACCCCCAACACTGCACAAATCCCCCCACACTCCATAAAATACCCCCCACACTGCACAAATACCCCCACACTGCACAAATCCCCCCACACTACACAATTACCTCCCACACTCCATAAAATACCCCCACACTGCACAAATTGCCCCACACTACACAATTACCTCCCACACTCCATAAAATACCCCCCAACACTGCACAGATAGCCCCACACTACACAATTACCCCCACACTCCATAAAATACCCCCCACACTGCACAAATCCCCCCCACACTCCATAAAATACCCCCCACACTGCACAAATAGCCCCACACTACACAATTACCTCCCACACTCCATAAAATACCCCCCAACACTGCACAAATAGCCCCACACTACACAATTACCCCCACACTACACAATTACCCCCACACTCCATAAAATACCCCCCACACTGCACAAATCCCCCCCACACTCCATAAAATACCCCCACACTCCATAAAATACTGCCCACACTCCATAAAATACCCCCACACTGCACAAATACCCCCCACATGGCACAAATAGCCCCACACTGCACAAGTACCCCCACACTGCACAAATCCTCCCACACTCCAAAAATACCCCCCACTTTCCATAAAATACCCCCACTGCACAAATCCCCCCACACTCCATAAAATACCCCCCCACACTCCATAAAATACTCCCACACTGCACAAATACCCCCACACTCCATAAAATACCCCCACTCCATAAAATCCCCCCCCCACACTCCATAAAATACCCCCCACACTGCACAAATCCCCCCACACTCCATAAAATACCCCCCACACTGCACAAATCCCCCCACACTTCATAAAATAGCCCCACACTACACAATTACCCCCCCTCCACACTCCATAAAATACCCATTCACCCCACTAAGGACTTTGCCTCACTCACCTCTCCTGGCAGTCAGGATCGTCTGGCTCCCAAGTCCTCTCCTCCTGGCTTCCACAGAGGCCTAGTGACAGGGCACCCAGAGAACACAATCTCCCGCTCTGAGCAGCAGGACCCTGGATCGGGGCTCTGATCATCAGTGCTTAGGTGGGCGGGGCGATGGGCGGATCCTTCCTCCGCTCTGTTCTCTCTCTGGGCTGCGGCAGTGTGCAGCGGAGAGGACAGAGGTGATAGAGAGGTAAAGCTCTTCGGCGCCTCCCCCTCTGCGGTGCCTGTGCAAAAAGACGTCCTGGATCGGCGCTGCGGGCCATTTTTAACCAGTCCGCGGGCCGCAAATGGCCCGCGGGCCAGTACTTTGAGACCCCTGGTCTAGCGTCTTTACACACTTGCCCTTGCAAGCCTCTGGTATCCCGTCTCCGTATTCCACCAGTGCATACTGATATGAAGTGTCTGGGTCTGACTTTATATCTATCACCCATGGTGTGTGATCTGGGAACACTAACTTCATTAACTCCTCTACCATCTCAGTCTTCCATTCCTCCCCTGGGAGGCTGATGACTTTCGAGTTGTTTGGCTCTGCCCTAGAGGCTTTGCACCACTCTTCTACTGCTTGTGGGTCCATGCCGGCACCTCTGGCGTTCAACTGCTGTATCAGGATCCCGGACGAGAACCCCCACGTGTAGCGATACCTTCAACTAAGAGGGCCGCAGATTTAGTTTGGGCCCTGAAGACAGCTCCGCCAACCCCCGGCAATTTACTCGACCCCCTACTGGCACAGTTAGTTATGGCAACAATATAATTCTTATGCTATATGATCAAACTCAGAGACCAAGGCAATAAAGAAAGGGGTATCTAATTTACTTTAGATTGTGGTAAAAAAAGTCAACAGTGGTAACCGTTACATGAAATAGGTTGCAGAGCCCTGCAGCAATAAACACACTATGCATTAATAGAACAGCAAAGGCGCGCCACGTGGGCGACCGTTAACTAGGCGCCCTGTGGCGCAGCAACTAAATGAACTAACTAGCTGGCCAGGCCTGGCTTAGATACCTAAAACTCAGTCTCTAAGGGATGATGATTTCTTCACCGGCAAGTCTTTAAAGGTGGTGCACATAACAGAACAACATTTGTAATCCAGTGAGAAGATTGTGATAGAACAAACACTTTACTGAAGAACGTTTGAGTTCAACTCTGAAATGGATCTCCAGTGAGAGTATCAGATATAAACTTGTGGGCCACGGCAGTCTATAGGCACATCAGCAATAAACAGTATATGGTCTGAGCATACGCTCGCTCACCCCTCCGGACGCAATCCCAGTCCGGGAACTTCCACCGACTGTGTCCTCACACACAGTGTCTCCAGCGATCGGGTCCCCGATCCAACCAAGGCTGTGGATAAGCGAAGTCAGATGCCACCCAGGCTCGCAGCAGGGTGGAAGGCTCTTTGGTGCTGCACAAGGCCTCAGGCTTCAGGCCTTGCACACCGGCACATCCGCATAGAAGGATCAGTCACTGAAGTCTCGTGTCCCAAAGAGGCTGAGCCCAGCCTCCCCTCCTCCTTTTATAACCCCTCCCATGAGTCTCTGGGGTGGAAACATTGCCGAAAGTGGTTCTGGGTAAGGTAGTCCTGGGAGTCTTAAAGGGGACCCCGCTACAGTAACAAATCAAAAATTACTTATGACTGAGCACCAAAATCAAGCTGATAAAGTATGGCTTTGACGGGTAAAGTGTAACTAAAGTCATGAAGTTAAAAATTGCTAGGTGGTAGAGTTTTTTTGGCAGAGCTGAAATGCAAAGTCTCTTTTGCAAAAAAAGTTTTTCCCAGATCCCTAGCAATTTTTTATTTTGTGTACACTGCCTATGGCACATGTGCAGTGCGGTGTACGCTCTCATCACATTCATGCAATCTGTAAGATGCTGCTAATGGAATCGAGGAGGTGGGACAATATAAATACAACAGGCATGAGAAGGAGGTAAATCACCCTATAGCAGGCTCAGAAGATAACCAGCAGAACATCAGCAGCTGTAGGTGAAGGAATGAAGGGGAGCATGGACGTCACATCGCTGGAGGAAGTCACTCCAAAGGGTCGGTGTGGCCATACAAGTATGCCGAGCCTTATGGCAAGAGTCCACCCAACCTGCAGACAGTAAACTTCCACTTTCATTAAAAAAAATTATAAAAAAGTCACCTCCTATGTAACTATGTAACTATTAAAAAAAAGTTCATGAATATCATACACTGTCCATAATTCATTGTTTTTTTTTATTTCTGACAGATTTTTCTTCATGGGAACAATCTGAACAGTCTGCACCAGCTAATCCACCCAGAATGTTTGCCATCTGAATTTGGCGGAACCCTTCCACCTTATGACATGGGAACCTGGGCTAGGACATTGCTTGGTTCTGATTACAATGATGACAATGAGTACACTCACACATCGTACAACGCTATGCACGTGAAGTATGCACCTACCAATATACATACAGAGTGTTCTCCGAAATACATGAAAAGGTAATCATTTCTTATCTATCTATTGAGTAACCACTCTGCTAAAACTGACACTTAAGCTGGTCAAATGTTTTTACAAAAAATTTCATCAGTAATTTCGATAATGCCATCAGAGACGTGATGAATGGTGTTCAAAAGTACTCCTAAATTCTGTTTGCTTTTATCATTCAGTTTTGAAATGAATGGAACTTACAGAATAAAAACCATATTTGCTGTTTTAATTTCATTTGCTTGAGAACAATTTTCCATCCTGCTCTTTCCGCTTTTTCCATCACTATTGTTAAACATGATCATCGATTTGACCCCAATAACTATTATAAAAATCAAAAAAAAAAACTTTCCGAAAACAAACATATTCTAATTAAATTCTACTGGTGTATGGCCAGCTCAATTCTCCAAAGCTATTTTTACATTATTGTTTTTGCTAATGGTTTTGAAATTACAGTATTTGTCTCATGTGTTATACTTAAAGTGTTTGTTAACCCCCCCCCAAAAAAATGGATATCCTGGTCCCTTAAAGCAGATTAAGCACAGTGCTTGTGCTGTGTAATCTGTCCCCTACTGTCCGCCACTTCCTGTATCACCTCTCTGAACTGACCACGAAAATCAGGGCTCAGAGTACGTCCCTCCGTCATATACGCAGCCCTGCTCTGCTCTCATTTCTCCCCCTCATTCCCTCCTCCCCTATTAGTACATATCCCAAAAAATATTGAATGGTCACTGACCAATATATTAAGGCAGAGCACACTGTATATATCTTTTCCAAAAATGAGCGTTGTAAATAGCTATTTAGAGCTGACTTCAGGCCAGTCATGTGACTCACGGCCGCTGTACAGCTCTGAGACAAGGCATCTGCAGGAGAGGCTGAGCGGCCACGTGATCTCCCTGGCTGACGTCATCAGAGCTGAAAAGCGGCTGCGGGTCATGTGACCGGCCTGAAGACAGCTCTAAATAGCTATTTACAATGCTCTTTTTGGAAAAGATATATACAGTGTGCTCTGTCTTAAAATATTGGAGGAGCTGCCAGTGACTACTAAGTGTGCATTACCAAACACTTTAATGAAGAACTACAGTCGTTTAAAAAAATAAATAAAATAAAAGTCAGTACAGTGGAACCTCGGATTGCGAATAACGCGGTTAACGAGCGTTTCGCAATACGAGCACTGTATTTTAAAAAAAACTAACTCGGTTTGCGAGTGTTGTCTCGCAAATCGAGCAGGATTCATGCCAAAGCTGTGTGAAATACTGCGTTTGGCCTGAGGTGGGGGGGCGCCGGAGCCGAGCAGAGCTGAACGGCGCCGATTGGAGCCGTTCAAAGCTGTTCGGAAATGCTCGGAAAAACGCAGAAATATTTAGTTTCCGAGGTTATCTTAGTTCAGCCCAGGTGTCCTCGGCCCTTTCCGAGTGTTTACGAGGCTCTCCGGCACCCCCCGCCTCTGGCCGCATGCGGTATTGCATGCCATTGAAGTCAATGCGGAACAAATTATTTTCGTTTCCATTGACTTCAATGGGGAAACTCGCTTTGATATGCGAATACTTTGGATTACGAGCATTCTCCTGGTACGGACTATGCTCGTAATCTAAGGTTCCACTGTAGCTACAAATACGGTAGCTGCCCAATTTTAATAAACAAACACTAGTTGAGGGATCCAGCTCTGTCATCATCCTGGCTGGTTCTCCGCTATTCTTTGGGTCCCTGGCGCCACCATCTTGGATGTGGGAAGCCAGCTGTGACTTCCTGTGTCCTCACAGTCAGCTCCCCACTGTTCATGTGCAAGTTGCGCAATGCTGTGTGAATGGACCAGCAGCTTCCTGGGACCTGTGACGTGCCCCAGGAGTTTGTGTGTGGGGTGGAGGGGTTGATGATGAACTTCCACTGAGATCTCCAAGGTGATCCTAGTGGAAGTAGGAGCAGCCACCTGTAAAAAAGTTTCCAAAAATAAAAACATGAGGGGGGAGGAGGAAAGGTATAATTTACCTTTTTAGGTGAAGTTCCGCTTCGGCAGAGCTGCCCATTGATTTCAATGGCAGGGGCGGTGGAGGAGCGGTGTATACACAGCTCCCGCACCGCCTCAAAAATGCTGCTTGCAGGACTTTTTTTCCTGTCCTGGAAGCGCACTGCCCCAGTGTGAAAGCACTCTGGATTTCACACGCTTGAGAGACGCTTTTCAGGTGCTTTTACAGGCACTATTTCTAGCGCTAAAATGCCTGAAAAACACCCCAGTGTGAAAGGGGTCTTAACGATCTAGCTAATCAGAAGGCTTGGGGGGCCTGGGGATGCATGTTGGGAGAATTGTTAAAGACTTCAGATGCTTCTTGTTATCTTTCCTTTTGGGATTCTGCCCTGTGTGGAGGTCACTGTGAACAATCTGTTTGTCTTACCTGGCCTTTGGACCTAGGGGTTGGAAAGAAGCAATGATCCTCCTCCTGGGTGGTATTTCTGTAGATGTTGGCTGAGGGGTGCTGACCTAGAGGAAGCAAAACTGTCACCCACAAGAGATGTGGTGAGTGACTGGTTGAGTGAAGAGTATACACAGGAACCCTCCCAGCTGTCCTGCCTTGAAATACCAGGATTTAGATACCACTAGAACCTTAATCTTCAAGGAGCCAAGTATTGTGGGTCTAGAACAGTCTGCACTTAGAAGGTACAGAGAGACTTTTTCAGAGATGAGAGACTTAAAAGGGTTTAGAACCCTAGTCTGGTGTTTAAGACTGTGAATATTTTGGGAATATCCTAATTCATTCCTTACCCTGATTCCTGTATTGCAATCTGCAAATAATGTGTTCCTGTTTTGAGCTAACTAAAGTGACTGTTGTCCATCCTTTTAACACCCCAAGAAAGAACCCACATCCGAGATTGAATGTGCATGATGAGATCTTGGTGCCTTGTTAAAGTGCTTAGGACATTCACAATGGAGCTGTTGGTCTTATGGAAGCAGGGCCTGGCCCTATCATGGGTCCCTCTGAGTCCACTGGGCCCAGGCGGCACTTTAAGAGGGGCGGCAAAATGCCGTCCATTGGAGCGCTAACACTCTTGGCTCGAAACTGCGCATGCCCAGTTTCAGAGCCGGTCGAGAGTCCCTGATGATCTGGGGGGGGGGGGGCATGGGCTCTCTGTAGCAAACAAGATAAGTGCTGGTGTAAAGTTTGTGTTTGTACAGTGTGTCTTCATAACGTCTGTATATATGATCATTATATCTTTGATTAATTATTTGCTTCATGGTCTTAAGGTATTTATTATGTATATATTTTTTATCTGAGTAAGTAGTGAGCACATTTGCTATGGCAGCGCTCTAGAGTATATTTATTTGTTTATAATGGAGTGGTGGAGTGATGGGGGAGGGAGATGGACAGAGAGATGGAAAGAGTGAGGAGTGAGTAAAGGATGGAAGAATAGATTGAGTGACAAAGAGACAGATAGATGAAGGGATGGAGCAAGGCAAGGAGGGATGGTGAGAAAGACAGAGAAATTGAGTGATGGAGCAAAGGATAGAGGGACAGGGTGATGAAGAGAAAGAGAGCAAGGGAATAGAGGGGTGGAGTTATGGAAAGATAGAGGGAGAGACAGAATAATAGAGGGATGAAAGTGGTGGAGAATAGAAAGGATGGAGGGATATAGGGCACAAGGATTGTTGGATAGACAGTATGATGGAGGGATGGAGTAAGAGATAAAAGGATGACGTGATGGAGTTATGGAGGGAGGGATGAGAGTGATGGAGGGTAAAGAGGTTGGAGGGGCCTACAACAGATGGCTGGTAGGATGAACAGTTGGATGGAATGATGGAGACAGGAGCTGATGGAGAGAGGAGGTGATGTAGTGATAGAGACAGGAGGTGAAGGAGGGATGGAGTGATAGAGACAGGAGGTGATGGAGTCAGGAGGTGAAGGAGAAATGGAGACAGGAGGTAAAGTAGGGATGGAGACAGGAGGTGATGGAAACAGGAGGTGATGGAGGGATGGAGACAGGAGGTGATGGGAGGGATGGAGACAGGAGGTGATGGAGGGATGGAGACAGCATTTCATTCTTGGACCCAGGCAGCACAATATCATGTGCCAGCCCTGTATGGAAGTCAAAAATGTTTGAAGATTTGTACCAGTAGCACTTCACTAGCATATAAATAAGGGTAGTTGCTCTTTAGTTACATAGATTCCATGAGATCTTTTGTGCATTTCTGGAACTTCAGTTTACTAGGTCCGTTATATATCGTACTTTGCAAAGGGTCTTAGCAAACTTTAATGAAGAGTCATTCATGCCTCTGTTCAGGCTGGGACTGGGACAGAAAACAGGTGTTCAAGGGGGCATTTGGTGACGGGATATTCATAGAGTTGGTCCTCTGCACTGTTATGTAATAGGAACTGTAATATAAAGGGGACTGCAGTGCCCCTAGCAGCCCCATATCACAGTGTCCCTTGCAGTCATGCCCCCACCCCACCTTTTCTCTCTAATCACAGTGTCCCCTTTTACTCTCTGCCTCCCCTGCAAAGTCCTATCTTCCACAGGGCAGAGGCAGGATTCAGCCTGTGTGTCCTCTCCAAGGTCTCCTGCTCCGCTGACAATGTCATCCTATCAGCAGAGCAGGGGGTGGGAGGAGCTGCAGATCTGGGTCATATTAACAAGCGGGTGATTACCTGCTTGTTAATATGAAAAGATTCACACTCTCTGTGCAGATCTCCAGCCGGGAGAGGAGACACAGGCATGGCCGCATAGCGAGAAGTGAGCGGTGACCGCGTTCTGTGTTGGCTATGTCCAGACCGTGGTCGCCACTTACCTCCCACTGTGCAGCCTGGACATGCGGCCCGGTGTGCCCTGTGGCCAGTCCAGGCCTACTTCTGTTCTTCAAATACAGTAAGTTTGCAGTGAGCTTTCTAAGTGGATGCTAAAATGTGCACTTGTTGTTATAAGAAACAGTGTAATCCTCCCAACATCCTTGCAGACATGCAAAACTCTGTGGGTGACTTTGGGCCTGGGCTTGGGTGTGGACGAGACCTTCCCAAAACCATGGAAGTGTCCTGGCCAGGAGGCACTGGGAGGAAGGAGAGGACACTGCTGGGCAAGTCTCCAGGAGCAACAGGAACAGCCAGGAGTGCTGGTGAGTGACACACAGTCAGGAGAACTGGGGAGGCACGCCTGAGAGGACTAGGATGGAGCAGTCTGGGATGGGTGCAGAGCCAGTCAGGACTCAGAGGACTGTGGAGGCACGGGCAGTGGAAAGAGGCAGCTGCTGTCAGGAGGGCTGGCAGTGCAAGAAGAGGTGGTACTTGGAGCAGTAGCCACATGTAGGACAGTTAGCACCAAGGACTTCTATTCGGCTACTCCATAGGGGCTTGTGGTCCCTGTCTTCAAAGGGCATTCCATCAGACCCAGCTGAGATTGTGCTGGGCCTGAAACCTGTGCTAGCTGGTCCTGGGAGTGATAGTCTGCAAGCAAATGTATGTGCTGGAGGTTGAGGAGAAAATATTGTATATACTAGAGCAGGGGTGTCCAAACTTTTTTCAAAGAGGGCCAGAGTTGATGAAGTGAACATGCGTGAGGGCCGACCAATTTGCCTGAGATTCTGTGAACCATTAAAATTCGGTCTAAGTGTGTTCAATCGAGCACTAATACACGGCCCAACGAGAATTCTCTTGCCTTTGTGGCTGTGTGTGGTGAAGAGATGAGCTCAGGCGTGTTATTTGGATAAAATAAGAAATTGGTCGCACACTGGAACTCCAACTTATCTAGATGTCATCTTTATTGTCAAAAGGATCAGACAGATACAGGCAATGGTAGAAGCGTTTCACAAGCGATAGCTTGCTTGTTCACTGGTTGTGAACAAGCAAGCTATCGCTTGTGAAACGCGTCAACCATTTCCTGTATCTGTCTGATCCTTTTGACAATAAAGATGACATCTAGATAAGTTGGAGTTCCAGTGTGCGACCAATTTCTTATTTTATTCGTCTTCCATGGTGGTGAGCCGAGGTCTGCACCTGTGATATACCCTGCACCTGATTCTGCCTGGAGCGGTGTGCTTCTTCTTTGTTTTCTGCTGTGTAACCTGTGTTATTTGGATATACCGTATTTATCGGTGTATAACACACACCTTCACTTTAAAAAATCTTAAATTTTAAATAAAGAACTGTGAAGCAAAATAAGGGTCACTGCCCATCAATGCAGCCTCACAAGTGCCCATCAATACAGCCTCACAAGTGCCATAAATGCAGCACCCCCATTGCCCTGATAGCTGCACCCCCATTGCCCTGATAGCTGCACCCCCGTTGCCCTGATAGCTGCACCCCCGTTGCCCTGATAGCTGCACCCCCGTTGCCCTGATAGCTGCACCCCCGTTGCCCTGAATGCAGCACCCCCCTTGCCCTGAATGCAGCTCCCCCTTTGCCCTGAATGCAGCACCCCCTTGCCATGAATGCAGCACCCCCCTTGCCCTGAATGCAGCACCCCCCTTGCCCTGAATGCAGCACCCCCTTGCCCTGAATACAGCACCCCCCTTGCCATGAATGCAGAACCCCCCTTACCATGAATGCAGCACCCCCCTTACCATGAATGCAGCACCCCCATTGCCATGAATGCAGAACCCCCCTTGCCATGAATGCAGAACCCCCCTTGCCATGAATGCAGAACCCCCCTTGCCATCAATGCAGACTCTCCATTGCAGCCTGATTCATGCCCATCTGCAGCATTGGAGGAGACAGGGAGGGGACAGGACGAGTGCCAACAGACATACAGGAGAAACTCCTGTTTTATCGGCGGCCTCTTTAATAGAAAGTCCCGCCTCCTATGATGGACAGAACAGTCGTCCAATGGCAGCGCAGGAGACGGGACTTCCTATTACAGAGGTCACTGTGCAAACAGGAAATACTCCTGTATGCACAGCGCTCATCCAGCCTCCTCCCCGGCAGCCAGCATGTATTTATTTTGTGGCCCCGGCACTCGGGGATTCGTTGGGGGCCACAAAAGATATACATGTCAAAATGACCAGGCGGGCCGTCCGAAACCGGAACGCGGGCTGCGATTGGACATGCCTGTACTAGAGTGTATATAGTTAAGTTCCCAGTAAATTTCTTCAATCAAGTGGGCATCCCATATGTACCCTATCCCCATCCAAGTTCTATTCCCCTAATGAAAAAAAAAAAAAACTAAGTGCAAGGATTGGTTCTTGACTTAGTGTCTGGAAATTCATGTGCCTGGCTGTGCAGGTTGGGAGATGAACCACATTCACCAGTGGCCCCTACGGGGGTAGTGCTACACAGATATCTCCCAAAGATTATTTTTTTTCTCAACGTAAATGCAGACTTCATTAACCAGCTACATGAACAGGGAGAATTCTGTGATCCCATGTACAGAGAATACTGTTGTTATGAATGCATGTGGTAAAGCAATTTTTACAATTTTGTCTATTTTTGAAACTCATAGCTGGCTGCAGATTAACATGAAAATGCAATTTTATAAAAATAACAGACATCTTAAAAAATAATAGGTCACATCGCTCTCCGCTCTGGGGTACCGGCATAACAAACACGCATCTCTTCCCCATTTTCGGCTCACATCCTGTTGATTTGCTCCTCTTCTCTTCCCTCTCTTCCCCTTTCTGCTCTGTTCCCTTCCCTCCCCTTCTCATATACAATATGGCCCTCCATTACAACCGAAATGACCTTATAGACTAAGTACCTTTGGGTAATTAGGTCAAAGGACCCTCCCCTGGGGGCATGTAGACTAGGTACCTAAACCACTATACCGGACACAAAACTCATGGCCTATCCATGGTAACGGACACACTACGAGAGCTTAGGGGTGGCTATACGGGCACAGTATGTCCCCATTCGGGGTGATGGGAGAGCCTCACCGGGCTCCTGGAACAGGTAATCTAGCTGCATGAGTGTTCTGCCGAGATTGCATTACCACATTAGGATTTTTAACCTTACCACACCACTACTGTTTCTCTTTTCTGTAAGATTGTAGGCTTGTTTACTGCCTCGTGAGAATTTTGTATTCCATGTATGTCTATTTTAAATGAATAAAAATCTTTGAAAGTAAAAATGGGTCTTTTTTGTTTGAAATAAATGTCAGCAGCTACAAATAGTATCGTACTAACTAGTGTCTGAGGGTCCAGCGCTGTCTTCCCACAGTGACTCTTCTTACTGCTGTGGGTAACATGTATGAGCAAATGATCCCCCCCCCCAAAAAAAAAAAATCGAGGACCAGTCTGCATGCAAACCCTCTGCTGCGGGTCCCCACTGAGCATGTGAAAAATCATGGGGTTGCTGTGGGACTGGTTGTGCAATCTGTGATGTGTGATGTGTCCCAGGAGGTTGTGGTCATGGGTAGGGGGGAGTGCCTAAGTGCATGTTATCTCACCTAGGTAAGAATTAAGGAAGTAGAAGCAGGTGAGTATTAAATATAAGTACCCACTCCATGTGAAAAAAAAAAAGTCAAAAGTGTTAGGGCGTGGGGTAGGGAGTTGAGTGTCACTTTCACTTGTCAGTGAAGGTCCAATTTAGGTAGCAGTTCTGTTTTTCTAAAATGTTTGATCTGCACTGCAGGTAGATATAAAAAGAACAATCACAGAAGTGCCTGCAATCAGTGCCTGGACAAGGTCATCTAGAGCCCAGGGCGAACATGCATGTATGAGCAAATGATCCCCCCCCCAAAAAAAAATTGAGGACCAGTCTGCATGCAAACCCTCTAAGCAGAAATTCCCCCTCCTACCAGCACAAATCTTTGCCCCCCCCCCCCCCATCACCTCACATCCTCTCTCTCTCAGTATGCACAAATACCCCCCCCCCATCCTAGCACAAATCCTCTACCCCTCAAATTTTCCCTTTGAGCACAAATCCTCTCCCCCTAACTCCAGATTCCCCCCTTCCAGCATAAATTACACTCCCCCGTCCTAGCACAAAATCCCCCCAAATCACCATTCCTAGCTCACCTCTCCTAATCTCCCCTCCTAGAACAATTCTTACCCCCAGATTCCCTCTCACAACATAACTCCCCTCCCCCAATCTCCTTGTGGTGCCCCCCACCTCACATGATACAACGGTGCCCAGGGCAGCTGTCCCTCCTGCCCACCCCTTGTCCCAGCCCTGCCTGCAATACAGGACTAGCTGTGCACATTTACCAATCTCAGTTCACAGATGTTTCTCATCTGGTTTTGTGAAATTCTGCTATAACAAAAGTGGTGTGATACACACTCAATGTATTGGTTTGAATTGTATTATATTCATTACATCAATTTCTAAAAGATAGATTGCTATTAGGTTAACTGCAGAGTCAGGGGAAACTGCAATGGGGTAAAGCAGATGAGAATATCAGATTTAGAACCCGCTATCCTGCACAATATATCTATAGTTTAGGCTCTCCTCTGCAGTCTAGAAGAAATAATATACAGTAAGTTATTGCCGTTTGATAACATCTTATTTTCAAGGATATTGTGCTGAATTTATCAATAAAAATGGCATTTGGTTCTAGATATAAATTATATTGCTAGAATCACTGTGATGCTGTAAAATCCCAGTGTAAATAATTTCTATTGCTTGGAATTGCACTTTAGTCTGGCACAGTCAACTGCTAAAACATTAATTCACATAATTGTATGGCTATGGTTGTATCTTACACTTCTATAGCCCATTATCTTTCAAATGACTTAAAGTAGTATTAAACCCTGCAGTGTTTTATAGCCTAACACATTGAGCACAATAAAATAAACATTTCCCAGTAAACTGTTAAAATTCTTATCCCAGCCCTTGCAGTTTACAGCTTTTAGTGCTGTTTGCTCCCGCTCTCTCAGTACTGCCTCCCTGAACTTTTGATCATTTCAGGAAAAGAGGTAACAGTGAACAGTGCAGTCTGAAGAGAGTCTGTTAGCTTTGAGAAAAGAGGGGGAGCAGGGAAGTGCCTTGCTATCCTAGGCTATGGGGTTGTGTGCACACTGTAGGGAGACACACTGTAATGCACACTGTAGGGAGACCCAGTATCTGCATGCAAGGGTGACTCCATAGGATGCTGCAACAGAAAGGAGCCACCCTGAAACAGTAAACCAGGCAAAGATTAAAAGATAAAGAAGCTGTATACTAAATACGTGAGTAAATTCGACGTGCGCCGTCAATAAATTTGTTTCGTTTCGTTCCGTTCCGTATTAGCCGTTAATTCGTGTTTCGTGTCCGAAATTCAATTTGGATTCGTACGAAATACGAATTTTCATTAGGTTCGTTAACTTTTTGTAACGATTACGAACATTCGTTATGATGAATTTAAAAAGCAAAAAATACCTTTCTCAATATGGCAGTCGTCGACTCATTTTTTTTTTTAGGTGGACCTCCGCTTTGTGCTGGAGAGAAGACTGGAGTGTATATAGAAGTCCCAAGCAAGTTGTGATGAATTTTCCTGGGCATCCCATAATTTCCCATTCCCAGCCAAGTTCAATCCCCTCAATAAAACAAAAAAAACCGAAGCTTATGGACTGTTCTATGTCTCTGAGTGTCTGTGAGATGGATGTTGGACTGGGCAGGGTGACAGGCGAACCACAACATTCAGCAACCCCTAAAGGGGCATGGCTACATCAATATGGACTAAAATCTCTGTGGAATGTTTCCAAAACCTTGTTGAATCTATGCCACGAAGAATTAAGGCTGTTCTGAAGGGAAACAAGGGTCCAAACCAGTACTAGGAAGGTGTAAGTTATAAAGTGGCTGGTGAGTGTATGTAGCACTAGAATATTTACTTCCTATTACAACATAAGGCTACTTTCACACTGAAACTCTGGATGCACTGATGGTATAGCGCCGCTACACCGTAGTTTTTGCCGCGATTTGCGGCCGAAAAAGGGTTAAAACCGCCCGCAATAACGCCTCTTTGCGGGCGTTTTAGAGGTGCTACCCCATTGATTTCAATGGGCAGGGACGCTATAGGAGTGGTATTTTTACCGCTCCTATCGCGCCTCAAAGATTCGGCTTGCAGGAGTTTTTTTACCCTCCTGCCAGCCCACCGCTCCAGTGTGAAAGCCCTTTGGCTTTCAAACTGGATACAAAGGAGCGGCTTTTTCAGAGCTCATTGCAGGCGCTATTTTTAGCGCATTAGCACCTGCAAAGCGCCTCAGTGTGAAAGGGGCCTAAAGCCCCATACACACGGTAGGACTTTTTGACAACAAACTTTAAAATGAGCAAGTTTTCAAAAAAATCCTACCGTGTGTACAAACTTTTTCGGTTTTCATCAGACAAAAGTTCGCTCTGCAAACGGACAAACTTTTCGGCAACAAAAGTCCTACGGTGCAAAGTCCTATTGTGTGTACAGAAATCCATCTGACTTTTGTCCGAAGTACAAATACGCATGCCCAGAACCAATGTTAAAATCAACCAACAATAGCAGAAGTTGACCAAAGGGTGGCGGTAAAGAGCAGAAAAATCACATGATGTTGGGAAAGTTTTGGGAACGTTTGCAGAAAAGTCCTGCCGTGTGTATGCTATGGGTGTGCCCGGCCAACTCCCTTCGGATAAAAATCCACGGAAAAGTTTGTTTGAAGTCCGACTGTGTCTGTGTGTACGAGGCTTTAGGCTTCTGAGCATCACAATACTGCATAAGTGCACTGAGAAGCATAATGAAGTGGTGAAGTCCACCTTTTATTTAGGAGAGCCTTTTTTTCCTTTGATATGACATCACAGCACTAATAAGAATATGCATAAATTATCAGTGAAGGCAAGGTTGAGGCAGATGTGGGGAGACAGGAATTGAGACGATGATTCCTTTTTCTCAAGTCGTCTTCCAGGACGGCACAATGAGAGATGACTGGCTCCACCTGACAGGAAACACAATCAATTCAAAGAGGTTAAAGCACCCGCCCCTCCCCGTGCTCCTCAGTTCTTGATTGTGTTTCCCCACAGCGAAACCGTTTATTTTTTTTCCACAGACTGAAGGCCTGGGGCTGGAAGTCCCCCCCCCCGGGAGCTGAGCCGCATGCCTGGGAAGCCTCTGGGCCTAGCAGGACTCTATTTGTCTGTCCTGGGGGGTATCCCATTCCTTCTCAGGGAGGGCAGTTGAAGAGCCTCCCTGAGCACTGAAGCTCCCTAGGTGCGGGGTTGTACCCGGGACTTCAGGGGCCAGATATCCTCCTTCCTCCCTCCTACCTGTTTGGGTGTCCATCCTGGAGGGGGGGGCTGGCAGGTTCCTCCGTCCGCTCGCGCGGTCTGTTTGCTTAGGGTGCCACTCTATGCAGGTGCATAGCATTGCGGCGCCATTTTCCCGGCGTCTAGGACATTCGTCCTCTAGCGTCAAGGATGACGCCATCGCGTGCCGCGTCATTTCCGGTTCCGGTCTCCGGCAAAATGGCGGCGGCCGGCGTCTGTTACCGCATTCAAAAAACGGAGGGATGCCAGGAAGGAGGCGCCCTTTTTTCTCCTCCAGTGGAACTGCGATCGGGAGCAGAGCATCTCACCTACATGGAGCATGAGGAGAGGCCGACTACGGCCGCGGCTACAGAGGAGACCACAGGGGGTGAGTCAACCCAGCCAGCAGGGGTCATGATGGGGGATGGTACCCCGACTCTTTCCCCTTGCCTGTCACAGGGTTCTTTTTGGTTGTTAATGTATTCCTGTGTACTCTTACATTGCAGGAGAGGACGTCACTGCCCAGGGGGTTGCCAGTCGTTCCTCTAGAACCCCTGCCCGCTCCAAAAGATGCGGTTACTGTAACGAGAAATTACCCTCAACCCATTCCAAGCCCTTCTGCTTCAAATGTATCCAGAAGCTGGCTGGGAAGGAAACATCTCAGGTGATGAGAGACTTTCTCTCTGTCCAAACCCAGATGCTTGCCACCCTTAAGGATTTTCAAGCCTCCCTTAAAGCTAAGGAACCAGAGCCCCAGACAAGCAGGGAGGGCCCTTCCTCACAGGAGTTTTTCTCCTCAACCAGGAGAGGACACCCAGAATCCCTGAGATCCCTCCTGTCTCAGGACTCAGAGGCAGAGGAGGATTCGGAGATCCCTGATCAGGGACTATCCGATGAGGGCCTGATAGATAGTCAGGCTGAGGAGGAGGAAGAAGGCTCTAGGTCAGGAAGACACATCTTCTCAGCTGACGACATGGAAGGCCTCCTTGGTGCAATCTACACCTCTGAAGAAATTCAGGAGCCGACGGAACAGGTATCCGCACAGGATAGATTGTACCGAGGCTTGGTAAGGGCCCAACCCAGAACCATCCCGGTTCACCAGGCTCTCCATGATGTGATTCTTAGAGAGTGGAAGGAACCTGAGAGGAAGCTTCTGAAATATAAGACTTGGAAGCGTAGGTGCCCTTTTAAGGGGGAGGATGAGGAGAAACTCTTTAAGATTCCCAGATTGGACGCCTCTTTGGCACAGGTGTCAAAGCAATCCGACCTCTCCTTTGAGGACGCAGGTAATATCAAGGATCCTATGGATCGCCGTACTGAGACGACCTTGCGTAGAGCCTGGGAAGCCAATGCGGCAGCAATGAGCCCCGCGCTGGCTTCAGCTTGTATAGCTAGGAACGCGGATACATGGATAACCAAACTAATAGAACATGTTTCCCGTGTGTCCAAGTCCAGGGAAGTCATAGACTCTCTACAGGTAATAGGTAGCGCAGTGGCATACCTAGCAGATGCTGCAGTTGAGACTGTGCGAACCACCGCAAAAACGGGTGCCCTCGTAAACTCGGCTCGCAGAGCCGTATGGGTCAAAACATGGGATGGGGATAACGCATCCAAGACCCGCTTATGTGGACTCCCATTTGAGGGCTCACTCCTTTTTGGTACAGGGCTGGACCAAGCCCTATCAAGATCTACCGAAAAGGGCAAAAAGTTCCCCACTAAACCTAAAAGGGACCAAAAAAGATTTTTTCGAGGCCCCCAGGGTAGAAATCGTTTCTCGAGCAAGAAGCCTGCCGGTAATAGGAAGTGGGGCGTTGGAAAGGATAAGCAAAAAGGAGGTATCCTCTTTTCCAACCAAAAGTCAAATGAAAAAGACTTTAAGTGACGTAAGGGTAGGGGGAAGACTTTCCCAATTCCTTTCCAGGTGGGAGAGTATTACCCAGAGCCCTCATATTCTCAACATTATAAAAGAGGGCTACAGGCTGGAGTTTCTTCATCCCCCCCCTCAAAGTTCCTAGTAACGCATCTCCCCAGGGACCCCCTCAAGGCAGCAGGTCTTCTGCAAAACATTTCAGAACTAGCAGAACAGGGAGTTGTAGTCCCGGTACCTGCGGGACAACGCGGACTGGGGGTCTACTCCCACATCTTCGTTGTCCCAAAGCCATCAGGCAAGTACCGGTTGATAATAAACCTGAGACCCCTGAATACCTCCTTGCGTCACAAGAAATTTTGCATGGAAAGCATATACACCCTCAGAAGACTCCTTCTGAAGGAGGTATACATGGTAACGATCGACTTAAAGGACGCCTACCTTCACGTCCCGATCTTTCCAGGACATCAAGCCTTCCTCAGATTCGCAATCGGGTCTCCTCAGGGGATTCAACACTGGCAGTTTGCTGCCCTCCCCTTTGGACTGGCTTCCAGCCCAAGGGTATTTACAAAAATCGTAGCAGAGGTGGTTGCCTTCCTACACCTAGAGGGTATAACGATAGTCCCTTATCTCGACGACCTTTTACTTTACAACCAGAGTCGAGATCTCCTCCTCACAGACCTGGCCAAGGTTGTGAGTACCTTGGAATCCCTGGGTTGGATCATCAACCGAGAGAAGTCCTCGATGATCCCGGACCAAAGAAAGATTTACCTGGGTTTCCTGATAGACTCCTTACAAAGGAAGCTTTGTTTACCCCAGGAGAAGGTCCAGGGCCTCATAACAGCGGTCAGGTCTCTGTTGGAGGTAAGGGAGTCCTCTTTCAGAGGCATCATGAGGGTACTGGGTCTAATGACCTCTTGTATACCTGCGGTTCCGTGGGCTCAGCTCCACTCCAGACCCCTCCAACAATTCCTCTTATCCTCCTGGGACGGAACAAGAGGAACATTAGACCACAGAATCTCCATCCCAGAGGTAGTAAAGGACTCTCTGAGCTGGTGGCTTCTTCCTCAGAAGTTGCAGGTGGGTCATCTATGGACTCAGACAGACCCCCTCAGGATAACGACGGACGCAAGCTCCTGGGGTTGGGGGGCCCACTTAGGCGAACTCCGAGCCCAGGGTTCCTGGAATCAGGATCAGAAACATGCCTCCTCAAACTTCCGGGAATTATTGGCGGTCGGGGAGGCCCTAAAAGCGTTCGAGGAAAGGATCCGAGACCGGGAGGTCCAGATCCTCTCCGACAATGCGACCACGGTGGCCTTCATAAATCATCAGGGGGGAACCAGGTCTCCCTCCCTGCTGACCTTGTCTCTAGGGATTCTGGGCTGGGCAGAGCTTCGGATTGCCTCTATTACGGCAGTACACATAAAGGGAAGGTACAACATAGAGGCGGACTATCTAAGCCATCATCGGATTCTCCAGGGGGAATGGGAGCTGAACCCAGAGGTGTTCAACCTGGTGTGCCAACATTTTGGAAGGCCAGAAATAGACCTCTTTGCCGGCAAGGAGAACAGGAGAGTAAGAAGATTATTTTCCCTGTCCCGGGAGTGGGGCTCAGGGGGGGTGGATGCACTGGCTCAGGTATGGAGTTTTCACCTGGCTTATGCTTTTCCCCCTCTGAGTCTCATTCCAAGAGTCCTACAAAAACTAGGTCTCTCAGAGACCAGACTCATTCTAATTGCTCCTTGGTGGCCCAAGAGAGCCTGGTTTCCCGCTCTACAGAACTGGTCCGTAGCACCTCCCCTCCATCTACCAGTTCGGGTGGACCTTCTTCGGCAGGGACCAGTCTTTCACCCAGATCCCAGCTTCTTCAAGCTGACGGCCTGGTGCTTGAGAGGCAGAACCTGCGGGAGAGGGGATGTTCCGAGAGAGTGATTAACACTCTCCTCTCAAGTAGAAAAGAAGTCACCAGACGTATCTACAGGAAGGTGTGGGGAGTCTTCTCTCACTGGTGTCTAGTGAGAAAGGTATCCCAGCAAGAAACCTCGGTCATCCTGGACTTTCTCCAGGATGGCGCCGACTTAGGTCTCGCTACCAAGACTCTAAGAGTACAGGTAGCAGCCTTATCGTATTTTTTGGACAAAAAGTTATCACTGGACCCTCTAGTTAAAAGATTTCTAATGGCCAGGGATAGATTGTCCCCGGTGCGGATCTCTAGAGTCCCGCCCTGGGACCTTACGTTAGTTTTGGAACAATTAACTAAGGCTCCGTTTGAGCCACTAGAAGATATTTCAGTTAAATTACTGACATTTAAGTTTGCTTTTCTTCTGGCAATTACTACAGCCAGAAGAATAGGCGACATGCAGGCTCTGACGATTAAAGAGCCTTTCCTTAGTTTATTCGAGGACAGAGTTATTCTTAGGCAGGACCCCCTGTACCTCCCTAAGGTAGTGTCAAAGTTTCATAGATCACAAGAAATTATTCTTCCTTCCTTTTGTTCAAATCCACAAAATGAAAGAGAGGCCTCCTTTCATTGTCTGGATGTCAGACGGTGTCTGCTAGCTTATCTGGATAGAGTGGGTGAATTTAGGAAATCCAGCCATTTACTAATTAATTTTTTTGGACAGAAAAAGGGCCAATAGGCATCTAGAGCATCCATATCTAGATGGATCAGACAGACAAACTCCATAGCTTATGACCAGGCTGGTAAGACAGCCCCGAAAGTTAAAGCTCATTCTACTCGCTCTTTGGCAACCTCCTGGGCAGAAAGAGCCGGAGCTTCGGTGGAACAGATCTGTAAAGCGGCGACTTGGTCAAGCCAGAATACATTCCTAAGGCATTACAGAGTGGAGTTGCTGTCACCTCAGGACCTGTCCTTTGGTAGAAAGGTCCTGCAAGCAGTCGTCCCACCCTAAGGTAGGCCTGAAGCTACTTGCTTCTCTCTCATTGTGCCGTCCTGGAAGACGACTTGAGAAAGTGACCAGTTACACTTACCGGTAACGGTGTTTCTGGGAAGTCTTCCAGGACGGCAGGCCTACTTCCCACCGCTTTGGTTGATACATTGGTTTGTATAGAGTTATTTGGGTGTGTGTTTTCTCTCTCGTGCACTGGTGTGGGTCTGTACTTTTTCATAACTGAGGAGCACGGGGAGGGGCGGGTGCTTTAACCTCTTTGAATTGATTGTGTTTCCTGTCAGGTGGAGCCAGTCATCTCTCATTGTGCCGTCCTGGAAAACTTCCCAGAAACACCGTTACCGGTAAGTGTAACTGGTCACTTTCATAGGTGTACGATCACAAAATGTAGAATGACGTTGGGCATTCGTGCGTGAGTATCTGACATGCTTACAAATGCATTAGCGGTATCCAGAACGGTCAGTGAGTTATTATGCAATGCAGTGACCTGGGGGAGGGGAAAGGATTTTTTTTTTTTATGATTTATTAATATTCTTTTTGTAAGTGTTGACTCCTAAAATATTAACAGTTTTTCCTGCCAACAGATTTCTGTTCAGCCAGCCTTGTACGTGTAGCACTACCCCCGTAGGAGCTGCTGTTTGTTTGATTTGGGTCTACGTCCTGCCTATCAACCCCTGGAAGTGGCTCAAACCTTCCCTTAGCACAACTGATATGAATAAGGAGTGTGAGACCTATTGAGTATTAGGAGACACAATCATGCATACATCACACAATAACCTGTAAATGTTATTACCTTTGCTGGTCACTAGTCCTTCTAAGTGACAGAGATACTTCACACAAGTTATATGCTTAATCAAAGGTACCTTTACTCAGTATAAAAGGGAAGGGTAAAGAATCACATTAATACACACAGTTGATTCTGCATGCGCATTGCAGAATCAATAAACCAATAAGGATAGGTATCACTGAGATTAGGTAATAACAGGAAATAACATCAGCTATATATATGTACATGTATCTATATGTGTCTCTGCACGGCTAACTGGTTGCTCGCAAGCTCCCCCTTTATTGCAATACCTTGCACGTGTTCATTCCCTAAAATAGGTAAGCAAGGCCTATCTGCGTCCCACTCAAAGTTCCTTTCTCCAATGAAGTCTTCGCTAGCCACCGTCGGTGCACAAGTTAAATTGTAATCCACAGGGTTTCAACAAGATGCTGTAATTATCCGCAATATACCTGAGTACTCGTGTGCCTGCCACCCACTAATGACGGATGCACCAATCTCTGATCACATAGTCTCCAGTGAGATACACTAGGCCGCAAGCTGTGGCGTGATAGGTGAAGTGTGGCTGGCACTAACTAAATCACTTTCCTCTAAGGTAGTAGTCAATTCTGGGCAGGTGCCCTTCTCACCAAACAGGCCCGACTTTCAGATAGTCTCCTCTGGCTTGTCCCGGTCACTCGATCTCCACGCTTCTGCTTCAGCTGCAGTCTCCGGACTCCGTCACTAACAGCATATGGTGATGGACGACTCCGGTCTCTGCTGGGCAATCACAGGACGCTGTGGACGATCCTCTGCTGGAAATCACTCAGGCACTCCCGTAATTTAGGCCCAGGCTTCTGGCCTAATCCTTAGGAAGCAGGCCTCCGTGCCAACTTCCTGCTTGATTGAGAGCTGGATCCAGAGAGAGAGAGACGCTGGCCCCTCCCCTGGTTTAAGTAGTCTGCCCAGAATGCTTTGCGGTGTTGCAATGCACCCTGGGTAATGTAGTCTGTCTTTTGCTAAAAGCAACAAAGTCTTTTCTCCTAGCTGATATCTGTCCCAAAGTGCATTAGTTGCATTGTAACACTTATACCACCGGAGGGAGCCGGATTCCTTCTTTCATATGGACATCCTGCTACACACTCCCCCCACTTAAAGTCTTTGGTCCCCAAAGAGGACAACAGTATGTAACCTAACACATACTTTGGCAATACCTGCAGGGAAATTTGTTAGTTTATGCATGACAATAAACAACTTGCCTTTTCATAAGCAGGATTTAAACTTAAACCGCTCATATCATAACACAGAGCCAACAGAGGAACCTCCCACCAATTATCACAAGGAGGGAGGTTGTCGTGTATACGGACCACCGACACTTGGGTGTCTGTTTCAGATGTGCTAGGGAGTGAGCTGGGGTTGTCTTCCACTGAATCTGAATCTGGAGTGGAAGAGCTAGACTGATCAATGGTTCTCTTAGAAGTGATGATGGCCTCCTCAGAGCATTCACCCAATTGGTCGTACGTCAGTCTTTTTGGGGGGGTGAATTACTCTTCTTTCCCTCTGCTCTTTAGGTATCATATTCTCAAGGACATTGGGGCTGGCTGTTTCTAGAAGCTCTTCAGGGGCTTCCTCATCTAGTTCAGGCATGTTGGGCTCCAGAACTTCAGGAGCGTCCCGCTCTCCTTCAGATAGAGACAACGACCCTTCTTCTGGGTCTTCCATTGACAAAGAGTCTGAGTCATCAGCTACCTCCTCAATGAGAATGTTTGAAGGCACGAATTCAGGAGCTTCTGCCCGAAGAGTTCCATTGTCAACTGTTTTGGGTGAGGTTTGGGAGGTGGTCATGGGTTCTGGCAATTGGGATGACCACAACCAGTCAGATTCTGCTTCTTCATCCTCTTGACCTTCATTGTCAGAGTCTCCATCTCTCACATCTGGAAGCACTGTTTGAGATCGGGTGATGGGTCTGGATCCTTGAGAAGTTGAAGGGGTTTCTTGTGAGTCAGATGCAGGAGGCATGCGAACTGCCTCGGAGAGGGGCAACAAGTGATTCCTGTGCCAGGTCTTTAACGGTCCCACGCTTCCTTCTGGCCTAATTTGGTACACAGGAAGGTTTTCCAGCTTCTTGCAGATAACATAAGGTTGGGATTTCCAACGGTCAGCCAACTTATGTTTTCCCGGAATTCCCAAGTTCCTCAACAGCACTCTATCTCCTGGCTGTAAATCTTGAATTCTGACTCTTAGGTCAAAGTTTCTTTTATTTCTCAGCCCCCGTTGGTCAGATGCTGCTTGGGCCTTTTCAAAAGCTGTCTTCACTCTTTCTCAATCGGTCTACATACCCCTTGTGGGATGCTGCTGAGGTATGATCCAGCGATATGCCAAAGGCCAAGTCCACTGGCAACCGAGCCTCCCGCCCGAACATCAAACGGTATGGGGAATATCCGGTGACATCACTGGCAGTGCTATTGTAGGTATGCACTATGGCAGCTACATGCTTGCTCCAATGCTGCTTTTTCTCTGAACTCAGAGTCCCCAACATATCCAAGAGAGTCCGGTTAAACCGTTCAGGCTGAGCATCTCCTTGTGGGTGATAAGGGGTTGTCCTGGTCTTCTGGATGCCTAACAGGTCTAATAACTTCTTTATTAATTTGCTTTCAAAGTCTCTGCCCTGATCTGAATGAAGGCGTTGGGGTAGACCATAGTGCACAAAGAATTTTTCTACCAGTACTTTGGCTACTGTTGAGGCCTTCTGGTCTTTTGTTGGGAATGCTTGAGCATATCTGGTAAAGTGATCTGTTATCACCAAGACATTCCCTTGACCACTCAGATCAGGCTCCAGGAAAAGGAAGTCAATGCACACCAGTTCCATAGGTCCCTGACTTTGCAGATGGCCCATTGGGGCTGCTTGACGTGGCAAGGTCTTCCTTTGAATGCATCGGACACAGGAATGGCAATATCCTTCCACTTCAGCCCGCATGCAGAGCCAATAGAACCTATCCCGTACAAGGTGAAAAGTCCGTTCAGACCCTAGGTGACCATGGTTGTCATGGAGGGCAGCTAGGACCGCTTCTCGATATTTGGCTGGTAGAAACAGCTGCCACTTCTCTTCTGAGTCGTCAGAGGGGCCCCTTCGGTAGACCACCCCTTGACGTATGTGTAGCCGATCCCACTCCCTGCGCAACAATCGGGCTTCTCTTGGGGAGTCTGTTTCAAGCATCTCGGGACGCTGGCTTTCCAGGGCCTTTATCAGGAGTTTCCCTAAAGAGTCTTCTTCTTGCTCCTTTCTCAAATTCCTTTTTGTCAGCTTGGGCAAGCCCTCCCCTTCGACTTGGGTCACACTGCAATAGCACTTCGGTACTCCAACAGCTGAGACCCCAATTTCTTCGGCTCTTGACCCACCTCTGGCTTGAAGTTCTGTCCCCTGATATAGGGCTCGCACTCCCTCTGGGTCTAGTTGGGCCCATTCTTCGGTAGGGTCGGTGGGGGCATGAGACCTCCTGGACAGGGCATCTGCATCCCTATTTCCCACTCCGGGTCGGTACTTCAAGCTGAAGGTGAAGCTTGAAAGGGCAGCCAACCACCGGTGTCCCGTTGCATCCAACTTGGCAGTGGTCAGAAGGTAGGTGAGCGGGTTATTATCTGTCTTCACCACAAACTCCGCCCCATATAGGTAGTCTCTCAGTTTGTCTACCACTGCCCATTTCAAGGCCAGGAATTCAAGCTTGTGGGTGGGGTAATTCTTCTCAGCAGGTATCAGACTCCTGCTCACATATGCGACGGGTCTTAGGTAACCATCATGTTCCTGGTACAGCACCCCACCCAGCCCATCTCGGCTGGCATCTACATGCAGTTCATAAGGCTTCTTTGGATCAGCATAGGCCAGGACTGGTGCAGTGGTAAGACTCTTCTTTAACATCTGGAAGGCTTCCTCGCACTCCCCTGTCCACTGGTCTTGAATCGACTCTTTGGGCCTTCGGGGTCCCATGGTGAGTTTCACTGGTTTGACCAGCTCTGGAATATCATCTTCCCCTTCGTTTCTGAGTAACTCGTTCAGGGGTCTGGCAATCTTGGCGAATCCTTCTACAAATCTTCTGTAGTAAGAACAGAACCCCAGGAATGACCGAAGCTCAGTCACGTTGGTAGGTCTCGGCCAAGAGGTGACGGCATCCAGCTTCTCTGGGTCCGTGGCCACCCCTTCTGCAGAAACGATATGGCCCAGGTAATGGACTGAGGACTGGTAAAATTGACACTTCTCTGGGGAGAGTTTCAGGCCCTCTTCACTGAGCCTCTTCAGGACCTTCTCCAGTCTCTCTTCATGCTCTTCTAGGGTTCTCCCGAACACGATGACGTCGTCCAAATATACCAGTACCTCTATTAGATTCATGTCCCCGACGGTTCTCTCCATTAGCCTTTGGAAAGTGGCGGGGGCTCCTGATAACCCTTGAGGCATACGGTTGAACTCAAAGAACCCCACAGGGGTGATGAAGGCTGTCTTCTCCCGATCCTCAGGGTGCATGGGGATTTGGTAATATCCACTTTTTAGATCCATTACACTGAACCACTTGGCCCCTGACAGATTCTGCAGGGCGTCTTCAATTCGGGGAGTGGTGTATTGATCTGGGATGGTCCTTCTGTTTAGTGTTCTGTAGTCGATACACAGTCTCAGCGACCCGTTCTTCTTTCGGACTACCGCTATTGGAGAAGCGTAAGGGCTCCTGGATTCTCGAATAATCCCCGTCCTCTTCAGCTCAGCCAACTGTTCCCGCAAGTCTTCTAAGTCACCCAGTGGGACCCGTCGAACTCTCTCTCTAAAGGGCTTATCTTCTTGTAAGCGTATCTTGTGAGTGGCACTCCTTGCGCACCCCACATCGAACTCATATTTAGAGAAGATCTTTTCCCACCTTGCAAGTTGAGCTTTGGCCCTTTTTCTCCATTCTGGTGGGAGGGCCGTGTCTTCAGAACAGAGCTTCTCTATGGTGACTTCACCCCTTTCTTCTTTCTTCAATTCACACGGGGCAATGGGGGTGGCTGGATTCACCTGGCCCAACAGCATTCTGGCCGGCACCTTCACTGGTGTATTAGCAGTGTTCCTTATACTCACTGAAACCCTCCCATGGCTTTTCTGTAGGGCCTTCAATGGGATCACTTCAGGGATTACTTCAATCCCTTTCTGTCTTTCCTGTGGGCCTGGTTCGAAGACAATGAAGGGGCCTGGCTGTTTCCATGTGAGCTTGACAGAAGCCCTCAGGCAAGTCACCTCTCCCGGTTGTAATACCTTCTCCGTCTTGTCTAGCTTCCAAATCTTGCCAACTCCCTCAGCCGGGGCCTTCTGCTCCAGTACCAGGCACTGGTAGGCTTGCCCTAACATGGGGTGGACTCTTGTGGTCTGGGCTTCTTCCTGTTGGGCCAACGGTGTCAGCAGTCGCCTGACTAGATCAGTGTTGGTCCCTATGATGAGTGAGCTCTTGCTGGCCCCTGGTGGGCGAGGGCACACTACTGCCAGAGTATCGAAGGTCTCTGTCTCCTCAGCCACTGAGGGATCAAAAGTCAACTTGATTGGCAGGTAACCGTCATAGGGAAAGCTCTGAGTTCCAATACCCCATATTTCCAGTTCCTCTAATTTCTGTAGGGGCAGATGTTTAAGATGTTTATCATAGAAATCCCTATACAGAAGAGTCACTTGAGCCCCAGTGTCAAGAAGAGCCTTGGTGTAGATCCCTTCTACTTGTATGGAGACTACTGGAGAAGGCCCCACTAACTTGGCAGGGAACTCCTTCAACACAGACTTCTTGCTGGGTTCAGTTACCTGTACCCTCACTTCTTTTTTTCTTGAGTTTCCGGTGGGTCTCAGTCCCTTCTGGGTCTGGTGTGCACTGGCCTTCTGTTCAACAGCAGCCTGAGTTGTGGGACGGGGCCTAATTGGCAGAGGTTTAGGTCCCTGACTCTGATGTTTTGGATCATTGGACTTCTTGAAGGAGTTCGTGGAAACTGGTGGGCGCCCGGCTGACTCCTTCACCGGGGCCCTCTGAAGTTTTCCGCCGGCTTGCGATATCTGGATGCAACTTCATCTGGGCTGGGACACACTGCTCTAACATGCCCGATTCCCCCACAATTGAAGCATGTTATCAATCTCTTAGGCTTCTGTACTAGTTCCATATTGGAGCTAGGAGTTTTTTTTGGTTCCTCTGACGTGTTCTTGTTGTGTGGCACAGAGGCCTGGCTAGTCAGCATGGACACCATTTCTACTAGTTGTGACACCTGGGTCTTTAGGAGTTCAACTTCTGAATCACCTTCTTCTGCACTTAACATTCTGACTCGGGCAGTTGGTTCGGTGTGTTGACTCCTCCTTTTGTCTTCCAACATGGCCTCCTCCTCCCTGACTATCCGGATCAAGTCGGGGTATTCCAGGCTGCTCCCGTCCCGCCGGGTGCGTAGCAATAATGCGATGGGGGTCCAAGGGTTGAGCTCCCCTCAACACCTGCTGGGCACGGGCCTCATCCACTTTTCTTGGATCGATCCCTTTCTTCAGTAGGATCCGATGCAGGATCTTATCCAGGCGTCCTATGAATTCTGACAACTTCTCTCCCTCTTTTTGGTAGCAATGCCCCAGCTGGTAAGTGAGTTCAGTGACGTTTTCCGTCCCGCCGAACACATTCTGCAGAATATCCAGATAATCCTGTGCATTGCAGTCCTTCTTGCTTAACTTGAGGTTACGTATGGCCTCCAGAGCAGGCCCCTTTAAGCTTTCCACAATCCGTTGTTTTTTTTGTTGTTCTGGCACCTCCCATTCTTCTAGGGCCTGAGTGGCGCCATCTAGCCACTCTTCAAATCCATCTTCCACTGAAGGTACAGGTTTCTTCCCAGAAAAGGTCCTGAGTTTCCTGTATCCTGACATCAGGTAGTCTGGAGGGTCCTTTTTACACCTGGTCACAATCTCCCCCAGGACAGCGCACAATTCTGAGCTAAGGGTGGTCAATGGTGGTGAACCGGGACCCTTTTGTTGGGCGCTCCCTCCTGTGCTGGGGCCTCCTGAAGTAGTGGATGTGGGGCCATCTTTATTCTCTTCTGGGTGTATCAGGAGGAGTTCTACTTGGTTTGTAGTTTTTATGCTGGCACCCTTGAAGTAGTCAGAGATTCCGTTCCTCCACTCACATAATGCATAGGTGTGGGAATTTACAGTATCTGTCTTTATGTCAATCACCCATGGCTTCCTGTCCGTGGACAATGCTCTCAAGACTGGAGTTAGCTGCTCCTCTACCCAGGCCTCTCTCTGGATTTCAACCACCAGGCCATTTCCGGGTAGGATGCCTTCATCCCTGCACCACCGGGCTACGGCAGCAGGGTCCATTTCTGTGCTGTAAGGGTTCTGTCTAGGGGGAAAGTTGATTGCAGAACCGTAGAATATCCCGGACGAGCCCCCACGTGTAGCACTACCCCCGTAGGAGCTGCTGTTTGTTTGATTTGGGTCTACGTCCTGCCTATCAACCCCTGGAAGTGGCTCAAACCTTCCCTTAGCACAACTGATATGAATAAGGAGTGCGAGACCTATTGAGTATTAGGAGACACAATCCTGCATACATCACACAATAACCTGTAAATGTTATTACCTTTGCTGGTCACTAGTCCTTCTAAGTGACAGAGATACTTCACACAAGTTATATGCTTAATCAAAGGTACCTTTACTCAGTATAAAAGGGAAGGGTAAAGAATCACATTAATACACACAGTTGATTCTGCATGCGCATTGCAGAGTCAATAAACCAATAAGGATAGGTATCACTGAGATTAGGTAATAACAGGAAATAACATCAGCTATATATATGTACATGTATCTATATGTGTCTCTGCACGGCTAACTGGTTGCTCGCAAGCTCCCCCTTTATTGCAATACCTTGCACGTGTTCATTCCCTATAATAGGTAAGCAAGGCCTATCTGCGTCCCACTCAAAGTTCCTTTCTCCAATGAAGTCTTCGCTAGCCACCGTCGGTGCACAAGTTAAATTGTAATCCACAGGGTTTCAACAAGATGCTGTAATTATCCGCAATATACCTGAGTACTCGTGTGCCTGCCACCCACTAATGACGGATGCACCAATCTCTGATCACATAGTCTCCAGTGAGATACACTAGGCCGCAAGCTGTGGCGTGATAGGTGAAGTGTGGCTGGCACTAACTAAATCACTTTCCTCTAAGGTAGTAGTCAATTCTGGGCAGGTGCCCTTCTCACCAAACAGGCCCGACTTTCAGATAGTCTCCTCTGGCTTGTCCCGGTCACTCGATCTCCACGCTTCTGCTTCAGCTGCAGTCTCCCGACTCCGTCACTAACAGCATATGGTGATGGACGACTCCGGTCTCTGCTGGGCAATCACAGGACGCTGTGGACGATCCTCTGCTGGAAATCACTCAGGCACTCTCGTAATTTAGGCCCAGGCTTCTGGCCTAATCCTTAGGAAGCAGGCCTCCATGCCAACTTCCTGCTTGATTGAGAGCTGGATCCAGAGAGAGAGACGCTGGCCCCTCCCCTGGTTTAAGTAGTCTGCCCAGAATGCTTTGCGGTGTTGCAATGCACCCTGGGTAATGTAGTCTGTCTTTTACTAAAAGCAACAAAGTCTTTTCTCCTAGCTGATATCTGTCCCAAAGTGCATTAGTTGCATTGTAACACTTATACCACCGGAGGGAGCCGGATTCCTTCTTTCATATGGACATCCTGCTACACACACATTTCTGCAATACTACATAACAAGGAAGATGAGTCTACGATTTTCTTGTCTAGCCATAAAACTTTCAGGGCCCACCTCCCTACTCACTGGACTGAGCTGATGATTCATTATCTGGTGAGGGGGCTTGAGCAGACAGATGACAATGGAAGGTACAAAGCTGAACAAAGAAATACAGGAGTCATCTCCTTTGCAGTGTTGACAAGTGTGCATGGCAAGACTGGCTGAGCAGAATTACAAAGCCATTTGCAGGCAATACAGTTCACATACAGTATATGCATGTGCAGATAGGTCTGATCCAGTCCCCTTTGTACCTCTATTGCAACAGGTTATTTACACTTAATAAGAAACTCAACACCCACTGCTCACAGTGAGGTTTTGAATGTTTATTTACAAATTACTACTAAACAAATTGCCTACTATAATTTACAAAGCTCTCTTAAAGCAAAAGTAAACCCATAGATTTAACAGTTTCAAAAAGCAGTTACATTCCCGGCATGCCGGGAATGCTAACTGTCACATTGGTTGTGCTCTCAACCAAACTGTCAAACCATCCAATGGCTGGTGTCATAACAGATCACATGTGCAGCATCATAGAAGTTGAAGATTAAACAGAGGCCAAGATGGCAGCTTCCTTGCCTGAAAATGATAGGAGGGTTTACTTCCACTTTAAGCTGGCAAGTAATTATACTAAAAAGACAAGAAATTGTGATGCACATGCCCACGCACCAATGGCCAATAAGAGAGAATCAACCTTTGTTGATTGTAAAGTGTATCATGAAAAGAAAGAAGCAAATTAGTTTATGTATATGCTTATAGGATGAGAAGCATACTGATTCTGTAGGAGAGCAGAAGATAAAAAGATACCCCAGTATTGCTGATCTGCTATTCTTTTTTAAGTTGTCCCTATGATATAGGAGTATCAGATAGGTGGTCTCTATCTACAGGGAGGCCTCCTCAAACCATTTGACTGGCCAATTACCGTTAGAAATGTGCCATTCGTTTAGTTCCAAATTCGTTTTTTAACAAATTTTGACAAATTCGTTAATTCCGAAATCTCAGAATTTCCGAATTTTTCAATTTCAGAAATTGGAAATTGCAAAATTCGAAAATCTAAAATTCGAAAGTGAGAAATTTGGAAAGTGGAATTTACGAATTTTCAAACTTCCGAATTCCGAATTTCCTGAATTTCCGAAAAAAGCAAAAAAACGAATGAAACGAAAACGGAAAAACAAATTTTTCGGCAGTACACGTCTAATTACCGTGGTATGGTGTCTTGCATTCATGCCACTAGTTGTTCTCAGTCAAAAAAGGTAAATCTCATATCTTCAATGTAACCTACTGGGCAATTTGACTGGCCAATTACCATGGGATGATGTCTTGCATACAAGCCACTCGTTGGTCTTTGTCAAAAACAGATCTTATGACTACATAGAAAACAGCTTGTTCACCATCCTAATAAACCATGTGACACATGTGACACCCCAAAGTATGAAAAAATAGGTGCAAAAAATACCTTTATCTCTACATGACCAACGAGTGGCTTGGATGCAAGACACCATCCCATGGTAATTGGCCTGACAAATCGCCTAGTAGGTTAAAATGGAGATATCAGATTTACCTTTTTTGACTGAGACCAACGAGTGGGTTGGATTTATGACAACATACCATGGTAATTGGCCAGTCAAATGGTTTGAGAAGGCCTCTCTGTAGATAGAGACGATCTATCTGATATTCCCATATCATAGACACAGGCTTAAAAAAGAATAGCAGATTGGCAATACTGGGGTATCTTTTTTTTTTCTGCTCTCTTACAGAACCAATATGCTTCCCATCCTATAAGTGTAAACATACACTCATTTGCTTCTTCTTTCTTTTCCTGATACACTTTACAATTAACAAAGTTTGATTCTCTCTTATTGGCCTTTGGTGCGTGGACATGCGCACCCCCGTTTCTTGTCTTTTAATACGTTTGTTTACAAGACAAAACTTAGGGCCCATTGACATCAGCAGCTGTGTTATAACACAGCCTTTGGTGTGCGCTGTGCAGCTAACAGTGCCAATGAATGAATGCAATCACATTGGCACAGTTTACATTTTATTTTGTACAACGTCAAATGTCAAAATTACATTTTATTCATCTTTATTTACTGCAGCATGTTGCAATGCATTGTAATCATTGGTGCATTACCTTGGCTGAGTGGTGGGCTGCGTTGGGCAAAGGCTGCCCAACTCAGAACAATACATAACAATTTGTTTTGGTATTACTGGGTCCAGTGCGCCTGGCCCCTAATCTCCATGCGGGCGACGGATGCATGGATTTCAATGTTTTTTTTTTTTTTTAAGCACATGATTAGAGCCTGAGCCTCTAATTGGCTTAAAAAAAGGGTGAGCTCAGGGCGCAGAGCACTGCGCCCTGAGCTCACCCAGTTGTGTGACAATAGCGAATTGTCTTCCTGATTTTCCTCCCGGCTAATCAGGAAATGGATTCTGAGACCCTATTGGCCAGGGAGTCTTCGGACCCACTTCCTGTTCGGCCGGAAGGAGAAGCTCCGGCTCTCCTCCCGGTGCATGTATGATAAAGATGGCAGCAGGGCTGTCGGGTGTGTGAAGTGGTGGTCTCCTCCTCTATGTATCCAGCTGATCTCCAGTCTCCCGGGACACCGGTGATGGTGATGAGGGTGGCGGAAGCTCAGAGACCCCCAGTAGCAGATGCCGCCTCCTCCTCCTCGGGCTGTGACTTCATTCTCAGCGCATGAGCTCCAGAGCTGGCTGGGCCCCACCCTCCTCCGTCTGCAGGAAGATGATTGTTTATGGGCTGGGAGCACAGTGAGTTGGGTGGGGGAGGGTGGCTCGGGAGGTCGGGGATTGTACAGAGGATGTGGTTGTACGAGGCAGGCAGGGGAGAGCTGTCTTGGAATGGGGAGATGTGTATAGCTCCGGGCTGTGTGAGTCTCATTCACACTCAGCACAGCCGGTGATGGGGGGGCTTTCCCCGTTTGCGCCCCCCCAAAGATTTTTAGCACCAGATGCCACTGACTGGGTCTTTACAATACAAAGTAAACATTAGAAAGTCATTAGCATACGTGGAGACCCTTAGAAATGGCAACAGTTTACAGGGATTTGGTCTGGTGACCAAAAACAAAGGCGTTAAAGCTCTTATTCTGGACAGTTGAAATGTAGGACCCAGGATCGGGACAAGGGGGGGGGGCAGGAGGGGCGGCTGTCCTGGATGCAATGTTTTATTGCAGGGATGGGGGATCCCCATGCCATTTGCTTCTGTTACAAGGCCGACTGGAGTAGTGACAGTGATATCACTCCTAGCCCTAAGGGAAAAGGGGGGGCACAGTTTGGTATCTCTACCCTGGGCGCTGGATGACCTTGTCCTTGCACTGGTAGGACCTGACCAAACAAATATTTTACATAAATTACACACACACAGCACACACAAAATTAATTACAAGAGACATTAATTTCTGCTCTCGGAACTCCTTATCAGCTTGACCTCTAGACTCCCAATTAACTCACTCTAAATCAAGGAATACAACTGTCTCTATGTTCCACAACAAGACATTCCAAGAATATAGAGGACAACAATTAGTTTTAATATTCTCTTTCTGCAAATTAATTCTAGCAAGTGAACATGTTATTACAGAAGAACCTAATATTAGCATACCGTATAAGCACTTAGTAATGTCATTAATCTTTAGTGAAATACATGACACTTCATTTTCTTTAACGCACTATGGATCACAACAGGTAATAATAGATCACTATAAAGCTGCCAAATTGTACAATCCACTAAGGTTCCATATCATTGTGTATGTATTTATAGAAGAGATTTTGCAGTTTATCCAGCAGAAAGAGGGTAAAATTGTCACTAAAATGATTGCTTTTTCCCTTTATTTAGACGGAGTGGATTTTTTTGGGAGGAGGTCTATTTAGTGTAGTTTGGTTTAATTAATTTTGTTTTTGTTGTATTTGAATGTTGTTATAGACAATTAACTATTTTAAAAAGGAGCAGGTAAATCCTAAAGTCTAGTACACACCACTAGTTTTTTTTTGTTCAACCCAACTGACAAGGGGACGGCCCCAGCCAAAACACTCCGGTCAGGGCTCTCAGTTATTGGCTGAGAGCGCTGATCAACACACCTTTTTCGATCATGGGCCTGTCAGACTGGCTGCCATACACACGGGCAGAAAGTTGGCCGATTTTCTATTGAACCAGCTGGTGCCGACTGACATTCGGCCCGTGTGTACTAGGCTTAACTGTGGACTGAATTTGTTAATAAATTCCACAGGGCTACATAAAAAAAGCCCTGGCTGCAATAGTCATGGTTAGTCCGGAGCAGTTGTGCTGTAATGCTGTAAATGCTGTGAATGCAGGGTGCCATGGCCCATGACATGGGTGTCATGAGTTACCACAAACAAATCCTTTGTGGGGTGTCATGCATACATTTAATGATTTTAATAAGTGACAATTTAAAAAAAAAAAAAACAGGCCACCATTTAATGAAACCAGAATTCATATTTCTTATGGTTGTTTCTGTTATAAGACTGATTAAACAATCCCCCTAAACCTTTTTCATTTCTTTCTTCTGGGTGAGCTTCTAGTTTAATATTTCCATGGCTTGCTAACACCATTAATGAGCAGGAAGTGAATAATGCACGAGATGCACCTATTGTGGAAATAATGAGAGCTGAGATAAGGCTGATGTATAAGAAGCTTTATTTAATCTGCACTCATGTGTTTATTTGTAATTAAACAGGGGACAGCTTGCATGTTTGGAGGTAATGAAAAAAATGATAAAATAAATGTATTTTGCTGTGATTTCATAGTATGAGCTGAACATAAATAATATTGTAAAATACCTTAAAGAGGAACTGCAGTCTGCTCACATAATTTGTAATAAAAACATCTTTGCAATTCGGAAGCTTCCCTCCAACCACTTTGCATATTATGTTATATATACTGTGATTCTGTACTAATGTCAAATATGCTGCAGAAATCTCCCTCCACTATGTCTGGCTGCAGACATTTTAACTGTGGGCAGCTGAAGCTGCTGCCTGTTCACTTCCTGTATTTACACAGAGGCACACCTCCAGCTCTGCAGCCCTCATTGGCCCCCTTATGACTCACCCCCCTCCCTGGCTTTTTTCCAGACAAGAAACAGGAAGTGGGCTGTATAAGGTATTTACTGGCAGAAAAATTTTTTTTACTATCCAAAGGTAAAACAACAAGGGCAGAAGATTTAATAGATGGAAAGATGAAAAACTGACTGAAGTTCCGATTTAAGACATCAGTTAAACAATTTCATCTGAATTACTACAGCAGCAAAGCAGAAAAAGCCAGGACATCCTACTGCCATTAAAAATGTGCCTAAAGCCACGTTTTTTTTCAAACACATTTAGGTGTGCTTGGATGCATTCAGGCACTTCAAGCGTTTTAGCGCTCATTAATTTCATTAACCAAATATTAATTTATTCTGGCCATTGAAATCAATGAACGCTCAGGCACTAAATGTGCCTAGTGCTTAAAGTGGCTGTAAACCCTGTACAACCACTTTTACCTACAGGTAAGCCTATAATAAGGATTACCTGTAGGTGCTGGAAATCTCTCCTAAACCTGCACGGTTTAGGAGATATTTACAATATACGCTCGTGCCGTTTCTAAAGGGATCGTGCCGTCAATGAAAGATATCCCCACAGCATAATGCTGCCACCACCATGCTTCACTGTAGGGATGGTATTGGCCAGGTGATGAGCGGTGCCTGGTCACCTCCCTGACTAAGGCCCTTCTCCCCCGATCACTCAGTTTGCCCAGGTGTCCCGCTCTAGGAAGAGTCCTGGTGGTTCCAAACAACTTCCATTTATGGATGGAGGCCACTGTGTCCATTGGGACCTTCAATGCTGCAGAATTTTTTCTGTACCCTTCTCTAGATCTGTTCCTCCATTCAATCCGGTCTCAGAGGTCTACAGACAATTCTTGGACTTCATGGCTTGGTTTGTGCTTTGACATGCATTGTTACCTGTGGGACCTTTATATAGACAGGTGTGTGCCTTTCCAAATCATGTCCAATCAACTGAATTTACCACAGGTGGACTTCAATCAAGTTGTAGAAAGATCTCGAGGATGATCAGTGGAAACAGGATACACCTGAGCTCAATTTTGAGTGTCATGGCAAAGGCTGTGAATATTTATGTACATAGGACTTTTTAATTATTTTTTTTTAAATAAATTTGCAAAGATTTTAAACAAACTTCTTTCTTGTCATCATTATGGGGTATTGTTTGTAGATTTTTTAGGAAAATAATGAATTTAATCCATTTTGGAATAAGGCTGTAACATAACAAAATGTGAAAAAAGTCAAGCGCTGTGAATACTTTCTGGATGCACTGTATCTTGCCATAGTAACCTGATATCTGATTGGTTGGTGTGGTTTACTGGTCTGACAAAAATAAACTGATATCTGGTTGATAAATGTTATTGCACTATACCAGTGATGGCGAACCTTGGCACCCCAGATGTTTTGGAACTACGTTTCCCATGATGCTCAACTACACTGCAGTGTAGTGGAGCATCATGAGAAATGTAGTTCCAAAACATCTGGGGTGCCAAGGTTCGCCATCACTGCACTATACTGATTTAACATAGTAAACGTATCTGATTGGTTGCTATGGAATAAGCACGTTGCATTGGTTATTTGAATAAAGGTGTTTGACATTCTATATAAAAGAAATATGCTACGTAGTCCCTAAAAAGAAGAGAAGCATTATGGATGGTATGGTGCAAGAGTGTGGTTCAGCATTAGTAACTGTGAACTGCAATCAGATTAATGATGTTGACCTAGACCAAGGACATGCTTGCAATTAAAATAGAAAGTCAATTTATAATGCTGCCATACATGGTTTCAAGTGATTTGTATTATTTTTCTTCAATACCAAGGAGGGTTCTCTTGTGTTAAGAATATGAACAAGATAAAACAATAGCCTGTTCATCGAAGTGCTGCCTTAGCCTAGGTTTACACTGGGGCTGCGGGAGTGAGCCGTGCGAGTTGAGCTGAACTCGCACGGCTCACTCCTGCCTGTCAGTCCCGATTTCAGCTCGATTTCAGAGACATCTGAAACAGATGTCAATGTAAATCGCGGCTGAAATCGCAAAAAGTAGTACAAAAACTACTTTTTGTAATCGGTGCAGCGCCGCAGATGCGGCGTAGCACCGATTAGGACGGTGCCATTGGCCGCAATTTGCAGCAAATTTCGCCAATTTGACATGCGATTTGACATGTCAAATCGCATGTCAAATCGCACCAGTGTGAAGGGAGAGATTATAGTATATATATAGTATACTGGGTGCTGTGCATTACATCACTTTCACTATCCCTAGACCTGGAGATAGTCTATTCTAAGGGGGACTTAAAGTAAACCAGCACTTTTTGCTTCTGCAGGATAAAGCAATAGGCATACTTTTTTGAAGGCCACCACAGTCACACGTACGCACCTTCCTATGCTCCCTGTCAATCTGTTCAACCACCGGGAACCAAGTAAAGCTCTGATGCCGTGTACACACGATCGATTTTCTCGACGGTGAAAACACTGTCGAGAAAATCGATGGGAAAAACGAGGACCGGCTTGGTCCCCTACACACGGCCGATTTTCATTAAATTTTTTCTCTTGGTCGAGAAAAACGACCGTGTGTAGGCTCCCTGGCAGTGGTTCCCTATGGGAAAACTGCAGCGGAAAAAAATGCAGTGAATCACGACGAGAAAAATTAGAGCATGTTCTATTTTTTCTCGTCGTGATTCTTGCCGTTTTTCTCGTCGGGAAAAATGCTGGAAAGCCCACACACAGGGCGTTTTTCTCGTCAAAGAGAAAAAATGTCATTATTCCCGACAAGAAAAATGGTCGTGTGTATGCGGCATGAGTTGCTGGAGTCATAAATTACACAGGGCTATACACTTCTTGGTGACAGTGCTACATGGCCCAGTGATGTCACATGCAATGAGTGCCACCCATGTTCTCCAAAACAGGATTACTAATTACAGTTATGTTAAAAATAATAGCAGTGTGTTTAAAAAAGTGAGTAAACCTCTTAATCCTTATAATAACTTTTATTTCTATACACGCAAATGCATTGGGAACACGGCACAGTCTATTCCAAATCAAAACATGAACAAAAAAATGGTGAGAAAAATATATAATCAGTGCAATAAACAACGTGATTGTGAAAATAAAAATAAAATAATCAATATAATAGCCTACTAATAGGCTTGATGTGATTGCTGCCCACACCACTTATGCCCCGTACACACGGTCGGAATTTCCGACAAGAAAAGTCCAATGTGAGCTTTTGGTCGGAAATTCTGACCGTGTGTAGGCTCCATCAGACTTTTCCTGTCGGTATTTCCGCCAACAAAAATTTGAGAGCTGGTTCTCAAATTTTCCCGACGGAAAAAATTCCATCGGAAATTCCGATCGTCTGTAGCAATTCCGACGCGCAAAATTCCGACGCATGCTCGGAAGCATTGAACTTCCTTTTCTCGGCTCGTCGTAGTGTTGTACGTCACCGCGTTCTTGACGGTCGAAAGTTCAGAGAACTTTTGTGTGACTGTGTGTATGCAAGCCAAGCTTGAGCGGAATTCCGTCGGAAAAAACATCCAAAGGTTTTTCCGACGGAAAATCCGATCGTGTGTACGCGGCATAAGAGTGTATCCACTTGTGACTCTCAATAAGTAATAAACAAAATATGATAAATATGTGTAGTGCAACCAAAAACTCAAGTCCAGATATTTGACAAAATTCCACCGTAGTGCAAATTTCAGTGACAGTTCATTGATATCCAATGACTTCAGTGACCACCACCTCTAGCTGGAATGCCTGCTCACCCCCCAATGTTGACCCCACTACAGAGTCACACATGTTTTTAGTAATATTTCTCAGGATACCACAGGGGAACCCTTCCTCCTCCTGGTGTTCCTGTACAAGACAGTCCCCCTCCCGAAATCTCACGATATGGACTCCACTACAGAGTAACCCGCGCCTGGTGAAATATCTCTCAGGATACCTCAGGAACACGAATCCTCATCACAGAGCACCCGTCCTAGACAACTCAGACCTCCTCCCGGGATCTCATTCAGTCATGTGTTACTGAAAGTTGCACTACGGTGGAATTTTGACAAATATTTGGACTTGATTTATGAGTTTTTGGTTGTGCTATACTATATTTATCATATTTTGTTTATGAACACATTTTTTTTCAAATTTGTTATTATTTTACAGAACGTGAAGAAAAGGAATATTAGGCTTTTCCCGAAAAATAGCAGTGTCTGTATTTTTCTTTACAAACACAAACATTTACTGTATGAACTCAAAAATGCTTGAAGATTTAGCTTTCCTGTGAATCACTGAACTAATATTTAGTTGTATAACCACTGTTTCTGAGAACTGCTTTACATCTGTGTTGCATGGGGTCAACCAACTTCTGGCACCTGTGAACAGGTATTCCAGCCCAGAACGAATGCACTACATTCCACAATTCCTCTGCATTTCTTGGTTTTACCTCAGAAACAGCATTTGTGATGTCACTCCACAAGTTATCTATTGAATTAAGGTCCGTGGATTGGTCTGGCCACTCCAGAACTTTAATCTTTTTGGTCTTGAACCAAGATGCTGCTTACTTCTGGTGTGTTTGGGGTCCTTGTCTTGTTGAAACTCCCATTTCAAGGGCATTTCCTCTTCGGCATAAGGCAACAATTCCTTTTTTAAATATTTTGAGGTATTCAAACTGATCTATGATCCCTGGCATGCGATAAATAGGCCCAACGCCATAGTTTGAGAAACATCCCTATATAATGTATATTGAAGGAACTGGAAAAAGGGGGATTTTTATGGTGCTACAAATATAACAACAAATTTGATAAAAAGTATAACAATATTTTATTAATAAAAAAGTATAAAAAGTAAAAAAATGTTGACTCTCATATACGGACAAACATATAAAAATATCACAACATAATAACATAAAATTCACCTAATTTAGGAGTGAATTAGTCTTCTATGGTGCCCACCCTGCGATCCCCATTGCTGGACTTGATGCTCCCTTTTGTTGAACAAATAAGATCTTGATCAATCTGTTTATCATATACATGAGAGGTGAGTTTCACCATAATTGCACATTTACTACATGTGAGTTCAACTACCGCCATAGCCCATTAATTAGGATGTTATATGCCCTATGTATCATGTAAGTGTCTAATTTTGCTTTTTTTATTGAAATGTATTTGTATATTCTAAATTGTTGTCGTTTGATATCTTATATTTTGCCTTTTGTATTTCTCTGTAGTCAATATATTTCCTTTTCACCTACTGAAGAAGCAATTTGCGAAACATGTTGAGCCAACAGTCAATTATATAGCTTTATCAGCTCTATATTTGTTATTATGTTGTGATATTTTTATAAATGTTTGTCCATATATGAGAGTCAACATTTGTTTACTCCCTTTTTATACTTTTCTATTAATAAAATATTGTTATACTTTTTATCAAATTTGTTGTTATATTTGTGGCACCATAAAAATCCCCCTTTTTCTAGTTCCTTCATTATATTCCAATTAGGGATGAGGGTGCCTTTGATCTCCTGAACGCGTGTAACCATTTCAATCCTCATATGATGATTGCACCACCATGCTTCACTCTCTTCACAGTGTACTGTGGCTTGAATTCAGTGTTAGGGGGTTGTCTGACAAACTGCGGTCCCTAGACCCACAAAGAACAATCTTGCTTTCATCAGTCCACAAAATGCTGTGCCATTTCTCTTTAGGCCAGTCGATGTGTTCTTTGGCAAATCGTAACCTCTTTAGCACATGTTGTTCTTTGGAATGTTGGAACTTTACGGGGGTTCTTGCTGATAGCTTGGCTTCACATAGGTGTTTTGCAATTGTTACAGTACTCACAGGTAACTTTAGAGCTTCTTTGATCACCCTGGAGCTGATCATTGGCTGAGTCATTGCCAATTTGCCTATTTTTCGATCCATTCGAATGGTAGTTTTCTGTTTTCTTCCATGTCTTTCTGGTTTTGGTTACCAATTTAAAGCATTTGAGGTCATTTTAGCTGAGCAGCCTATCGGTTTCTGCACTTCTTTAGATGTTTTCCCCTCTCCAATCAACTTTCTAATTAAAATACGTTGTTCTTCTAAACAATGTCTGGAACAACCCATTTTACTCGGAGAGAAAGGCGCTATACTCAGCATGTACAACATTTGCTGCCTTCACCTTTAAATAAGGGCCAGCTGTTTGACACCTGAATGGCCTCACTAATTGAACTCCACACTGCTATTATTTTGAACACGCCCCTTTCAATTAATGATTCAATTACACCAAATAAGCAGCATGCATGTCATGACTGTTGGTTTTCTATTACTGTACTAGACCTACTAATAAATTATTTGCCATGTAGAAATATAATTTATACCAAAAACGGTGATTGATCTGGTTAGTGATGTTAGACTGCTATTACTTTGAACACAGATATATTTCTTTTGGTTCTTGGTTATAAACAGAGTGCTGGAATAATGAAGGGAAAATTTGTATATGCTGCCATGGTGGGGGGGGGGGGGGGGACCAAGTGAATTATTTACTTTGTTTGCCCTTTAGATCTCCCCACTTGTTTTGTAGTAGGAATAGCACTGGACATGACTATAGCTGAATGGATCTGGATTGTTTTGGAATATGGGGGGAAAAAGAACCTGATGTGGTCAAAAGGTAGCCTAGGTTTTTATTGGGGGTCCACGGAGATATATTCAAACTTATTCTTATGAGATACAGTGGTTGATTTACTAAAGGCAAATGTACTGTGCACTGCAAGTGCAGTTGTTCTAGATCTGAGGGGAAGCTCTGCTGATTTCTATCATCCAATCATGTGCAAGCACAAATGCAGTTTTTATTTTCTTACTCTCCATATATGTGTTTGAGTATTTCTTACCTCATTTACCAAACTCTGGAGCAGGTGCACTTTCAGTGCCCAGTATAATTGCCTTACAGTATTTCTATTTTTTTTTTTAAAAGCACTTTTCTTTCTAAAAATTCCAATGTCAGTGTCTTGGTGTATTTTTAGTGACTATTACACTTCATTTTCATTGCAGGTCCCAGTCAGTGGTAGAGCCTGGCACGCTGATGCACGAGGGCCGCAGAGATAATGAGAACACCCAGCCGCTTCTTGCCCTGGATTGATCCCCCAGCATCATTGCAGTCACTGTAGATTCCACCAATGGATCTTTTTTTTTTTTTCCTCACTCTGCAGAATATTCACCAGCTACGTGCACACGGTGTCACTGTGCAAAGACCTATTTAATTTCATAACCATAGTGCCAATAAACAGAATCAACTTTATAAATAACTGTGAAGTTCTTTTACTGCCAAAAAGGACCCAGACAAAGTGCATTAGAGCTTTCCTTGTTGTAAAATATTTGCTGCCTCCTGCAAAGGGAAATGTATTATAGCTGTCTTTTGGCTAGAAAAGGATTAAAGCTGAACTCCAGGCAAACAAAGAAACAGGCAAATGCCATATATGGGAACTGTTTCCCCTGCCAAAGGATTTCTAATTTCCTTCAACAAAACCTGTATTCCAGTACTCCTACCAGACAGCACAGCCAGGTCCTTGACCTTTCTGCAGACTACACTATAAACAGGTCTAGGATCCGTTTTAGCCTGTGGCTGTACAAAGAAGGAGAAGGAACACAATGATGAGGTAATCACAGGTCTCTTCCCTCCTGTACCCATGTTTACAGTGTTAGAGGGACTGCAGCAGAACCTGATTGGCTTTGATTGATAGCCCTTTAGCTCCCAGTATGAATGCTGCTGTATAAGAGATTACAGGAAGATGATATAAATACAGATTCAGGTACTTTTACTAGTCATATGTAACAATAAATTTAATGATCATTTTAAATTAATACAAAACTGGAAAATAAAAGATTTTTTTTATATATGCCTGGAGTTCAGATTTAACAGTCAGTATTTTTATATCATGATTAATGGACCCATGAGATGTCATTATTTTATCAAGTAAAGTATCAGCAGAATGTTAAAACAAATAATTTTGTCTGATGATTGTAAAGGTATAATTACCTGACATAAAACAAGACATTTAATAGTCTAATATGAAATATAGTGTAAAAGATATGTATAGAAGAGCCCTTTCCCTGCCATCACTGTACATTAGCTTGATGTAACTTCTTGGATGAATGATCTTAGTTAGACCTGCACATATGGTTAGAGGGACGGAACAAGAAACCACACAAATCCTCTATTTGACTGGGTGTCATGCCACTATTAACACGGAGGGGTTTCTTCTTGCATAGTTGTTTGCAAGCAATGACAGAATGCTGTTGCCAGAAATATTTAGAGTATAGACCAAGCAAAGCCATACTATAGTTCTGAAATCTGTTGTATTTTAGGGTCACGCTGCAATAGCAGATATTACCAGCAGGTGGCACATGGATTACAAATATTGTAGGAATCTATTCCAAGATACTACATACAGAGGTACTTAAAAGACACAAGGTGTCCAGCTTTCATTGAAATCAGTATATCAGCAATACCACAAGTTTTCACAGTGAATGCCCTCCTAAATTTTATTACTGAGGTTTTCTGACACCATAGTGTAGCAATTCAGACAGGTCTTCAACAACACAACCCTCATGAGCAGGAAGATCATTCAGAGGTAACTGAAAAAAGTAAAGTTTATTTTTTATAGAAACCAGTACCGAGATAAATATGTTTCCAAAAATACTAGTTGTCTGGTTTTCTCTAGCTATAGTGCTTTCTGAATACCAATCACAAGAGCAAGACTGAGACAGGTCAATATTGCTCCGCAGGCAGCAGCATTATGGTAACTGACAGAGAACTATCTTTTGTATTAGGCCACCAAATACATTTTCAAGCCCTAACATTTAAATTGAGTGTCTTATATACAGGAAAAAATCTGAGGATTCTTTTTACAATTTTTATAGATAACCTTAATTAGCATTTGTTTTTAAAGCACAGCCCATTTTTGATGATTAGAAAGCCCTGTCTGAATTGCAACTGAATCCTGCCCAAAAATGATATCGCGGGTAGAGGGTCCTAACATGTCTCAGTGAATGAGGTGCAGTCTTCAATTTTACCAGCAGGTGGTGCTGTATAAATACAGGGAAAGCGGAGAAGCTGTGCAATTAGTAGTACATGGGGTCAGTTCATATAGATTCCTGCTAAACCACATACTGTGAAAGGTGATTAAAACTCTGCAGACTTGAAAATCTCTCTTGTATATGCCACAATAATTATTAAAGATGGAACAACTGGTTTCATTAGATATCATTTATTTATTCGTATTTTTAATAGGAATTCCCTTGTTTTAAATTGGACCTTTATTGAAATTCGTACCATTAAAAAAGGGAACTAGAGCTATAGAGCTAAATTAAATGTGTTCATTTTAGTCTTATAAAGGAACACTAAAGAAATGTTTTATTTAAAAAAAAAATAACAAACATGTTATACTTACCTCCGCTGTGCAGCTCGTTTTGCACAGAGTGGCCCCGATCCACGTCTTCTGGGGTCCCTTGGCGGCTGTCTCGGCTCCACTCCGCAATCACTCACCACCTATATGCGAGTGAGCTCGAATGGTGGTGAGTGATTGCGGGCGCGCTCCTGTGATACAGCCGGCGGCTATAGCCGCTCACTGTATCACTCGGCCCCGCCCCCTGGCGCGCCGCGTCATTGGATGTGATTGACAGCAGCGTGAGCCAATGGCTGCGCTGCTTTCAATCCATCCACTGTAACCAATCAACGGCCAGGCTGAGCGGTGAAGAGGATGTCGGGGGCGAGCGCGGACTTTCGAGGGGTCAGGTAAGCTAAACGGGGGGCCAGGGGGAGCCGGTATTGTCGGATGTTTTTTCACCTTAATGCATAGAATGCATTAAGGTGAATTTTTTTTTACCTTTACAACCCCTTTCATTTTTTATTTCAACGTTTCGGGAGTAAGGCTGCCCTAAGCACTGCAAAATGTGTGTTTAAATGATGTCTAGACACAGTTCTGTCGTTTACTATTAGGCCTCATGCCCACGGACGTTTTTACAGCCGCGTTTTTTAGAGCTTAAAAACGCCTGTCCATGTTATTGTAAAAAATTTTTTTTTTTTTTTCGAAAAAAAAAAAAAAAAAAAAAAAGGTCGGAGCTTAAAAATGCAATTGCGGCGTTTTTGCGCGTTTTTTGACGCTTCGCGTTTTTTTATGCCCAACGCCGACGCTGAGGAACGCACTGGTCCTGGTTTTTTTTTACCGCTTAAAAACGTCTATGCTATTTGCAGCTCAAAAACATCTAGGTGGGCATGAAGCTATAGACTAACATGGACAGGCGTTTTTAAGCTGTAAAAAACGCGGCTGTAAAAACGTCCGTGGGCATGAGGCCTAAAATGTGGCTGTTTGCCACTGAAACAATACTGCATTCCATGTGCTTAGAAGCATGACAAAATGATTTCTGCCCATCCACGCTTATGGGTGAAGGTGACTAGTCTGAATCAGCCCCTGTGGTCTCCTCCACTCTGCTAATCTCTGGAAGGTACAATAGAGCGGACCTACGAAAACATCAATGAGGTTTCCTCACCGAATAGCCTGTGTAGATGGACTTGGGATCTCAAGATTTTGCAGCAGGAGACGATATAAAAAGCCATGAACAATTTAAAGCTAAAATTTTGCTATTTTGTTCCCCACAGCGTTGGTGACCTTACCTACCTGTAAAGAAGTATTTCCAACATTGTGCAGGCAGCTGGATTCTATAGAAATCTTTTGTGCAGGGTGCCTGGTCCTCTTCCTGGCATTGAATTTCAGGCACTGTGGGAGGTTAATAGGTTCAGGTCTCCATCCTGAACTGAATTGAAGGAGCTCCTGAAGGGGACCCACCCACTCCTCTCTCATCTATTGACCTGTGTATAGACTACATTGCATGTTACATCATTAACAGATCCTGTTACATGCAGTGAATGCTATACACAGGCTTTTCTCAAAGGATGAGAAGGGAGGAGGAAGGAGGTCCCTGTCAGGAGTCCCCTCTGTTGAGTTCAGTCTGGAGACCCGAGCCTGCAAACCCCTATGCACTGGAATTTCATAGACAGGAAGAGGACAAGGCACCCTGCATGGAAGATTTCTCCAGGATCCAGCTGCCTGCACAACATGGGGCATATTTCATCACAGGTAAACTAAAATTATAGGGAAAAATATTTGTAAGCTAAACTTTAGCTTTAAGCTTACACCTTTAACTTCATTGTTAGAAGGACTAATTCTTTAAAGGACAGTAAGGCCCCTTTCACACTGGGGCGTTTTTCATGCGGTTTAGCGCTAATATTAGCGCTATTATACCGCATGAAAAAGTCCTGCCCTGTAGCCTTCAATGTGAAAGCCCGAAGGCTTTCACACTGAAGCGGTGCGCTAGCAGGACCGCTCCAAAAGTCCTGCTAGCCACTTCTTTACAGCGGTAAAGGAGCGGTATGTTCACCGCTCCTTTACCGCGGCTGCCCATTGAAATCAATGGGACAGCGCGATAATACCGCCCGCAAACCGCGGCAATAGCCGTGGTTTGCGGGCGGTATTAACCCTTTTTCGGCCGCTAGCGGGGGTTAAATTCACCCCCCTAGCGACCGCATACCGCGGTAAGAACGACGGTATAGCAGCGCTGAAAATCGCGTTGCTATACCGCCACCGCTCCTGCCCGCCCCAGTGTGAAAGGGGCCTTAGACCACTTTCACGCTAAAAAAAGCGCCTGAAAATCTTACGAAAACTTATTTCCATTAAAATCAATGAATGCTTTCACACTGGGGCAGTGCGCTGAAAAAACGCCCCTCTCCATAGAAATGGATTGAAAGCGCTTCAAAAGCACTCAGTGTTTTACTGGCAGTTTTTCAAGCGCCTCAGTGTGAAAGTGGCCTTACAGTCTTTTCACAGTTTCTAATTTCAAGGTTCAGTATAATGAAAACAAAAAATATTTTTCCTGGTATCATTGGTAATGACCTATATTTGTTCATAGGAACAGCCATATTCTTTTATTATATATCTTCCATACTGTACACTGACAATGCTTTACTACACTTTTAGTGCCGGTTTAAATCTGAAAATTGAACAACATACTCTCTATAATGTTAACTTTATTTGCTAAAATGTACCTTCACTTTTGTGGTCAAATTTGAGAAACTTCCACTATATATTTACGTGTTTCCATTCACACAGCGCACCTTAAAATAATAAAAAAAAATTGTTCTTACTCTGTTAGTATTTTCTTTGCAACAGGTTTATACATAGGACTGTAACTGCAGCTGATATTGTTCTTGATAACTTACAATGTGCAATCAGAGGACAGATGTGGGATATTTTTTTTTTTTTTTTGCATTAACATACAAAGTACAACCTAAGGCTAGCCACACTCATATAGATCCGCCATCCACACTAAAGAGCTCGGAAAGACAAATCTCCTGCTGTGGGCTATTGTTTCTCCCGCGGCTGTCAGAATACTCACTGTGTGCATCTGATTGGATGCAGGAACCGTTCGGCCAACAATTTCCCAACCAGCTTCTTCATCAAAAGTTGAAGCATTTGTTAGTAGCCAGGTCTCTGTTTCATATGTAACAAAATTATGTTTAAAAATAGATTCTCTCTACATTTTTCCATTCCTTCTTTTTCCTTGACATAGCCATGTACTTCGTATTCCTTACTAGTTTGTTCACCTTATCTATTAGAAAGTCCCAATGTCTTCCTGTTATATTTATTGCAGTATATTAGTCCTTAGACATGTGCACTGCCGAAAAATCATTTTTATTCGTTTTCGTTTTTTTCGTTCTTTTGCTTTTTCCGGGAATTCGGGAAATTCAAAAAAATTTGTTTTTTTCTTTTTTTTTCTTTTTTCGGAAATTCAGGAAATTTGAAAAATTCTTCTTTTTCGTTTACGTTTTTTTTGCTTTTTTTTTCGGAAATTCAAAAAAATTGGGTTTCTTTCTCGTACATCACGGGACACAGAGCGACATAGTCATTACTAATGGGTTATATAGTTACCGTCAGGTGCTGGCACTGGCAACTTCCAAAACCGGAAGTACCCTCCCCTATATAAGCCCCTCCCATCCGGGAGCACCTCAGTTTTTTGCCAGTGTCTAAGGTGTTGGCCAAGAAGAAACATGTGTTTTTCACTGAGCTTGCGTACAGGTTCTTTTGGGCCTCAGTAAGCTATTCCGGATCCGACCAAAAAAGCTTCATAGCTAAACGGTCGGTACCCGGGCCTTGCAGAGAAGAGCAAGGTTCTGCCTGTAATGCTTCTCTTAGGAGAGCTGGACCCTGGGATCCAGAGCTCTGGTCATACCCACGACCAAGATGTTTTCTGTGCAGGGTGCTATACAGGTCCAGGGGAGTGGAATCCTTGGGAACCCGGTCCCTGAAGGTTTGATTACAATGCCTGCCGTGATAGGTGAAGTTTGGGCTTTTGTGGACCAAAGTCCTGCGGCGGGGAACAGGTAAGTGGGGGCCCCCAGGAACTTGGTTCTATTGGGGGACCCCCAAGCCTAATTTGTCTTTCTGTCTGTTACCTAACGGTATTCCCGCTAATATCTGTGCATGCCTGTAACTACTAAAAAAATGTAATAATTTTTAATGGTGGTCAAGAAAAAAAAAAAAAAAAAAGAATGTTTTTTTATATATGTTTAGTATATTAAACTGCGGTACCTGTGTTTGTCCACTAGAGGCCGCTGTGGAATGTTTTTCTTGTCATATGGACTAGTTTCTTCTCAGAGAGCAAAGTCCAGGCAGCTGGTGAGTTCTCCTACAGGAAACTGTTTCCTCTGCCATGTTGCAGTGTTCGTCTATCCCCCGGCCTGCGGCAAAGGGGGCCCTGGCTCCTGTCCCTGGTTTCCATGTTTGAAAATTAGCGCCGAGGCGCACGTGGCCGCGCGCGTGCGCGTGCACGCGCCTCTATATATAGAGGTGGCCGGAAAAAGGGGCGGGGCCTGGGGGATGACGCTCTGTGCGCGCCGCAGCGCTTCTGCGCATGTGCGGGCGTCCCAGCAGGTTTTTAAAAAGCCACATTATTGCAGTAAGCTGGCTATGAAGTACAGAGACAGAGCTGGCAACATTTAAAGGCATACAGCAAGCGGTTGATACAGGCATCCCCTAGAAAGGCACATTAGTAGACACCAACTGTGATATAGCAGCAATTGTGCTAGACTATTCTCAGTAAAAGTGGTGTATTACGGCTGGAATACCTCAGCTTTAGGCTTAGGAATATGCCGTCCAGTAGCTCCGGAACTGAATCTTCCAGGAAGCGAAGGGGGTCTCATCGGGCTCTGAGGATCTTGGGCATACTCCTGCTGCACCAGTCTCCCCTGAAGTTCAGAGGTAAGTGACCGTAGAGACCCCGCAGGGGTACTTGGTACTGTGGCTGTCCTCAGTCACCTGCTCCTGTGTATGTAACAGAGGAGGTTTTTTCCTCAGCTCTGGGAGGATGAGAGAGATTGTCAACATTTATCGCTGCCTCCCTGTCAGGGAAAGCACGTCCGATCTCCGTCTCCTCCTTCAGAGTGCCTGTTAGCAGAGCAACAGTCCCATACAGGGATCGACCTGCCTGAAGGGGATCAGGATGAGGTTGATTCTGTTATAGAGGAATCAACAGTGGGGGAACCTTTTCTCAGCATCTTAAGCTGAAAGATTATGGGTTCAGTCTCTGACTAACATGGTCCGATCAGCATTTAAAAATGCACCTTGCGGAACCATCAACCACTACTGTATCCTCGTTGGGGTCGCTAGAAGCCCCCAGACTGTTTGTTCTTTTCCACTTCACCCTTTACTGAAAGGGCTCATTTACCAGGATTGGGAACGTCCTGAGAAAATATTTATTCCCCCAAGAGATTTCCGGTGGTCTATCCCATGGAGGATAAGTTCATCAAAAAAAAAAAAAAAAAAAAATGGAAGGTCCCTACAGTGGACGCAGCCATCTCTTGTATGTATAAATCACTGACATGTCCAGTGGATAATGTCCAAATGTTCAAGAACCCAATAGATAAAAGATTGGAGTCCTTATGAAAATCTGCTTGGTGATACAACCAGCAGTAGCAGCTATTGGGGTCTGCTAAGCAGTGAAGGATCAGTTGAAACAGGTCTTGAGGGACTTGACAGATCAGCAGGCTTTGCCCTAGCTGATCTACCTAGAGCCTTAGGCTTTGCGGTTGACGCCATAGAGGATTCAGTCCATCAGGCCTCCCGCCTTACGCTGTCTATAGTACATATGCGTAGGCTCCTATGGCTCAAAAACTGGTCTGCTGAAGCTCCCTGTAAAGAATGGCTGGTTAGCGTCCCATTTCATGGTGAACGCTTATTCAGGGAAAACCTGGACAAATATATCCAGAAAATTTCCAGCGGTAAAAATACGCTCTTGCCGGTTAAAAGCAGAGTTAGAGGAAATGGTGGCATCATTCGAAGCAGTACCCTACGGTCAATTCCATTCAAGGAATTTGCAAGGGGCCATACTGTCAGCCTGGAACAAAAAAGTTCAGGCCCTAGACTTACAATGTCCTTGTCCCCTTCCGTTCGCAAGAGCCTCCGTTGGTGGTTGGTTCCCCAGAATCTGGAAACAAGGAAATCCTTCAGTCCGATTTCTTGGAAGGTGGTCACTACAGATGCCAGCCTTATAGGCTGGGGAGCAGTACTGGAGCAATAGTCTCTCCAGGGCAGATGGTCGGATGCAGAAAAGGCCCTGCCCATCAATCTCTTAGAGATACGAGCAGCCCGGTATGCCCTAGTAGCATGGACATCCAAACTCCAAGGGTCCCCTGTCAGAATTCAATCAGACAATGCCACAGCAGTGGCATATATCAATCGGGGGGGGCACCAGGAGTCGTGCAGCCCAAAGGGAAGTAAATTACATCCTGAGATGGGCAGAAAAATATGTCCCAGCCATATCTGCGGTATTCATTCCAGGAGTGGAGAATTGGAAGGCGGACTTTCTAAGTCGCCAGCAATTAGGCCCAGAGGAAGGGTCCCTTCACCCCGAGGTTTTCTGGACAATATGTCAGCGGTGGGGAACATCGGATGTAGATCTTCTAGCATCCAGATTCAACGCAAAGGGGGATAGGTTTGTCTCTCGGACAAGGGATCCCCTAGCTTGCGGCTCGGATGCCCTAGTGTTCCCTGGGGATCAGTTCAAGCTGATATATGCATTCACACCGCCACAATGGTTACCTCGATTACTCCGCAGAATCAGGGTAGAAAAGAAACCAGTGATTCCGGTGGCTCCAGCGTGGCCCCGAAGAGCGTGGTACGCGGAGATTGTAAAATTTCAGTGGGGAGTCCTTGGACTCTCCCACGTCGTCCGGCTTTCGCAAGGACCGATATACCACCCTTCCTTACCAGCCCTAGGTTTGACGGCCTGGCTATTGAAGCCCACATTCTAAAAAAGAGAGGGCTCTCTAATGCTGTGGTATCTACCATGATCAATGCCAGGAAGCCGGTATCCAGGCAGATCTACTATAGAATCTGGAAGGCGTACATCGCGTGGTGTGAGGCCAAGAAATGGCATCCACATAAGTACGTAATAGGTAGGATTCTGGACTTCCTACAGTGGGCTGTAGATAGGAAGCTTGCCTTGAGTACTATCAAGGGTCAGATTTCGGCCTTGTCAATATTTTTTCAAAGGCCCTTGGCTTCGCATTCACTAGTCAAAGCCTTTATACAAGGAGTGATGCGTATTAGGCCTCCGGTTAATATTCCCATATGTCCATGGGATCTAAACTTGGTTCTGTCGGTTCTACAGAAACAACCATTTGAACCATTACAGCATATTTCCTTGGTGCTTCTCACCAGGAAATTGATTTTTCTAGTAGACATTTGTTCGGCTAAAAGAGTATCGGAATTAGCCGCCTTGTCCTGTAAGGAGCCATATCTGGTTATCCATAAGGACAGAGTAGTGTTACGTCCTCATCCAGCCTTTCTTCCTAAGGTGGTATCGAGGTTTCATTTGAACCAAGATGTGGTTCTTCCTTCTTTTTTCCCCAAACCTACTTCGGTAGAGGAAAAGTTATTGCATTCTTTGGATGTAGTAAGAGCAGTTAAAGCTTATCTAAAAGCCACTGCTCAGATTCGCAGAACGGATACTTTGTTTATTCTGCCGGAAGGCCCCAGAAAGGGTCAGGCAGCGTCAAAATCTACTTTAGCCAAGTGGATTCGACAGGTCATAATACAAGCCTATAGCTTGAGAAGTAGACCGCCTCCGTTCAAAGTTAGGGCGCACTCCACGAGAGCAGTTGGAACTTCATGGGCAGTGCATCACCAGGCCTCCCTGGCTCAAATCTGTAAGGCCGCAACATGGTCTTCGGTACACACGTTTACTAGGTCCTACCAGGTGGACGTTAGAAGTCAGGAGGATGTCGCCTTTGGGCGCAGTGTGTTGCAGGCCGCAAAAGATCCTCATGTCTGATAGCGCTCAGCTTATATATGGTGTATCCCCCCCCCTCATTTGGCATTGCTTTAGGACATCCCATTAGTAATGACTATGTCGCTCTGTGTCCCGTGATGTACGAGAAAGAAAATAGGATTTTTATAACAGCTTACCTGTAAAATCCTTTTCTTGGAGTACATCACGGGACACAGAGCTCCCGCCCCTCTTTGGGGACACTTATTGCTTTGCTACAAAACTGAGGTGCTCCCGGATGGGAGGGGCTTATATAGGGGAGGGTACTTCCGGTTTTGGAAGTTGCCAGTGCCAGCACCTGACGGTAACTATATAACCCATTAGTAATGACTATGTCGCTCTGTGTCCCGTGATGTACTCCAAGAAAAGGATTTTACAGGTAAGCTGTTATAAAAATCCTATTTTTTTGTTTTTATGCTTTTTTCGGAAATTCAGAAAATTTGAAAAATTCTTGTTTTTCGTTTGTTTCATTTTTTTGCTTTTTTCGGAAATTCGGGAAATTTGGAATTCCAAATTTCCGAAAAAAAGCAAAAAAAAAAAAAAAACGAAAAAAACCCGAATTTTTTGAATTTCCAAAAAAAGCAAAACAACTAAAAAAAACGAATTTCGGAAATTCAAAAAATTCGGGAATTCAACTTTCCAAATCTCCCATTTTCAAATTTTAGATTTTCGAATTTTGCAATTTCGAAATTGCAAAATTCGAAAATGGGAAATTTGGAATGTTGAATTTCTGATTTTTTAGAATTTCCGAAATTTTTTCGTTTTATTCCTTTTTTTTTGCTTTTTATTTCCCGAGTTTCCGAAAAAAGCAAAAAAACGAAAACAAAAAAATTTGAAATTTCGAAAATTCGAAATTGCAAAATTCGAAAATCTAAAATTCGAAAATGGGAAATTTGGAAAGTTGAATTTCAGAATTTTTTTAAATTCCGAATTTCCGAAATTCGTTCTTTTCTTTTTTTTGCTTTTTTCGGAAATTCGAAAAAAAAGATTTTCTTCATTTTATTTGTTTTTTTTTTGCTTTTCCGAAAAAAAAAAAAAAAATCTCGGAAAAAATTTCGGAAATTTGGAATTTCGAAAATCCAAATTTACGAAATTTCGAAAATCCGAAGATTCGTAAATTGAAAAATTCGGAAATCCAAAAATTGAAAAATTCGGAATTGCGAAATTTCGGAAATACGAAAATCCGAAAATACGTAAATTTTAAAATTCGGAAATCCGAAAATTCGGAAATTTAAAAATTTGGAAATTAAAAAATTTGTAAATTCGAAATTTCAGGAAAAAGTAAGAAAATTAAAAAATTTGTACGTTCGTAAGTTTCGGAATTACGAATTTTTCAAAATTCGTTAAAAACGAATTAGAAACAAAACGAATTGCACATGTCTATAAATAGTCCTGGTTTCTTTCATCAGCATACCCTGTACATTTGTTATTCACTTTTGTACCCTTAACGAGGACCTGTGCTTTGCCCTTGCAGGGTAAATCAAAATTAGTTTTAATAGTAGCCCACCAAGAGCATAAGACTTACCTTTTTCCATCTGCCAAAAGCCATGCCCACAAGTATAACCCCAACAATGTGCCTATGATGGCCTTGACACAATGAGTAAGGGTAGTGAGTGACACTATATTTACAGGTTACTCTGGTATCCACTACCTGTGGACCTGTCTAAAAGCTCCATTAAGAAAACAGATATCTGTTTTTATATAAAAAAATCCAAATAATAGCTATGATCATATGATGTCTGCAAATGATCATGTATTCAGGCATCCTCTGCACATTGAGAATTTTGTCTAGACCACTGACCTCTGGGTCTACTTAGTTTCACAGTACCAGAGTTAAATCATTTTAAAGCAGTATAGGCCATTCCTGTATCAGGTTGGGTGGTCCATGTATATGCATGGGCACGTATCAGTGATTCTTAAAAGAAATCTCAATTATATAGCATTTGCTTTGTTAACCACTTGCGGACCGCTTCACAAACATATACGTCGGCAGAATGGCTCCTGTGCGCAAAGCAACGTACCTGTTCGAAAAGCACGCCATGTGCGCGCCTGCCGCAAGCTCCGTGACCGTGCCCACGGGACCCGTGGACTCGATGTATACCGGTGTCCCGCGATCATGTCACGGAGCTGCAGAACAGGGGGATGCCTGCGTTAACAAGGCATTTCCCTGTTCTGCCTAGTGACAGGACACTGATCTACTACTCCTCATCATCGGGAGCAGTGATCAGTGTCGTGTCACAGGTAGGCCAGCCTCCCACAGTGAGAATCACTCCCAAGGACACACTTAACCCCTTCCTCGCCCCCTAGTGGTTAACGCCTTCCCTGCCAGTGTCATTTACACAGTAATCAATGCATTTTTATAGCACTGATCGCTGTATAAGTGACAATGGTCCCAAAATAGCATCAAAAGTGTCCGATGTGTCCGCCATAATGTCACAGTCACGATAAAAATCGCCGCCATTACTAGTACAAAAAAAAAATATTAATAAAAATGCCATAAAACTATCCCCTATTTTGTAGACTCTATAACTTTTGCGCAAAGCAATCAATATACGCTTATTGCGATTTTTTTTTTACCAAAAATGTGTAGAAGAATACATATTGTCCTAAACTGAGGAAAAAAATCGTTTTTTTTATATATTTTTGGGGGATATTTATTATAGCAAAAAGTAAAAAATATAGCTTTTTTTTCAAAATTGTCACTCTTTTTTTGTTTATAGCGCAAAAAATAAAAAAGCAGAGGAGATCAAATACCACCAAAAGAAAGCTCTATTTGTGGGGAAAAAAGGACGTCAATTTTGTTTGGGTACAACGTTGCACGACCACGCAATTGTCAGTTAAAGCGACGCAGTGCCGAATCGCAAAAAATGGCCCGGTCATTCGGCAGCCAATTCTTCCGGGCTGAAGTGGTTAAATTTGAATTCCAGGTATGGCAGTTTTTGTTTGGACCATTGTAAGTATGTATGTGGCATACCTGTGGGATCCCCTTGGAAGCTGAAAATCACTGAAGCATGCGTTGCTACTACAGTGATCTCCATTAGCTTCAGCGTCCTGCGCCGAGTGACTGCTCAGCTGTATTGTGAACACAAGGTCAATTGCTTGGTATGGGTGACATCCAGGGAACACTTTGCATGTTCTCAATGAATGCAGTGCATTTTCTGATTCAACAAGGTGGAGAGGTAATGTCATAACCTCCGCCTTGTCCAATCAGAGAACACTTTGTATTCATTGGATGCAAAGTGTTCCCTGAATAGTGTTTGTGCCAAGAGGGAAACCTCCTGTGTTCAGTAAGCAGCAGGGCAGGCGCTCAGCATTGGATCCAGAAGCTAATGCAGATCATTGTGGTAGCAGTGCCTACTACAGTGATTTCCAACTTCCACAGGGATCACACAGATATGTAACATACATTCTTACATTGGTCCAAGCTGACTAAATGCAACTAAGAGAAAAATTGCAATACCTGTAATTTTATCTTCTATCTTTCCAAAAAATATTACTGTATATACTTGAGTATAAGCCGACCCGAATATAAGCCGAGGCACCTAATTTTACCACAAAAGACTGGGAAAACGTATTTACTCGAGTATAAGTCTAGGGTGTCCATCTGCATGCCTCACTGTTTCCATGTGCATGCCTCACTGTGTCCATGACTAGACTGACGTTTAACATAGGAGTCTATGGAAGGAATGCCCGGCTTTGAAAAATCGGTGCTCCCAGGCCGTAAGTCCCCCAGACAACAAACCTTGCACACTTATATAAGAGACATGAGGCTACATGTGTGCCAAGTTTCGGGTCCAGAAAACCTACGACCGGCCGGTACCGGGTCCCCAAAGTCACCAGAGAAATGACCGTTTAACAAGAGAGTCTATGGAAGGGGTGCCCGGCTTTGAAAAATCGTTGCTCCCCGGCTGTAGGTCCCCCGGACAACAAACTTTGCACACTTGTAGAGGGGCTATGTTTGTGCCAAGTTTGGGGTCCAGGGGACCTACGGCGGGCCAGTACCGGTCCGCAAAGTCCGGGAGATCAGGCGCAAAAAGGTAACTCGAGTATAAGCCGAGGGGGCATTTTCAAGACAAAAAAATGTGTTGAAAAACTCGGCTTATACTCGAGTACATACGGTAGTTTCCTGGCTGTCTCCGGCTGCAGTTTGTTTCAGTCACTGACCCAGAACAAGCATGCAGATGAGGAAAGTCAGAGTAAAATAAAACCTTCTAGTATACATACTGAGCTAGCCTTAAGCCCCATACACACGGTCAGACTTCCATCTGACTTTTCCGTGGTTTTTTGTCCGAACGGAGTTGGTCGGGAACACCCATAGCATACACACGCTCTGACTTTTCTGCAAACTTTCCCAAAACTTTTTGCAGCATCACGTGGTTTTTCTGCTCTTTACCGCCACCCTTTGGTCAACTTCTGCTATTGTTGGTTGATTTTAACATTAGTTGTTTTGTCCATCGGACAAAAGTCCGATGGTTTTCTGTACACACGGTCGGACTTTGCTCCATCGGACTTTTGTTGGGCAAAAGTTTGTCCGTTTGCAGACCCAACTTTTGTCCGATGAAAAAAAGAAAAAAGAAAAAAAAGTTTGTCCGATGGAGCGTACACACGGTCGGATTGTTGGTCCAACTTGCTCAAAATGAAGTTTGTTGGCCAAAAGTCAGACCGTGTGTACGGGGCTTTACACTGGTAGATTTTCATACAAACATTCACACAAATTCTTGGTACATTCAATGACTTGATGAATGTAGTTTGAAAATACTTTAAAATGTTGTTTCATCTTCACATTCAAGTTTTGAAATGAATGTAATTTCCCAAACAAAAACCATATTCACTGTTAGAAATGTTTTTGTTTGAGAACATTTTCCATTCTGTTACTTCAATTTTTCTTGTCACTGAATTATTGGTTTGACTCCATTATCCATAAGAAAATAAAGCAAACACTCTTTAACTAGTTCCCGACTGCGCTATAGCCAAAAGATGGCTACAGCAGGCTCTCCAGTTCTGGAAGGATGTCCTCCCATGTGCGATCCTCCTGCGCCCCCCCCCCCCCCGGCGCGTGCATTGGGTGTGCTCTGTGATCACTGTGTCCTTTGGACACAGCTGGTCACAGATCGGGATAAAGGGCAAATCAGAGCGGCCCTTTACCATGTGATAAGCTGTGCCCATTCACAGCTAGTCACATGTAAACAAACTTGACGGTTATCGGCATTCCTGTCCTTATATGCTGTCTTTGTGTGAGGAAAGGAGAGCCGATAACTGGTGAGTCTGCCAAGGCACAGTGAGTACTTTGTTTACACTGATACTTAGGGCACTGATCATCAGTGTCTTGATTATCAGTGTGGCCCCATCAGTGCCAATCATTGCAGCTTGTCAGTGCCTAATCAGTCTCGCCTCTCATCAGTTCACATCAGTGCAGTCTTACCAGTGCCCATGAGTGCAGTCTCATCAGCGTAGATCATTGAAGAATAAAAATTACTTATTTGCTAAATTTTAAAAAAGTAAGAAAAAAACATTATTTTGAATGAATGTTTAGCCTTTTTCCTTTTTTTTTAGCAAAAAATATCACCAAATAAAGCTTTATTTGTCTCAAAAAAAAATCATAAAGGTTTCATTTGGGTACAGTGTTGCATGACCATGCAATTGTCATTCAAAGTGTGACAGCACTGAAAGCTGAAAAATTGGCCTTGGCAGAAAGAGGGTGAAAGTGCCTGGTATTGAAGTGCTTAAATGTAAAATTTTGAAGAAAATTCTACTAGTGTATTGCTAACAGTACTGTAGCCTGAAACAATATCCCCGGCTTCTCGTATTGCACGTTTTTTTTTTCCCAGTCAAGACATTTACTGCATAATCCTGCAGTGCCTGGTACACTGGAGTGCTCATTTATTAGAAATTGGCAGTTTTAAGTCACTAAATATTTCAAATTTATTTAATTTTAATGCTAATACGTGGTGACAGTAATCAGATCTTTAACAAATTTGATTATACCTCATCTATTGTTTAATTGCAGATGTTTTAACAGACCTGACAAAGCATATAAGGCTTCTTAACATACTATATTCAAAATGTAACCACAAGTCTATGGAATGAAGGGTACAGTGTATGGATGACAGCAGAATACACATATTTCAAGTGCCAAAAACTTTGATTGTTTTTTGTTTTCTTTTGCACAATGTTCCTCATCACTAAAATAAAATCTATGCTAGAGCACTGTTTTTTCTTGAATTTTTATTAAAAATGTACAGCGTTTTTTGCAGACGGCAATAGCTGGGCAGTTTATTTTGTATTGGGTAATAGGTAAAGACAATACACTAACCGTTCACTTTATTAGGTACCCCTTGCTAGTCCTGAGTTGGACCCCCTTTTCCCTTAAGAACTGCCTTAATTCTACATGGCATAGATTCAACAAGGTGTTGGAAACATTCCTCAGATATTTTGGTTCATAGTGACATGATAGCATCACGCATTTGCTTCAGATTTGTCGCCTACACATCCATGATGCAAATCTCTCCACATCCCAAAGGTGCTCTACTGAATTGAGATCTGGTGACTGTGGAGGCCATAGGAGTACAATGAACTGACTAATGAATAAGCGCAGCATCGCTGTGTGAAACGCGTATAACTGTACCTGCTTTTTTTGTCATGTGGTGTCATTTATGTTATGGATTTTTACATTAAAGAGACTTATCATTTACCTCAGAGTGCAGCCATCCATTTCTTCCTTCAGTGAACTCATTGTTATGTTCAAGAAACCAGTGGTGAGATGATTTGAGTTTTGTGACACGGTGCATTATCCTGCTGGAAGGAGCCATCAGAAGATAGGTACACTGTAGTCATAAAGGGATAGACATGGTCAGCAACGATACTCAGGTAGGCCGTGGCATTTAAATGATGCTCAATTGGTACTAAGGGGCCCAAAGTGGGCAAAGAATATATTTGCCCACACCATTACACCAACAGCCTGAACTATTGATACAAGGCAGGATGGATCCATGTTGTTTACACCAAATTCTGATCCTACCATCTGAACGTTGCAGCTAAAATCGAGACTTATCAGACCAGGCAATGTTTTCCAATCTTCTATTATCCAAATTTGGTGAGCCTGTGCGAATTGTAGCCTTATTTTCCTGTTCTTAGCTGACAGGAGTGGCACCCGGTGAGGTCTTCTGCTGCCGTAGCCCATCTGCTTCAAGGTTTGATGTGTTGTGCGTTCATAGATGGTATTCTACATACCTTGGTTGTGGTTATTTGAGTTACTATTGCCTTTTTATCATCTCAAACCAGTCTGCCCATTCTCCTCTGACCTCAACAAGGCATTTTCCTCCACACAACTGCTGTTCACTGGATTTTTTCTCTTTTTCGGACCATTCTCTGTAAACCCTAAAGATGGTTGTGTGTGAAAATCCCAGTTTTTTAAATACTCTAACCAGCCTGTCTGGCACCAACAACCATGCCATGCTCAAAGTTACTCAAATCCCCTTTCTGCCCCATTCTGATGCTTGGTTTGAACTTCAGTCGGCTTCACCACATCTAGATGACTAAATGCATTGAGTTGCTGGCATTAGATTGTATAGGAATTTGTGTTACCAAGCAATTGAACTGGTGTACCTAATAAAGTGTCTGGTGAGTGTATAAATAAATGACAAAATTAAAGAGCCACTGAGGTTTCAGAGCTTATGCATTTGCATGTGTCAGAGCTGCCTCTTTTCCTATACAAATCTACATGAATGCAAAGCAGCTGAAAGCAGGTCAGATGAACCTGACAATTAATTCTGAATGACCTACGAAGCACCTCAAACTGATGTCAAATGCAAGCCACTTTTGCCCATTGACACCAGCCTGATGCTGTCAACACAGGCCTGTTGTGATAGATTGGGGTCGATTTACAATAAAACTGGAGAGTGCAGCATCTGTGCATGGGAGCCAATCAGCTTCTAACTTCAATTAACCTTTGACAAAAAAACAACCTGGAAGCTGATTGGTTTCTATGCAGAGCTGCACCAGATTTTGCACATTCCAGTTTTAGTAAATCAACCCTATTATCTCATCCATCCTGCTTTACGAAAACAGAAGACTCATAGCAGCATAATAATTCTGTAGTTGGGCCCACAATTAGATAATTATATGTTTATGTGCATGAAAAACAGACTCACGAATGGAGGTTTATTCAGGAACAGAATTTATTTCAAAAGGAGAAAAGACTTCTTAAAATAATTAAACAAAAAGTGTCTATAAAGCACATGTATAGTATCAAAACATCCATTACAAAAATATCACAAACTCTGAAACAAGTACAAAATAGGCAGCTTTATCTTGAGGTCTGAATACTCTTATTCTTACTTAAATCTTAACAGTGCAGAGATGGGGATTCTGTGCTCCATCACCTCTGGTACTTACTTCTCATGAATTTACATTTTACACTAGGCAAGTTTTTGTCCAATCATATTTTTAGCCTCCCATCTCTGCCACCTTTTATACAGGCATACCCCGCTTTAAGTACACTTACTTTACATACACTCGCGAGTAAGGATATACCCACGAATGTATGTAAAGTGCCTTACAAGTACTGTACAGACATTTTGCAGCCACAGTAGAAGGAGCTGAAGCTCCGAGAGAATAGCACGCCCTGTTCCAGTGTGCCCCTGACACCCCCACTACAGCCCCTGACCCCCCCCCCACTACACCCTAGAAGTGAAACAAGGTATTGTTTCACTTTAAAGCGGAGTTTCGCCCTAAAGTGGAACTTCCGCTCATCGGATTCCTCCCCCCTCTGTTGCCACAATTGGCACCTTTTGGGGGGGGGGGAGGGGGGATACCTGTCAAAGCCAGGTATCCTTTCCCACTTCCTGGAGTCCGGCCGCGGCATCACCGCGGGGCTCCCTCCTCCTCTTCCCCTGGCCGCCGGGCTAATAGGAGAGAGGAGCGGGGCCTCGCGCATGCGCCGTAGGGTTCCCGGCGTGAAGCCGAAAGGTTTCACTGCTGGTGTCTTGTCGAGCTGGTTCCCCTATCGATATGGTTCCGGGCTCGACTGCGCAGGCGCTGCCGAACAACTGTTAAAGCTTGGAGATTTCCGTCGACCCGGCTTGCGCCTACGCAGTCAAGAGGGAACCAGATCGATAGGAGGAACCATAGGCTCGGCAGCTGTGGCTGTGTTAATTTTTAGTACTGAAATTTTGAGCCTTGAAGCCGTTTGTAATTGTTGGTTTATTTTCCTAATTATTTGAGCCATTATTACACTCCTGTGAATAAATGAGTTTAAACCATGAAGATGTCTTGAAGATTCTATATTTGGTAGGATGCCACTGATTCAAATCAGCAACTAATAGTTTTAATAAATGATGTGAAAGTTTATTTTCCTGCATTGTTTATGAATGGGATGATGACAAGTGGATGATGTTTAAGTCTACCTGTAGCTTGTACTCTGGACTAACTCTCCATAGCAATGAATGGAAGCGCACATAGGGAGGATTTTCACAAGCTAGTATGCCACCTAATCGATGACTTATAGCTGACTCAAGAATGAATATAAGTCTAGTGAGGAGGAGGGGCTGATATATAATTGTACCAAGTGTACATTTTAACAATATATAGCCTCGTACACACGATCGGACTTCCATCAGACTTTTCCGTGGATTTTGGTCCGAAGGGCGTTGGCCGTGAACTTGTTCTGCATACAGACGGCCCAACATTTTCAGCCAACATACACCAAACCATGTGGTTTTTCAGCTCTTTACCGCCACCCTGTGGGCAACTTCTGCTATTGTTGTCTGATGTTTTGCATTGGTTCCGAGCATGCGTGTTTGTACTTTGGATTTTAGTTGGACGGACTTGTGTACACACGATCGGATAATCCGACGTAACAGATTTATTGCCAAACAGTTGGTGAGAATGAACAGCCAACATTTGTTGTCATTAATTCAGCCAACAATTGTCTGATGGAGCATACACGCGGTTGGATTATCCAACACAACACGTCCATCAGACAATTATGGCCATAAAATTGGATCGTGTGTACGGGCCTTAAGACGGTCTCTCTTTAATGGCTGTACTGTTACATGAGATATATCTGTAATTGCAGATCTCTGTCCCAAATAATGAGAGAGACCCCTACAGTACTAAACAATGGAGTCCAAACAATAGGTTTTCTTATAAATGGCCATTACAAACTATTTAAGGTGGTATTATTACACAGACAAAATTTCAATTTTTTTTAACCCATATATAAATTCTACTTTACATCATCACATGCTGTGTTGTATGAATGGGCGAAACACAAATATTGCAAAGAAAAAAGTGAAGGGTTTCCTTGTACTAGCAATTTACTGTAATATAAAATTAGATTGGGTTCTGAACTCACTAGCTTCTGATCAGGAAAAAAATTATAGAAAACAGTGGAATTTTTTTTATTTCTTTCCATCTGGGTATCATTTATAATGTTTTTTTATTTTTTATTATTGTCCTTGATTATTTTTCTTTCCATTTCTTTTCACTGGACTTGAAAAGTAACTTTACTAGCTTAAATGTTGCTGTTCGATAAATTACCACAAAAAAAGCATGATTAAGTGAGGTGAAAACTTAAACATTCTCATTAAAACCGTTGCATTTTTATAGTCATGCGGCAATACCACATTTCACCAGCAGGTTGCAATGTAAGTAAATATGTTTCTGCAGCTGTTTATCCTGACACCTTTATATTAGTATGTCGAGGTGCCCCAGGCAAATAGCATGTCCAGCTTTTACAGCTGAATTTTGATCTGTTAATTCCCGGAAACCAAAGGAATCTTGGCAGAAACAGTTTACTCACAAAATCACATTTATCTTGTGATGGCACACACATTAAAAAGCCTATGCATTGCTAAAAAATAAAATAAAACAAAATCCTGTAGTGATTGATGACGTATTATTCTAGCCAAATAGCAAAACAGAAAAAGGGAGATAATGCAATTTTGATGTTTTTTTTTCTGCAAGTCGGTTTACAAACTTCAGTACATCTGCGATAAAATGAAACTTGACAATCCAGCCCACACTTTTAGTTCTAAAGGATCAAAGGTTTTTGATTTGAAAAAAGAACAGTTCTATTACAAAAGAAGTAAAATATTGTCCTGTGAAAAAAGGACAGAACTGAATAAATCACTAACATAACTAAACATCGTGGCATCAATACACTGATTTAAGTTGCAGAAAAGCAAAAAATAAAAGCAGCACAATAGCACATTCTTGCCCAAAATGTACAATGGCAAAAAAAAAAAATAAGACCGAAGTGACACGCAAAAACAAGTCTAATGCTGGCCATACACGGGTCGAATTTCAAAAGAACTTTCTTTCGAAAATCTTATCTAAGAATTTTTGTTCGTATTCCGCACCATTAGTGGGCTGCAGCAACAGCCGATTTTCGTGCGGCCATCGAATTTTAACAATCCAACATGTTGGATATTTTTTGAAAAAACAAACGATTTTCGAATCAATGATGGGAGAATCGTGCGAGAAATGTAATCGAAAAAGAAATGCGCATGTGCAAGAGAAGAAGATTCCCGGAAAGAAAATAAGATTCCCGGAAAGAAAAGAAGATTCCCGGAAAGAAAAGAAGATTCCCGGAAAGAAAAGAAGATTCCCGGAAAGAAAAGAAGATTCCCAGACACGAAAATTCTTTTCTGTAGGAATATGTGGTGAAATTCAGTCGAATTTCGAAATCAATGGTGGCACCATCGTATCACAAAACGCACACATTTTCTGATTTTTAAAAGAAAGTTCTTTCAAAATTCGACCCGTGTATGGCCAGCATAAGACTCAGATGAGAAGACAAAAACTACCCCAAGACCAAAATGACATGACAAAAAATACTCAAAGACTACAATGAAGGAATAAAAACTAAAGTGACCGGACAAAGACTCATCTAAGAGCAAAGTGACGTGAAAAAAACGTAAGTGGCGTAACGAAAACTACTTTATGACCAAAGTAACATGCAAAAAACGAAAGTAATGTGAAAAAAAACGCGTTGGGACGGAAAGGGACCTGACAAAAACTTACTTTAATGCCAAAGTAACAACAAAAACTCAAGTGAAGTGACAAAAATTAGTCCAAGACCAAAGTGACAATAAATTAGTCAACATAAACCTGACAGCAGCATTGTGTGTCAGTTGTTCATAAAATACGGCACATGCGCGAGTCTCGCTGCGCCGTTCTCACTGGTCCCTGTTGTGTTCTGGGAGCCAAGTGTCTCCCAGAACACAACGGGTATTCTGCGGGAAGTGACGTACTACCCGCAGAATACACGCAGAGAGGACTCCCGGAAGTTGGTGCAAATACCTGTCTTAGACAGGTATCTGCACCCCCCTCCCCCCTGAAAGGTGCCAAATAGGACACCAGAGGGGGGAGGGTTCCGATCAGCGGAAGTTCCACTTTAGGGTGGAGCTCCACTTTAAGATAAAAAACCTTCTGACTTTACAACCACAGTCTTGCATTAATTGATTCATAGGCAAATAACACCAGGAAATTCTAATGAACAATGCAAACAACACATGCTTCTTCAAAAACACAATGACAAAGTACAATTGTACTCATAGGTCAACCAGATTTTAGTTTATTCTGTCAGATATGATTTCTGATTGGCTGCTAAGGTCATTAGAACTTTCAAAAAAAGTGAGTATGATGAACTGGTAAAATTGGGACACTGATTTAGATTTAGGATGAACGGCATGATTGTGGGGAAATTTTATTTTGCAATAGGCAAAATTTTGCCAAAGCAGAAACTCAGAATTTTGCTCATTAAAATGTTTGTGACCGGAGCATTTCTTAGTCCTGATATAAGCCTGCTCTACCATGTACTTGTAGGAAAAAGTATTCTCGTCTCTTTGTATGTTTCCTTTATGTGAAATCCCTGGTGTTCCTGATAGGCCCTCTGCTTTCCTTTTAAAAACTGGCCACACTAAGCAGGAGAGCTCACCGTGGTCAGTTCTCTAGCTATGCTGGGAACTCAGCCTGCTCATCTCCAATAACCAGACTTATCCTGACACCCCCCGGCTGCACAGCCATTCACTGTAAAGTTCAGTGTGCTGCTGCTTCTTCTCCCCCCCCCTCTCTTATGCAGCTGAGAACAGAGGGAATGTGATCACTTATAAAAAATAAAAAAGGGGAAAAAAAAGTATTTATAATGTTTTTTTTTCATATCTATACACAAAGGTTTTTCCTTTCATTTCTATTTTAAAATGAATGGGTTGTTTTACAAGTTGATCGTTTACAATCACTTTAAGCTTCTTAGGTCAAATTTGCTGTAGAGTTTTACGTCTTTATTTATATGGATATTTTTTGTTAGGGGGGGGGGGCAAAGTAGTCTACTTAAAAAATTTAGTTAACATTTGTGATTTTTAACAACTTACGGACATTATACAGCGGCTCTTTGAAGTGGAATATCGTTGTTATGGCAGCAGCTAGCTGCCATAACTCCGGTATCCACTTCTTCAGCGGGCGGTCTGCTTTCAGATAAAAGTGGTCTCAGCGACGGATTCGCAGCAAGATCACTTTTATCGGTGGCGGGTGGCTCCGGTGCCCTTCGTCGTTTCCCGGAGCTGCTGGCCCGATCCTGTCCCCTGCTTGGCTGGCTGCCGAGTGAGGGGAAGATGGCCCCCACCCAACTCCAAACCATTGCAGGACGGAAGCAATGTAAAAAAAACACTTCTGCCCATAGCTCTTAAAGGGACATTTTTTTTTATTGCATTGTAGTGTAAATATGAGATCTGAGGTCTTTTTGACCCCAGATCTCATATTTAGGAGGTCCTGTCATGCTTTTTTTTATTTTTTTCTAGTACAAGGGATGTTTACATTCCTTGTAATAGGAATAAAAGTGTTTTTTTTTTTTAAAAGAACAGTCTAAAAATAAAAAGTTAAATAAATAAGAAAAACATTTTTTATTTTTTTTTTAGCGCCCTGTCCCGCTGAGCTCGTGCGCAGAAGCATACGCGAGTAGCGCCCGCATATGAAAAAGGTGTTTAAACCACACATGTGAGGTAATACCGCAATCGTTAGAGCGAAAACAATAATTCTAGCTCTAGACCTCCTCTGTAACTCAAAAAATGCAACCTGTAGAATTTTTTAAACGTCGTTTATGGAGATTTTTGAGGGTAAAAGTTTGTCGCCAATCTATGAGTGGGCGCAATTTTGAAGCATGACATGTTGGGTATCAATTTACTCGGCATAACATCATCTTTCACAATATAAAAAAAAAAAAATGGGCTAACTTTACTGTTGTCTTATTTTTTAATTCAAAAAAGTGTATTTTTTACAAAAAAAGTGCGCTTGTAAGACCGCTGCGCAAATACGGTATGACAAAAAGTATTGCAACGACCGCCATTTCATTCTCTAGGGTGTTAGAAAAAAAATAATATATATATATATATATATATATATATATATATATATATATATATATAATGTTTGGTGGTTCTAAGTAATTTTCTAGCAAAAAAATAAATAATATATTTTAACTTGTAAACAAGTTTGAAAAATAGGCCTGGTCCTTAAAGGGGTTGCTCCGCCGGAAAAAAAAAAATTAAAAGCCAGCAGCTACAGCTACAGCAGCTGCTGGCTTTTAATATTTGGACACTTACCTGTCCTGGAGTCCAGCGACGTCCGCAGAAGAGGACGAGCGACCGCTCGTCGCTCTGCTGCTCCCTCCGCCATCCTCGCTGAGGGAACCAGGAAGTGAAGCCCTGCGGCTTCATGCCCGGTTCCCTACGGCGCATGCGCGAGTCGCGCTGCGCCGTTCTGATTGGTGCTCCTGTGTTCTGGGAGCCGAGTGTCTCCCAGAACACCAAGGGAAGTCTGCGGGAAGTGACGTAACTCCCGCAGATTCCCGGAGACAGGACTCCCGGATGTGGGTGAAAATACCTGTCTTAGACAGGTATCTTCACCCCCCTCCCCCCTGAAAGGTGTCAATTGTGACACCGGAGGGGGGGGAGGGTTCCAAATAGCAAAAGTTGCTATTTAGGGTGGAGCTCCACTTTAAGTGGTTCATTTTTGTTTTATGTGTCTAGTACATCGTTATTTGTGTACTGTTGCTATTTAAAAAAAAATCTGCAGTCTGTTTTTTTCCTTTTGTGGGAAAAAAATAAATCACATAAGGGGCTAATAAGAAGCCTTTTAGGCACAAGAGCATATCCAGGATTGAAGGGTCTGCCATAACCCTTAGTAGCCATTTAAAGCCAATTGTACCCCCCAAAAAAAGGAATTAATTTCACCTACTCCATTGACACCAGTGCCTAAATCTCCTGATTTTCCCAGAAATCTTGGGGAAATTATAAAACTCTTAAATACGCTTATCCCTACTTTAGACCCTTAAGCCTTGTACACACAATCGGATTTTCCGCAGACAAAGCCTCTGACTTTTGTCCGAAGAGCGTTGGCCAGGAACTTGTCTTGCATACAAACGGCACACAATTGTCGGCCAACAAACACAAACGTAGTTTCAGCTCTTTAGCGCCACCCTTTGGGCACCTTCTGCTAATGTTGTGTTTGGTGAGAATTGCTTCCGTGTTTGTACTTTGGACTTTCGTCCGATGGACTTGTGTACACACGATTGGAAAATCCGACAACAAACCGTTGTCCACGTAAAATTTTGAAGCCTGCCATCCAACACCGACAACAATTGTCCGATGGAGCGCTCAAACGGTCGGATTTTCCGTCAACAGGCTGTCAACACACAATTCCCGTCGGAAAATCCGATCGTGTATACGAGGCTTCATATTGAAGTATATCCTATAGTATATACGCTCTGGAATTTGCAATGGTTAAAAAGCAACAAATGTTTCAAATCTTCATCGCAGGCTTGTGGTGCCTGTTGATCGGTCCCCAGATGATAGTCTTTCCAGAAAAACTGGATTATTGGGGTAGCAGCACAATCCACATTGTACAAAATGCTTTACTCAACATGTATTTATATTTCTTCTTTCATTTTTGCATGTCTATTTTATTGACTGACAGGAATATTTTAGGTGTTACATAAAATGTCTTTCCTATATAAAACCCCACTTATGAACTATTCATTAGGAAGGATCATGCAGTCTGACAGCTGACATATAAAATAACCTGGTGCTTGATATGTATTAATTAGAAAGCACTGACATTACTGTGTGTTACAGATCTCTCAAGCAGACATTCAATTGTCTAGGTATTAATACAGTAAATTATTTTTACTGGAGTAATTAACTTTGATTTAAAGCAAAAAAAAAAATGATGAAAGGACTCAAAGTAACTACTTCTGAAACAGCACTTCAAATGCTATCAAATATCAATATATTACAGCAAAAATAATGGCAATCTGCTTTAATAACATCCAATTTTATCTAATTAGGCAGAGACAGCACTTAAAAATGTTATACTAATTAGTGCTTAATTAGGCCTCATATCACTGCATGTTTGGGCTCAGAACCAGAAATGGGAATTAATTACATGCATATTAACCAGGCCAGCAGGAACGATTGGTTAGGTAAAGGCGTAGCAAAACTGCACCCTCCCTCCCAACTTTGGCTGGGTTCTGCCCCAACTGATGCCTGTGAAAAAATAATAAAATGAGAGTGGGTGCCACTTAAGTGGCTGTCTACATGAGATGAGAGCTGATAGTATCTCACTTGTGGAATTACCCAGCTGATGCCATCATATAGGTACCTTAGATTTTCTAACCATGCTTATGCTATCATTTTGACACCTAATGGCCCGTACACACGATCAGAAAATTAGAAGAAAAAGACCGCTTTCAAAGCAATCGTACGATTATCTGATCATTGGTACACAGCTTTCGAGACCCGATAACGACGGTTCATCTGATAATATCCAATAGGAAAAGCACAACATTTTTCTCATGCGATACTAGATTGTACAATTTTCTTTTAATCAGTTCAGTTTTCGCCCAAAAATACAAATGCATTCTTGTTCTGTCGTACGAGAATTTGCATGACTTTAGTAACCTTTTAATTTTCAATATGAGATTAGCATGCAAACCCCCCCCCCAAAAAAAACGGACAATCATCCAATTATTTCATTGCGTGTACCAGGCATTAGGCCCCTTCAACATGGGGCAAGCTCCATTGGTATTCCGTCCACTGATCCCCACTGTGCAGTCACATAGCTGGTCCATGTCTGCTCCGCTTATGCAGAGTGGACACAGACACAGCCCATTGTCCTCTATAGGCAGTCAGACTGCCACCTGATCCAATTCACCAGACAGATGGGGAATGGATCACCATTCATCAGTTTTTTATTGGACAGGATCAGACCGGATGTTGGTGGGTCAACAGACACATGTCTGTTGACACCTACCGCTCCATAGAGGAGACTGGAGGGTCTAATCAGGTCCACCTGAAAAATGGACAGACAGACCCAATTGGCCCACCCGTGTGAAAGGACCCTAAGGGTTTGTGATTGTGACCATGTTTTAGAAGTACAACTGTTGTTGGTTGGAATAGGGAGGGGTTGGAGAGTGTTTTTTAACCACTTGGCGCCCACGCTATAGATGAAAGACGTCTACAGCGCGACGCCTATCTGCCGGGTGGACGTCCATGGACGTCCTCCTGTTTACTTCCGCAATGCGTGCCGCCATGTCCCGTGCCCGCCGTGTCACGCGGGTGCCGATGCGCGTGCCTGGGGGTCGCGATGCCTGCCAAGTACCCGCGATCGTCAGTCGCAGTGCCAGGGACGTGGATCTCTGTGTGTGAACACAGAGATCCACGTCCTGTCAGGGAGAGGAGACCGATGGTATGTCCCTTGTACTTAGGGACAACCATCGGTCACCTCCCCCAGTCAGTCCCCTCCCCCCACAGTAAGAATCACTCCCAGGGAACACATTTAACCCCTTGATCGCCCCCTAGTGTTAACCCCTTCCCTGACAGTCACATTTATACAGTAATCAATGCATATTTATAGCACTGTTCGCTGTATAAATGTGAATGGTCCCAACATAGTGTCAAAAGTGTCCGATCTGTCCGCCGCAATATCGCAGTCATGACAAAAATCGCAGATCACCGCCATTACTAGTAAAAAAAAAAAATGTCAAATCTATCCCCTATTTTGTAAACGCTATAACTTCTGTGAAAACCAATCACTATACGCTTATTGCGATTTTTTTTTTACCAAAAATATGTAGAAGAATACATATCGGCCTAAACTGAGAATAAATTTTTATTTTTTTTTTAAATTGGGATATTTATTATAGCAAAAAGTTAAAAATATTGAATTTTTTTCAAAATTATCGCTCTATTCTTGTTTATAGCGGAAAAAATAAAAACTGCAGAGGTGACCAAATACCACCAAAATAAAGCTCTATTTGTGTGAAAAAAAGGACGTCAATTTTGTTTGGGAGCCACGTCGCACCACCGCGCAATTGTCATTCAAAGCGTGACAGTGCTGAAAGCTGAAATTTTGCCTGGGCAGGAAGGGGATATATGTGCCCAGTAAGCAAGTGGTTAATATGGTTTTAGGTTTGGGAATATAAACACAAAAAAAGACTTGTATCAAAACATATTCTAATGTGTGGGCCACCTCATTTGAAAAACTCAAACAAAAAGAAGTGCTAAAAGAAATGTATTCTGTACATATATAGAACGAGTCAGGAAAACATCAGGATACATAAACATACACTGTATTTAAAAAATTAAACCAAAGCGATACCTAATTATATATAAGTAGCTGCATAAGGCACAAGGATATTTACTGAACAGCAACATGTTTACAGAGGATTGCAAATCTAGTTACGCATCTAATTTGGCTTAAACAGCTAAAAACATGAGCAAATGCCAAACATGCTACTAAGAAATGGCACAAAAACATCATGATATTAAAACCTAATACAGTAAATGAGGAAAAGCGCTTGAAAACTGATTTCTATAGAGTTCTTAAAGTGGAGTTCCAACGAAAAAAAATAATTAAAAGCCAGCAGCTACAAATACCGCAGCTGCTGACTTTTATTATTAGGACACCTACCTGTCCAGGGAGCCCATGATGTCCTCACCCGAAGCCGATCTGTCCCTCGGCTCCCGGGTGCAGGCGCCGACATCTTCGGTAAGAGAATCAGGAAGTGAAGCCTTGGGGCTTCACAGCCTGGTTCCCTACTATGAATGCGCGAGTTGTGCTCTGTGTCCTCACTGGTTCTTGCTGTCTTCTGGGACCTGTGTGTCTCCCAGAAGACAGCGGGGGGGAGGGGCCGGACATGGCATAGATCATCACGGAATCTGCGGCGATCTATCGCCGGAAATGGGAGAAAATACCTGAATTATACAGGTATCTGCTCCCCCTTGAAATGTGTCAAATGTGACACCGGAGGGGGTGAGGAACCGGAAAAGCGGAAGTTCCATTTTTGGGTGGAACTCCGCTTTAAGGATAGGCACAGAGATTGATGATAAAGTGTGATGGGTTGGGGTTTAGAAGATTGTATTGCGTACATTACACACAACCTAATACCTTTGATTCCAATCCATCTGGTTAGTGAGATTCCCACATACTGCCAGTCAGCATGTCTGTCTTCATCTGCCCTAGGGATGACAAGCGAAGACAGGGCTAAGAAAACTGCAATCACCCAGGATAAGTATTAGGATTTCAAATCCAAAGATGAAACTTGACTGGCTGCTCTGAGAGACAGTCCCACTTTTTTGCTCCACTTTTTAGGCACTGTAAATCAATCCCACAGAGGTCCATGAGAAGACTGCTTATTCTCAGGAAGATGGAAGCCCAGGTTGCAAAAGGAACAAGGAAATGGAAGAATAATTTACATGCAACATATAATACATTTTGAAGTAGAAGTTGCATAAAGTTGCCATTTAAGTTGAAAAGGGTCTTAAAAAATGTGAACCTTTTTCTTTCAAATTCATCCTTTATGCCAACTAATCATTTAACAGCAACATTACATTAATGCCGCGTATACAAGATCGTTTTTTCTGATGAAAAAAGACCGATGGACTTTTTTCATTGGACAAACCGATCGTGTGTGGGCCCCATCGGTCTTTTTCCCATCGGTATAAAAAAATAGAACATGTTTTAAATTTTACCGATGGAAAAAAAAAAACAATAGCAAATTCCGATCGTCTGTGGGGAACTCCATCGGAGAAAAAACCCACACATGCTCAGAATCAAGTCGACGCATGCTCAGATACATTGAACTTAATTTTTCTCGGCTCTTCGGAGTGTTTTACGTCACGGTGTTTGGGACGGTCGGATTTTTGACTGATGGTGTGTAGACAAGACTGATGGAAGTCAGCTTCATCGGATTTCCGATGGAAAAATCCATCAGATTTTATTCCATCGGAAATCCGATCGTGTGTACAGGGCATAACAGTAGCCAAACTCAGCCTCAGGTGGTAGTGTGAATGACTATGAGGTAGTCCAAATATTAAATGCTCTGATAATCCATTGACCCCTGGTATGGCTTAAAATCAATTCTCAGAATTCTCTGTAGCTGGGATAATGGATGAATTTAAAATGAAGTTTGAAAGAAATTGGACAGCAAAAAGCTGCAGAAATGTAAAGGACACCCATAAAACTCAGTCATACGGTATATACTGCTGCAATTTCAAAAGGAAATTTTACTAACGGTCCTGGATATTTAGATCAGTATCTGCACTTCCAGGAATGGGGTTACATAACAAAGGTTGAGGAAAAATATGGCTAGAAGTTTACCTGATCTAACACAGTGGCCTTGATGTCACGTAAAAAAGTCTCGCTAGAAGATGAAAATCCTTGTTAACCCCTTTGGGAGAACCAGTTGACATTGCACTTGGTCTCATTCAAAACTGTACAGGGGTTCCTGAGTAAGGCCTGTAGGGACTGAAACGTGTCAACATTTTTGTGCTGGATTTTCTCCCCTCTTTTAATTGTTTGATCTACAATAAAGCTTGTTTAACTGCATTACATAGTGGTGCCAGCTCTTTTGAGTGTGGTTATAGAAGAGGCTTGCAGAGACTATAAGTGGGGCACTGATGTGAAGATTTACCTCATGGGATCGGATTCTCAGGTTTGTAGCACCGTCTCCTGTTTTTGTGCCTTCAATCCTGAGCAGCTTCTCCCTCCTGTAACCGCAATCGGACAACACTGGATGAAGGCAACAGAGCTCTGACTGACAGCCCAAAGGAGAAGGGCATGACAGCAAGGGTGCACAGAGCCTGCACAACTCTTTTTTTTTTTTTACTAGAAGAGAGCTACTGATAAAAGACCAAAGCACCTGCTCACAAGCTGCAACAACCTGCAATCCTGGATTGGAGGAAAGAATACAGATGTAAGTGTCCGTGGCTTGTGCTGTTGTGAATGCCCACAGACTAGACAAGTGCAGTAGCTGGTGTGGATTATTGTGGGCTTGTATCATTATGAAGAACACAGGGTTGCTAAATGTTACAACTGTACTTTCTCCTCCAATCTAAAACGGGGCAGGCTGGCAGGTTCTTTGGTCTGTCATCAGTGGCTTTCTTTGCAGTAAAAAAGAAGCCAACGAGGAGGCACAGGGTTTTTACTATTTGAGAGCAGAGCTGCACATTTCCCCTTCTCTTCTGGCAGCTTTCAGAGGAGAAGTGGGTGGGGTTGTGTAGGCTTTGTGTACACTGTGAGGCGGGAGCTCAGTGCTGGCTGTAACTCTCCCACAGGAACGCCCTTAATTTGGGCTTCAGCCTGGGGTGGAGCTACAGCCAGCACAAACAATAATTCAAATGCGATTTTATTTGAAAACCCCTGCATAGTGTTATGTGCACTTAGACCCTTGGGGGTTTAACAAACTTTTACATCTTCTGGAAAGATCTCTTCTTTAATGATTATAGTGTCTGCCAGTTCACTGAACTTATTTCCCCAACCGTGTACAACCACAGATCTTTCAAGAGGAATGGAGAGATTATGGGGGGGTAAAAATATGTGTAATAGATTATTTTATAGGAATGTTTAAAACAGGCAGCTAGGGCAGTGTATATTCTAAATAAGCACAAAGGAGATAAAATATAGGCTCAAAGTAGCAACTTACACAATGGCTTACTGTATTGTGTAAAAGAGACACTGCATCTTTTTTCACACTTGAGTCACAATATCACAATCGAAGATTCCAATATTACTCCTGCCTTTGCAAAATGCAGAAACCAAAGCTTGGATGCCACACTGGGCCTGAAGCCCCAATGAGCTAGAAAAGAAGGCCATGGCAAAGGGTGGAGGCAAGTCCAGCAAGGAGATCTTCCAGATAGGTTTCTATACAGACATAACCAGCAGGCACTTCAAACTAACACCACCCACCCAACACCGAAAGAACAACTTTCAGCGTCCATCTAGTGAAAATATAGGGTTCAGTTTCAGGTTTATTCTAGTAAATAAAGTAGCAGCTGTACAACCAGGACCCTTCTTCATATTTACCCCATATAATACAATTTGTTATGTATAAAAAAAATGTTTGCTCAGTACATGGTGATGTTTGAAAGAAAATACAGTGACGATAGTTCAGTACATTGAGGCAGGTTTAAAAAAAAATAAAAAAAAGTATTGTAGGACAATTAATAGTGGTTTACCTTTTTTTCAGAAAAGTAGCACAGGTGAACATAATCTCAAAGTAAAATCATTCAACGAAACTATACTATAAACCATCACCAATAGAAATATGGCACAAAATGATATTGTATATACAAAAAATATCAGATACACCCAGGTATATGTGTAACAGTGATATTAGGGTGTGTTTAGTGCTTTACAATTTTCCTTCATCTGATTAGGCTCTGTAAACCCATTCACATCACATTTAAATGGCAGGCAGAGTCTTCCTTTGATGCTGTGTAAGCTCCGGGTGCCAAGCGTCCACAATAAATATTAACCGATAGGAGTCAGCTTCTTGCCACACTTCATGTTCAAAAGAGTCATCAAAAATCAGCACTTTCCCTTCAGCCCAGCTCCTGTAAAATAACAATACCATGTGAAAACATTTCCGTAAAGCTTGCTCGACCCATATGCTGTGGAAACAACCGGAGCCGATTTCACTGTGTACGTTTTCCTCTACAACTTGTACTGTAGATACAAATTGGTGTTTTGCCTCCCTCATTTAACATGGGGAAACCATGATGGAACTCATAGTACAGCATGTGATTAACATGGGGGGCAATGACATATATATATATATATATATATATACAGTATCTCACAAAAGTGAGTACATCCCTCACATTTTTGTAAATATTTTATTATATCTTTCCATGTGACAACACTGAAAAAATTACACTTTGCTACAATGTAAACTAGTGAGTGTACAATTGTATTAGGCTACTTTCACACTGAGGCGTTTTTCAGGTGCTAAAGGGCTAAAAATAGCGCCTGTAAAGCGCCTTAAAAATGCCTCCCCTGCAGCTCCAGTGTGAAAGCCCAAGTGCTTTCACACTGGAGCGGTGCGCTTGCAGAACGGGAAAAAAAAAGTCATGCAAGCAGCATCTTTGGAGCATTGCGGGAGCGGTGATTACACCGCTCCTAAAACATCCCTGCCATTGAAATCAAAGGCCAGCGCTGCTGAAGCGCCTGCAAAACGCTTTGGCAGCTGCACTTTGGGGGTGCTTTTAACCCTTTTTCGGCTACTATTGAGGGTTTAAAGCGCACCGCTAGCGGCTGAAAAGTGCCGCTAAAACGACGGTAAAGTGTTGCTAAAATTAGCAGTGTTTTACCGCCGACAGCCCCCCCCCCGCCCCAGTGTGAAAGTGCCCTAACTGTGTAAATTTTCTGTGCCCTCAAAATAACGCAACACACAGCCATTAACCACCTCAATACCGCACGCCGTCATATGATGTCCTGGTATTTATGGGGGGGGATATCTGAATGCCGCCTGCAGCTACAGGCATCATTCAGATATCCTTTTCAGCCGGCGATTCTGCGCACCATAAGAATGATCATAGCGGTTCCGCCGCTTGATCGTTCTTATAGGCGACGGGAGGGGACGTCCCCTCCCTTCCGCCGCCATCCGATGCTTCTCCGGGCTCTCCCGTGCCATCGGGGGCCCTGATAACGAATCGGCCGGCGCCAGATGACGAGGATAGAGATTTCCGGTAACCACATGGTCACCGGTCAAATCTCTATGACCGTCGGAGGCCCGGGCGCGACGTTATGACGTCACGCCCGAGTACCCAGAAGTAAACAAAGCCGTGATCGCGGCTGTCAGCATAAGATCGTGAATTTTTTTCTCTGATCTCATGCTTTACAGCCTGGAGGAGAGATGTGGGGTCTTATTGACCCCGCATTTCTCCATAAAGAGGACCTGTTACAATAGATTCCTATTACAAGGGATGTTTACATTCCTTGTAATAGAAATAAAAGTGATCAAAAAATAAATAATTTAAAAATAGGTGTAAAAATAAAAATAAATAAATAAATAATAAAAAACCTGTCCCCGGTGGCTCGCGCTCAAAAGCAAAAACACACGCAAGTCCCACCCACATATGTAAACGTCGTTCAAACCACACATGTGAGGTATTGCCACGTGCGTTAGAGCGTGTGAAACAATTCTAGCACTAGACGTCCTCTGTAACTTTAAACTGGTAACCTGTAAAAAAAATTAAAGCATCGTCTATGGAGATTTTTAAGTACCGAAGTTTGGTGCCATTCCAGGAGTGTGCGCAATTTTAAAGCGTGACAAATTAGGTATCTATTTACTCGGCATAACATCATCTTTCACATTATACTAAAAAATTGGGCTAACTTTACTGTTTTGTTATTTTTTAATTCATGAAACCGTTTTTTCTCCCAAAAAAATGCGTTTGAAAAATTATTGCGCAAATACCGTGCGAGATAAAAAGTTGCAATGACTGCCACTTTATTCCCTAGGGTGTCTGCTAAAAAAATATATATAGTGTTTGGGGGTTCTGAGTAATTTTCTAGCAAAAAAATGATGATTTTTACATGAAGGAGAGAAGTGCCAGAATAGGCCCGGTATTGAGGTGGTTAATGTCTAAACCACTGGCAAAAAAAGTGAGTACACCCCTAAGTGAAAATGTCCAAATTGGGCCCAAAGTGTCAGTACTTTGTGTGGCCACCATTATTTTCCAGCACTGCCTTAACCCTTTTGGGGATGGAGTTCACCAGAGCTTCACAGGTTGGCACTGGAGTCCTCTTTTACTCCTTCATGATAACATCACGGAGCTGGTGGATGTTAGAGACCTTGCGCTCCTCCACCTTCCGTTTGAGGATGCCCCACAGATGCTCAATAGGTTTTAGGTCTGGAGACATTCTTGGCCAGTCCATCACCTTTACCCTCAGCTTCTTTAGCAAGGCAGAGGTCGTCTTGGAGGTGTGTTTGGGGTTGTTATGCTGGAATACTGCCCTGCAGCCCAGTCTCTGAAGAGAGGGGATCATGCTCTGCTTCAGTATGTCACAGTACATGTTGGCATTCCTGGTTCCCTCAATGAACTGCAGCTCCCCAGTGCACTCATGCAGCCCCAGACCATGACACTCCCACCACCATGCTTAACTGTAGGCAAGACACACTTTTTTTTTGTACTCCTCACCTGGTTCCCACCATACACGCTTGACACCATCTGAACCAAATAAGTTTATCTTGGTCTCATTAGACCACAGGACATGGTTCCAGTAATCCCTGTCCTTAGTCTGCTTGTCTTCAGCAAACTGTTTGCTGGCTTTCTTGTGAATCATCTTTAGAAGAGGCTTCCTTCTGGGATGACAGCCATGCAGACCAATTTGATGCAGTGTGCGGCGTATGGTCTGAGCACTGACAGGCTGACCCCCACCCCTTGTTTCTCTGCAGCAATGCTGGCAGCACTCATACGTCTATTTCCCAAAGACAACCTCTGGATAGGACGCTGAGCATGTGCACTCAACTTAACTGCTGTATGATCTTGGCCACAGTGCTGCAGCTCAGTTTCAGGGTCTATTTTTACTTAGGGGTATACTCACTTTTATTGCCAGCAGTTTAGACATTAATAGCTGTGTGTTGGGTTATTTTGAGGGGACAGCAAATATTCACTGTTATACAAGCTGTACACTCAATACATTACATTGTAGCAAAGTGTAATTTCTTCAGTGTTGTCACATAAAAATATATAATAAAATAAAACAAACAATCACCCCAGTTTAGCTTTCTACTTTTGTTAGCTAGGTGCAGTGCATTTGCATAGCAATTTACTTTAACCCTTCTCATCAGAAGATGGTCCTGTCGAGGTGTTAAAGCGGAGCTCCACCCTAAAGTGGAACTTCCGCTCATCGGAACCCTCCCCCTTTCCGGTGTCACAATTGACACCTTTCAGGGGGGAGGGGGGTGAAAATACCTGTCTAAGACAGGTATTTGCACCCACTTCCGGGAGTCCTCTCTGCGGGAAATCTGAGGGAAGCACGTCACTTCCTGCAGAGTACCCGTTGTGTTCAGGGAGACACTCAGCTCCCAGAACACAGGAGGACCAGTCAGAACGGCGCAGCGTGACTCGCGCGTGCGCCGTAGGGAACCAGGCAGTGAAGCCGCAAGGCTTCACTGCCTGGGCCTGGTTCCCTCACCGAGGATGGCGGTGGGGGCAGAAGAGTGACGAGCGATTGCTCGTCCTCTGCTGCGGACGTCGTCGGACTCCAGGACAGGTAAGTGTCCTAATATTAAAAGTCAGCAGCTGCTGTAGCTGTTGGCTTTTAATATTTTATTTTTTGCTTTAACTTTCGTAGACAGCCTCTGTGAGATGGTGGCAGTTCCATCTTTGTTAAATTTTTGTATAATGTTTGCTACAGTATTCTAAGTGAAGCTTTGCTGATCTTCTTATAGCCTTCACCTTCCTTGTGTAAAGAAAATATTTTCTTTCTCAGGACTTGAGACATTTCTCTGTCATGTGGTGCCATTGCTGACAGCATGAAATTGGAAGGGGTTTTCTTTGTTAAGTAACGCCCTTTTATATTTAATAACTCACTGTCTGCGGGACACCTGTTTAATGAATAATTATGCCGTGTACACACGACCGTTTTTCTCGTAGAGAAAAACAAAATGTTTTCCTTTTGACGAGAAAAATAATAGTCTGTGGGCATTTTGTCGTTTTTCTCGACGAGAAAAACGGCGAGAAAAATTAGAACATGTTCTAATTTTTCTCGTCGTTTTTTCCGACATTTTTTCTGCGGCAGTTTTCCCATAGGGAAACACTGCCGCGGAGCCCACAGGCGGTCGTTTTTCTCGACAAGAGAAAAAATGACGTGAAAAACGACCGTGTGGGGAACAAGCCATTCCCTCGTTTTTAATGTCATTATTCATGGTGGTTTTTTAACCGCCGCGAATAATGATCGTGCGTACGCGGCATTAGACTCGCCTGTAGTTGAAGTCTTGTTAATTAGGATTTTGTTGTCTAAAATTTCACTTTGCTCCTAAGAATTTCATTGGGGTGTATTCATTTTTGCAATACGGTCTTGAATGAATTTGTTAGGCAAAAATACTTTTTTGTGTGTGCAAATTAAGAAATCTTAGTTGCAACCAATGGCCCGCATTTGTGGGAGTATTTTGTGTCCCATAAAAAATGTTGATTATGAAAGGAAAGTAAAGGTTTACTGACAAATCTGTTGGAGTGTACTCATTTATGTTGAGCACTATATATATATATATATATATATATATATATATATATATATATATATATATATATATTTTTTGTTATATATATATACACACACAGGGCGGTCTTTAATAATGGTTGGATCCTGGGCAAACATCCCCCCCACCAGGCCCCACTCATACAATAAATAGCAGCTAGACTCAAAATCTGCAGCAGATTGGTTTCCAGATGTTACAGTGTATCTTTACTGCTCACCCAATGTTAGCTAGAGGTTACTGTACATCATTACTACTAACTGATTGGTTGCTAGAGGTTACTGCAAATATTTATTGCTCACTGAGTGTTTAATTGCTATATATAAATAAACCCCATTGTGTTGATTCATAGAAGTTTGCATTATAGCACAAACGAATTTGACATTTCAAGTACTAACACAGCCCCTTCATCAATCCATTAAAAAAGTATAATTTAAGGAAGTTGGAGAGATCCTGAAACTATGTGTTGTTCTGTGACATGCATTTGAACCACACATACAATTCAGGGACCCCAAAATGTACTTCTGGAGTCTTGGCACACTGAACTAAAAGCAGTGGTTGTATGCTATTTAAAGAAGAAGTACAGCCAAAGCTCGTTTGGCTGTACTTGTCTTATGGATCACAGTAGTGCAGTTCGTTTTGCCCTTGTGACCCGTTTTCAGCAGAGAGCAGGCTGAAGTCCGCTCTCTGCCAACGTCACAGAAGTCGGTCCAGGCTTCACGTCATCACGACCATGGAGTCAGGATCCGCCAGATCCCTGGACCGACACGCAGGTCAGCCTCTCAGCGAGCCGCTGAGAGCCTGAGCCAGCTGCCCCCTCCACAGTTTAGCGCTCAGTGAACGAGGAGGGGGCAGAGCAGAGAGCTGTGACTGACAGTCACTAGCTCTCTGCTCAAGGAGCTGTGAAGCTTGAGTGATTGGCTGTGTTTGATCGCTCGGTTCTCAGTGATAGAGGCGCCGGGGGACAGATGCAGCATCGGACCAATGTTGCATCCACCTAGGTAAGTATGAATCTACAAAAAAAACATACTTCTCTGTAAAATGAGAAGAATTTACACAGTTAGTCAGGTTAAAAAAAGACACATGTCCATCTAGTTCAACCAAAAACAAAAAATCATACAATCCCATATACACAATTCTATACCCACAGTTGATCCAGAGAAAGGTGAAAAACCCCAGCAGAGCATGATCCAATTTGCTACAGTAGGGGAAAAAATTCCTTCCTGATCCGCCAACAGGCAATCAGATATTCCCTGGATCAACTTTAACCTTTCTGTATTTGGAGATGAAATCTCTTTTCCTCTAGACGTAAAGAGTGCCCCCTTGTGCTCTGTGATGACCTTAAAGTGAATAACTCAACACCAAGTTCACTATATGGACCCCTTATGTATTTGTACTTGTTGATCATGTATTTGTACTTGTGGATCATATCCCCTTTTATTCTCCTCTTCTAAACAGAGACTACATTTAAAGCAGACCTTTACCCGTCCAAGGACAATCATGCCTCTCCACCTCTCCCTCCCTTCCTCTACAGGAATAGGACATCGTTTTTTTTTCTTTGGTTTACGTCTTTTTTTTATTTTTATGTAAAGGCCTCACCATGCACGTCACTCGCCTTAGGCGAATTACGCGCACACTGCCCGCTGTGTCTCCCGGAATATATATGTCACATATCCCAGGAGGCATAAACTTTTATCCAAGAGCAGGAGGAGGGGATGGGGATGGGCCCTATTGGTGCATCATCAAGAGGCCCGTCCGTTGAACCCTGAAGAGCTGTCGGGCCTCTCGATGACGTCTGAGAAAAAAATGGTGGCGCGGGACGGAGCTGGGCATGAGATAATCTCAGCAGGTCAACGCAGGATCCACTGGATGGGTGAGTATCTGAAATGTCCATATACCACCATCAGGTAAGCAGGGCAAAAAAAGGGAGGTCGGCCAGACTTCCTCTTTAAGATGATATCTGTTCCCACAGCTGCATTGTCTACCACAGCTCAATTGTTCATGCTAAATTCTTTTTGCAATGACCTGTTCTTAACTGACAACACAACACAGTTTTTTCAGGAAATTTCAAAATTAAAAAATGTCACTTACAACTACAAGTATAAGGCATGTGAATATAACACTATGCTCTTACCTAGTGTCATTGGCACATCTTATTTTACAACCAGTCTTTGGTATAACCAATCCTACGTGCATCCGCAGTCTGCAGTTTGTTGGCCCTGTGTGGGGCCACACATGAGTTCCAGGGTGCATGACAGAGTATTTGATCTAAGCACAAACACAAAAGTTTAGGAAATGTAATAAAATTAATACTACCAATGGCCCCCCCTGGCTAGGACACAGCACACTGTGCTTCTAATGTGATGATCAGATCTCTACAAGTAATTGCATTTGGTGTTCTGAAGTGTCCATCATTAATAAATGCTTAAGTGGAATAAAACTATGGTCTGAACCAAGCATGTGTTGCAAAACACAGTGCTTTACAAACAAGTGCTACTCTATATATTCCATTGGCTCCAAAACATACATATTACAATAGCGATGGTTTAAATCCATGCGAACACTCAATAAAATCTGCATTACTCTGGGATCCTAGTGATTAATTACACTATTATGCTAGGACTTACCAAATTATGTGGTTTCTACTATAATGCATTGCAATCCTGGACCACTAGAGACCCCCAAACACACCAGCCGGGGCCTTTACCCCCTATCTGTTGGGTTTATAGAAAAAGACTGATTACCTGCCCCCTGCGACATCCAGTAGATTCAGGAAATCTTTCTAGTAAAGCACATGTTTTAGGTGCAGAGTTACAGGATTTTTCATTTTTCCGACCTGAAGAAAAGACAAATGTTTAAGAATAAAATAATCTGTTCATAGCTGCACTTGTCTCACACTATGTCATCCAGACCGTGTTCATATCAATTCGACAACATTCCAAATGACATGAACAAATATGTCTACGTTCAGGTAGGTCAGGTTCAAAATCCATCCTGCTTCATTAGGATTTTGCAAAATATCATCTAATTAACAACTGTTTATCAAACAGGCTGTCATGTGTTGACTTCATCTGTCAGCACATGTGGTCATCAAACTAACACCTCCATTACCCTACTTGTTGTCTAAAAATCTGGTTTAGATGCTGAACGTCTACATATTTCAGATTTATAGAGGTTTGTGTAGCCAATTTAATAATTACATGGCCATTTTATCTCAGCAGGTGAATGGAAAACGTAAAGGAAACCTGCATGGACATCAAATCTGAAGCATCTAAATTCTGAAAGCAAATCTTTCCGGTGGATGAAGTTATCCAAGTTGCCGAAGATTCTACACTGTACATTAGTTTTATTATAAAGGATCTATATAGCACCAGCCGTTTACAATATAAAGGGGGACAGTACAATTATAACACATAGTTTAATACAGAAGGAATAGGAGGGCCCTGCTCATGTAGCTTACAATCTAACGGAGGGGGGGGGGGGGTTGAAAAGGTAATAGCTGCAGGGAGTGATCTGATGGAGGTGACTCAAGTACAGTTTTTTTAGGTTGAGGTAGGGTAAGCTTCTATGAAGAAATTAGTTTTCAAGGACTGCCTAAAGGCAGACAGGGTTCGGAGCTGCCCAGTGATACTGGGGTAGGGAGTTCCAGAGGAACAGAGAGGTTCTGGAAAAGTCCTGGAAGCGAGTATTGGAAATGGTAACAAAAGAGCTAGGAAGCAAGACATCTTGGAAGGAGTGGAGAGGACTATTTGGGCGATATCTGCAAATGAGGCTGGTGATGTAGCTGTGGGCAGTGTTGTGGATGGCTTTGTACATTTTGGTTAGTATTTTGAATTTTATACGTTGGGCTAGTGGAAGCCAGTGAAGGAATTGGCAGGGAGGGGCAGCAGTCATGGATTGGTTAGTAAGGTGTATAATTCTAGGAGAAGAATTCAAAGGTAGGCCAGTCAGCAGGGAGTTGTGTTGTAGTAGTCAATGCGGATATAACCATTGAGTGAATAAGTTGTATTGTGGTGTCGTTAGTCCAAAAGGGGCGAACTCTAGAAATGTTGCGGAGGTTAAGGCGGCAAGATTTACCTTGTGATTAAATGTGGGGCCCAAAGGATAGGTCAGAGTCTAGGATTACACCTAGCATCCTGGCCTAAGTGGAGGGACCAATGGTTGTGTTGTTGATCTCTGTTGTAAAGTCAAGGGGGGCTAGATCGAGAAGGAGGAAATATTACAAGCTCGGTTTTAGAAAGATTGAGTTTGAGGAAGTGGTGTGACATCTATACTGATATGTCACTCAGTAAATTTGTAATACATGAGGAGATTGAGGGGGGAGTTGTGGAGTAGAGAGAGAGATCTGGGTGTCATCAGTGTAGAGGTGGTATTGGAAGCTGTGGGAGGTTTTCAACTGGCTCAGGGAAGAGGTGTAGAGAGAGATAAGGAGGAGCCCAAGGACAGAGCCTTGGGGTACCCCAACAGAAAGAGGAAGATGTGCTGAGGAGATGGTGTTGTTTGTGATGCTGAAAGTGTGCTGAGATAGGTAATAGGAGAACCAGGAAAAAGCAGAGTTGCAGAGACCAAGGGAGTGGAGTTTATTAAGGAGGAGTGGGTGGTCAATCGTGTCAAAGGCAGCTAAAAGGGCCAAGGCCCCTTCCACACGAGGCGTACTCTGTTGCTGCGGAGTCCGCCAGCTCCGCGGGAGATCAGTTCGTTGATCTCCGCTGAGCTGGCAAATGACTCTGCTCACTGAGCAGGGAGGGGCTTGTCGAGCGCCGCTGTCTCCTATGGAGAGATCGGACGGAAACGGACAGCATGTCCGTTTTCATCAGATCTCACCCGATCCGATCCGCAATGGACGGATGGGGACGTATCGCCATCTGTCTGATTTTAGCTGATCGGATCGGGTCGGATGTCAGCGGACATGTCTCTGCTGACATCCGACACTCCATAGAGATGTATAGAGCGGCCGTTCAGGTCCGCCGACAAAACTGACAGGTGGACCTGAACGGTCCGACCGTGTGAAAGGGGCATTAGACTATGAGTATGGAGTAATGTCCATTGGTTTTAGCAGTTAGTAGGTCGTCAGTGAGTTTTAGTAGGACAGTTTCAGCGGAATGTTGCGGGTGAAAGCCAGACTGTAGGGTATCAAGAAGGTTGTTGTCAGTGAGTTAGCAACTCATACTGGTTGTGGGCATTCAAGACAATTCAAGGCATTCAAGAAGCTACATATTCCTTTTTATTCCTTAGAGACCTTAGAGACTGTAGGAAATGGCAGCCTCCAGTCTGGAAATCCAAGCTCCCCTACCTCCTCACCCGCTTCCCACCGCCTGCGTCTGTATTAGCAACAGAAAAATGTCCACTGTCAAAAGAGTAGCACAGTGCTAATCTTTCAGCTGGATATTGATATTTAGATGCAGGGTGCTCTGGCTTGGAGTCTCTTGGGGTGCCCTAGAGACTAAAATGCAGTATATGCCACCACCTTTAACCACTAGTCGACCAGCCGCCATCATTCTACTGTGGCAGGTCGACTCCCTCCCGAAAATCACCCTAGCTGTACGTCGGCCCTATAAAGTGGTTGTAAACCCATTTTGACAACATGCACCTACAGGTAAGCCTAGATTAAGGCTTACCTGTAGGTGCATGAAATATCTCCTTAACCTACATGGTTAAGGAGATATCTACTATAAAAAACAGCGCCGATGACGTCACGCGCATGCATGTGACGTCATCGCCGCTTCAGCCAATCACAGCGCCAGAGTGGCGATACACTGACATCAGTGACAGGACATCGAGGCAAGATGGCGGCGGCGGGGAACGAGAAGGACTTCGGGGGCTTCGATTTCAGGTAAGTGCCACATAATGAGCTAGTATGCTATGCATACTAGCTCATTATGCCTTTCTCTTGCAGGGGTATGTTTAGCTCAAAAATGTGTGGAGGCTTTACTTCCTCTTTAAACAGCAAGAGCAGGCACACGCGTGCCCGCTGCACAGTGGGTGAGCCGATGCGCGTGGCAGGCAGTCTCGATGACCGCTGGCCACGCGTGATCGCAGGCATGAGACACAGAATCGGCATTTGTGTGTGTAAACACACAAATCCCGGTTCTGTCAGGAGAGGAGAGACAGATCGTCTGTTCCTACTAACTAGGAACAACGATCTGGCTTCTCTTCTAGTCACTCACATCTCCTTACAGTAAGAAACACACTGAGGGAACACATTTAACCCCTTGATCGCCCCCTACTGTTAACCCTTTCCCTACCAGTGACATTTACACAGTAATCAGTGCATTTTTATATCGCTCATCATTGTAGAATTGTCAGTTGGTTCCAAAAATGTGTCAAAAGTGTCCGATCTGTCCGCCGAAATGTCGCAGTCATGATAAAAATTGCTGACCGCCGCCATTACTAGTAAAACATTTTTATAAAAACACCATAAATCTATCCCCTATTTTGTAGGCGCTATAACTTTTGCACAAACCAAACAATATACACTTATTGCGATTTTTTTAATCAAAAATATGTAGAAGAATATATATCGGCCTAAACTGATGAAGACTTTTTTTTTCTGGGATATTTATTATAGCAAAAACTTAAAAATATTGTTTTTTTCAAAATATATATAGCACAAAAAATAAGATTCGCAGAAGTGATCGAATATCACCAAAAGAAAGCTCTATTTGTGGGAAAAAAAGGACATCAATTTTGTTTGGATACCACGTCGCAAGACCACGCAATTGTCAGTTAAAGCAACGCAGTGCCGTATCACAAAAAAGGGCCTGGTCGTTAAGGGGGCAAATCCTTCCGGGCTGAAGTGGTTAAGTGCCTGTTTATAGGTTTAATAACTTTATCCAAATAACAGGTAGACACTGTTGCATTGAACACTCTCCTTCCTTAAAGGGGAGTTCCAGCCTTTTTTATGTTTATTAAAAGTCAGCAGCTACAAAAAGTGTAGCTGCTGGCTTTTAATAAACAGACGCTTACCTCTTCCACTGTCCAACGACGCGGCTGCCCGGAGCTTCGCTCCTCTCCCCCCCTCTCCGCCGGCGCCTCCATTCTAACTGTGGGCACCCGGCCGTGACAGCTTTCGGCTTCACGTCCGGGCACTCACTGCGCATGCGTGAGCGGCGCTGCCTGAGTGGACAGGCGATCGTCTGGGACCTGTCACGTGTCCCAGGTGATCGCCTACAGGGAGGGGCCGCCTTAGGTGATATGACGGGTCGCCTAGGCGGTCCCTGGGCGGAAGGAGGAAGTGGGACAGGAAGTCCAACTCCTACTGAAGCCCCCACTCCCCCCCCAAAAAAAAATTACATGCCAAATGTGGCATGTAAGGGGGCGAGGAATGGTTTAAGCGGAAGTTCCACTTTTGGGTGGAACTCCGCTTTAAGAAAGATCTTAAATCTGAAGCTCATGGCTGTGCTCCCACACTGCAGACCAAAAAGTCTCTCACTTGTTTTTTGTTCCTTTGTTTTTTCCAAATAGTGAAATAAATGTAGATCCAGAATTAATAGTAAGGCCTCGTACACACGACCGAGAATCTCGTCTGGAAAAAACACGTTGTTTTTCCTGACGAGATTCTTGACAAGAATCTTGTCCCGGGCCGAGTGTACACACTCTCGATTCAAAAGAACCACCATTCTTTTGAATGGAATGAACGCGGTGACGTCATCGACTACGACGAGCGTGCACTCGTCACATTCAATGCTGCCGCCGCCGCCGCCATCTTGCTACACCCTACCTATGCCTAGGAAGCTACCGCGCATGCATCAGTCATTTTGAGCATGCGCGGGTTTCCACGGCGACAGGCAAGTATACACACGCTCGTGTTTCTCGTCAGAAAAAACAGGCCGTCGAGAATCTTGACAAGAAAATAGAGTGCAGGTTCTCTATTTTTCTCGTCGAGATTCTGGCCAGTTTTCTTGACAAGAAACCTGAAAGCCTCGTACCCACAGACGGTTTTCTCGGCAAGAAAGCTCTCCCGGCAGTTTTCTTGACGAGAAAACCGGCCGCGTGTACGAGGCTTAAGGCTTAGTAGGTCGGTGCTTTAGGGAACTCAAATGGAGATATTATATCTCCCGAAAATCCAAAAGCTAAAAGAAATCTGTGTTGTCAAGTATGATAGCATCCACTCAGTTAAGATATACAGTATCTCTAGGGCATAAAGTTCAGAATTTTTTGTGGATACACGTTCAATGTTTAGCCATAGTTTATCTTTTGTGGGGGTAAACCAATATTTCATTTAATCTAGGATAGAAGCAAAATAGTAGTTTTTAACGTTTGGAAGGTTCATACCACCAAAGAGTTTGTTAGTAGTAAGGATTGAGAATGCAACTCTGGGTTTTTTGGAGCTTCCAAATATTTAAAAGATAGCATACTATAATATATACAGTTTGAATTATTACGGTCAACAATATAGAAAATTTAGTGTGGAAAACTACTTATGGCAGCCTTTATTTTTGTTTACTCCCCTCCCTTACAAGTATTTACCCCAGTTTTATAGGCTATACCAAGGAATATCTAGGTGACCTCCCAGTCCTACAGTATGTTCCCATTAGGGGTAGGCTGGCCTAGGTCATAAAACACTTTCTTTTTTGGTTTATTGTTGATTGTATTATATATGATGTTTAATGAATGCAACGATCTCATTTGTTATATTCTATTAAACCCAATAAAAATGTATTGATAAAAAAAAAAAAAAAAAAAGATATACAGTATCTCAGTTTTTAATTTAACTAACATTGCCACATATGCATACAAATCCATTTAATTAACATTTTTATTTCCAACTTACCTTGCTGCCACAGTGTATATTGACTCCAGTCTCCCTTTTCCCTCAGATTTTCATCTTCGGGAACAAATAGACCTTTAGCTTTATCCATCACAGCAAGCCCCTCGTCACGAATTATCTTCCAGTTGGCTTCCAAAGTCTTGACAAAGAAAGAGCCCAGGATCATTAATGCATAAGACGGCTCACTGTTGATCACTATTTCACAAAATTAATAAGCATGCTGCTTCTTACTGCATAACAACTCTGCACGCTGGAATCATTATCTCAAAATAAAACGTGCCTGGAATCTATATGCCTGCATGGGCTTTTCAACAGGAAATTGCTCTTGCTCTTTGACTTCAAACAATACGTTAGCCATTATGTTTCTCCAAACAAGGCAACACAGTGGTAGCACCTATCAAAACCAGATAACTAGCTCGGTATAATAAAACAATAGACATCAGGGTGTCAGCTGTGCTTTTAGATTTGTTCATTGGTATTCATAAAAGCATCATCTAAAGAGACATGCTATTATTTTAACTGCCTGGAAATATGATAATTGCGGGATGTCATGGGAAGGAACATGGAGAACTCATTTACACTGAATTTTCTTATGAGAAAGGGACAACACACAAAAGAGTATCAGTCGCCAATAATTAGCACAGCCAGTCATATATTAATTTTTCTCCATACGTGTGTGATCAGTCAATTCACATGAATTTGGTAGCAGCACAGAACCACAAATTACAACATGAACACATAAAGCGACACGAAGTGCTAACTTTTTTCTTCACTTCTGGGCCGGCTTACACCAGGATTGCAGGGGTGCGTGGAAAAAGTAATGCTTGCACTACTTTTAAAAATGCACTGCACCAAACCGCATGGTACAGTGCATCTTTAAAAGTAGTGCAAGCATTGTAAAATGCGATTTGGTGCCTGCAAATGCACTGTGTTTGTGATCTGCATTTCAGGTACCATTACCAAGACATTGGCACCCGCATGCAGATTGGTGAACATGTACGGAATGCACCTTTTCTGTACCATGTTCTGGTATGAAACAGCCCTAAAATAAAAATATTCTACTCACTCTCATCTGTGCAATGATTCTGCACAGAGATGTCCCTTACCTCATCTTTTGGAAGTCCCCCGCTGGTGCCGTCTCCTTCTTCCTCCTCCAGGTGCCTTCTTAGCAAGCCGTGAGCTAAGGAGGCACCTGTGTCTTCGCACTCCCGAGCTTGGCTGTATGCATCCATATACGCACACAGTGACAGTAAGCCACACCCCCGCTCCCTCCTCACAGGAGTTTGACTGACAGCAGTCTATGGCACCTGCTGTCCTCAGAGTCTCCTGTGAAAGCAGGAAGTGGAGGTAGCAGTGCTGCAGCCGAGACAGCGCTGCAGTGGTGAAGGGTAAGTGTTTAGGTATTGGAGTCGGTAGCACAGATAGTGAGGAGTTTTTCAACTTAATGCAGAGAATGCATTATTAACCACTTCAGCCCCGCAAGGTTTTACCCCCTTAATGACCAGGCCATTTTTTGCGCTACGGCACTGCGCCGCTTTAACTCATAATTGCGCGGTTGTGCTAAGCTGTACCCAAACAATATTGATGTCCTTTTTTTCCCCACAAATAGAGCTTTCGTTTGGTGGTATTTGATCACCGCTGTGGTTTTTATTTTTTGTGCTATAAACTAAAGTAGAATGACAATTTTGAAAAATAAGTATATATATACTTTCTAAAACATATCCATCATATCTTCCTCAATTTAGGTCAATATGTATTCTGCTACATATTTTTGGTAAAAAAATTCACAATAAGCATATATTGATTGGTTTGCGCCAAAGTTATAGTGTCTACAAAATAGGTGATATATTTATGGCATTTTTTTAATTTATTTTTTTACTTGTAATGGCGGTGATCAGCGATTTTTAGCAGGACTTCAACATTGCGGCAGACAGATCAACACCTAGCTGACATTTTTTTGGGTCTGCTTGTTTACATTGGCAGACTGACGTTCTGTCTCTGCGGGAAGCGATTGTGCGTGGCCGGTGCACATCGGGCCTGCCGGGCCCGCTGATTGGCTCCCCCTGTGGCCAATCAGCGCGCGATTGCGGCTCCGGCGGTGCACGTGCACCCCCCAGTGGCTATTAGCAAAATAATAATTTTGCCTAATAGTGCCGCCTTGCTGCAGTATATGTACAACAGGCGGTCAGGAAGTGGTTAAGGTAAAAAAAACAAAAAACTTTAGAACTATTTTAATCTTAAAAATATATATATATTTTTTATGGAAAAGTTTTTACATTTAGAATTGACAAAGTTACTGTTTTTAGGGACACATTATTCAATACAAACGGAAGAGATCGGAGGCCACATGCTGCCGCAGGTTCCCAGTGCTTAGATAAACTACCGCCTCTCAAATATTGAATGCAGAAAGAAAATGGCTGCCTTCTGAGTACAGATGGATCCACAGGAACGGCATACACCATGTTTTCTGTAATGACAGCCTGACAGAGGCTTTGTCCCTGAGGAACTAACAAGCCTGCTGCTGTGACAGTAATGTATGTCCCCAGAGCAGTTTTACACCTACGCTGAACTCAGGCTAACATTCATTATTTAAGAGACGCTCAATGAAAACGAAGGATTCTATACAGACCTCAGATACAACATCACATAAAATTTCAGTCTCCAGCCACAATAACTGCCATTTCTGAGAGCCATGTTACAGCTTCCCAGGTAGTCTATAAAAAAAAAGACATCTTTTTCGGCCCGTATCTTTTATATACTGCAGAGAGGCCTGACAGACAAAAGCCACGTAGCAATGCCCTGATCCACACTAAGAATATTTTCAGGGCAAATCTTAGAATATCATTTCCTCTCTTTCTAAAGACAGACAATTCTGTTGAGCAGCGGGTGATAGAAATAGATGAAGACAAATGGAGATATTTCTGTAGAAACTGTAGACTTGTCGCTTGTATGTAATTTAAGATAAGCTAAAGCCTTTTTTTTAAAGTACAACTAAGGGCTCTTGTATAAAAATACAAACAATATTCGCGCTGCTAACACATATGAGCAGCTACAATACCTGTGGAAAAAAGGCAACAACAAACAATATACAAAAAATGCAGCGCTATGTGTATGACAATGTGAAAAACCAAGTGCTCCAAAATTAACTGAATCACAGAAAAAATAATAAATAAAAATCCAAATATATTAATGAATAAAAAGTCCAATTATATATAGAACTCCAAATAGATGTGATGAAACATATATTCAAATCAATTCCAAAAGGTGCAAGTGAATCTTCCAAAGTAAATATGTGACTTGTAACATAACCACCACCACGTGAAGGGGAGGCTTACCAAGGTCCAAGCTCAGGAGGGGATACCAGAAATTCAAGCCAATAGGGAATTTGACTCACATAAAGTTCATGTGGAAAAAGAAGGGAGATGGCACATAGCGTAATAACGCAAAGGATTTTAATGAATATAGGCAAGTACACTTACATTCAATCCATAGATTTGATGCTTTGCAAAGACACTCAGTAGCAGCAGTAGAGTCTCCCGACGCGTTTCGCAAAATGTTGCATCGTCTATGGATTGAATGTAAGTGTACTTGCCTATATTCATTAAAATCCTTTGCGTTATTACGCTATGTGCCATCTCCCTTCTTTTTCCACATGAACTTTATGTGAGTCAAATTCCCTATTGGCTTGAATTTCTGGTATCCCCTCCTGAGCTTGGACCTTGGATATAAGGGTGCGCAGTGTTTATCTGGTTCCATATGCACGGACGTATACGTATTCAGCCTGTTTGACCCCATACACGTATGTGTATTGGGTCCACTACATCCGGTAAGCCTCCCCTTCACGTGGTGGTGGTTATGTTACAAGTCACATATTTACTTTGGAAGATTCACTTGCACCTTTTGGAATTGATTTGAATATATGTTTCATCACATCTATTTGGAGTTCTATATATAATTGGACTTTTTATTCATTAATATATTTGGATTTTTATTTATTATTTTTTCTGTGATTCAGTTAATTTTGGAGCACTTGGTTTTTCACATTGTCATACACATAGCGCTGCATTTTTTGTATATTATATTAAGGGCTCTTGTATGACAGTCTAAACAAGTCCCAAATCCAGTTACCATGCGATGCACAAGCCTCATAACGTAAACAAAATACTTCCCTTACTGAGCCAAATCTAACTTTATTTGTGTCTTTAAGCCCAGGTTCACACTGAGCTGCGGGAATGAAGCCGTGCGAGGTCAGCTGAACTCGCACGATTTCCCTCCCGCCTGTCAGTCCAGATTTCGGTCGCGATTTCAGAGACATCTGTGCAGGTTTCTGCACACATGTCAATGTAAATCGCAGCCTGAAATCGCAAAAAATAGTACAGAAACTACTTTTTGAAATCGGTGCAGCGCCGAATGCGGCGTCGCACCGATTAGGACGGTGCCATTGCCAGCAAATGCCGCCAATTTGACATGCGATTTGACATGTCAAATTGTATTGATGTGTACCAGGACTAACTCTCCCCTTCGCAGACAGTGCAGCTCCCAGTGGGAGGATTTCAGCAGCAGAAGCAGTGCTGTCAATCCAGATAGGCATGGGCAGGACTAGGTGTGGTCAGGTGCTGATTGATAGGCTACAGGCTTTTGAGCCATCAATGTCATTGCTGATACTAATAGCCATGCCTCTTGCAACATTTTTTTTTATCCCACTGTAGTGCAAGCAGGAACATCCAACATGGGAGTGACAACTCTCTATATTTAGTAGCAGTGCAGCATTGTTAAAATAAACCATTACCCTTTATACAAACTAGTATAACCACTTGCTGACTGTATATCTTACATATACGACTGCAAAGTGGCACAGCTGCACCGGGTGATCCAACACTTCCGGGTCTGGGGGGGCACATGCGCACCACCGGTGGCCCACTTCGGCTGTGATTTTACACAGTTGGTACTGCAGACTCGATGTCCACTGGCACCCGCTGATCCTTCAGTACAGTAGAAGAACAGCGATCTACCTATGTAAACAAGGCGGATCACCGTTCTGTCAGTGCAGAAAGCATTGATCCTGTGTCTCTGTAAAGCAGGGGCACCGATCCATGCCTTCCCCTAGTACAAGCACCTCCCCCACAGTAAGAAAGCACCAACTAGGCACACAGTTAACCCTTTGATCGCCCCTGATGTAAACCCCATCCCAGCCAGTGTCATTACTACAGTGACATTCTTTTTTTTGTTTATAGCACAAAAAATAAATCCAAATGAACAAATACCACCAAAAGAAAGCTCTATTTGTGGGGGGAAAAAAGGACTTAAATTTTACTTGGGTACAGAGTCACACAACCGCGCAATTGTCAGTTAAAGTAATGGAAAAAATGGCCTGGTCATGAAGGGGGTAAATCTTCCAGGGGGCAAGTGGTTAAACATACAATAATTATATAAGTATGGGGCAAAAACAACCAATTCAAATTTTAAACAATCAAGAAAATTTATGAATGAAAGAAAACCACAACAGCCATACTATAAAACCCCACAATGTTATATAAGCAAGTGAAATTCACAATCCCTCACTCGTACATACAAAAATAAATCAGTAAAATGATGTGTGTGACAAACAAATAATCACACTTCAATACAATGTTGTCAAACATAAAATTTGTGTTAACTGGAGAGTAAATACAAATCTGCAAACAAAAGTTCTTAGAAAAAACATGTTATACTTACCTCCACTGTGCAGCTCGTTTTGCACACAGTGGCCCCGATCCTGGTCTTCTGGGGTCCCTCGGCGGCTGTCTTGGCTCCTCCCCGCAAGGACTCCACACCTTAATGCGAGTGAGCTCGCATGGTGTGGAGTGATTGCGGGCGCGCTCCCGTGATACAGCGGCGGCCATAGCCGCCGACTGTATCACTCGGCCCCGCCCCCCGGCGTGCCGCGTCATTGGATGTGATTGACAGCAGCGCCAGCCAATGGCTGCGCTGCTTTCAATCTATCCATTGTAGCCAATCGGCGGCCAGGCAGAAAAACGAAGAGGATGACAGGGACGAGCATGGGACTTTCGAGGGGCCAGGTAAGAAAAACGGGGGCTCGGGGGGGGGGGGGCGGTATTGTCAAATGTTTTTTCACCTTAATGCATAGGATGCATTAAGGTGAAAAAACATGTAACTTTACTACTCCTTTAAAGTAGTGAATCTGAAATTCAAAGTAAATCAATAGTGACTTCCTGTAATGACCCCGCCACCGCTCGGTAGAATTACTTACCAGAGATGTTTGCCTGTCTTGGCATAGACCAAGCTTACAAAGCATGTGTATCTTCCCTCCTGATGGGAATCGCCTGAGGCGGATATTTGAACCCACAATCCTCCACTATCAATGTGCTCAGCAGGTTCTCAGCCCCAGATGGATGGGTCAACCAGAGAAGTAAACTTACATGGTGTAAAATCGGAGACTCAATTTATTGACCCAAATATAGATATATTCCCATTCATATTCCCAGTAGAACCAGCAAAACATTCACAGAAGCCTCATTAATACCCTGTGTCTGGATCAGCACTCTAATAAAGCATGTGAAGATATGCTTTATTAGAATACCAGTGTGTACTGGGCTTAAAGCAGAACTTCACCCTAAAGGGCTACATGCCCTCCCCTCCAGCCCCTCTGTTTTTGGCAGAGAAGCGGGTACCTGGTTTTCACAGGTACCCGCCCCCACTTCCAGTTGGATTGCTACAGTGTTCCACTGCAAGTTTTCCCCCACCAACCCCACAACCTTCTGGGACACCTCACAGTTCCCAGAACCCTAGCAGACCCGTCAGGACTTGTGGCATTACCTGGGTCACCTGCGGGTGGCACTGTTGTTCCCAGAGTCGAAGTGCACAGTTCAGTTGGTCACCAGCAGGTAACCCAGGTAATGACACAAGTCCTGACAGTAAATGGAGGGTGCACACAAACAGGGCAAGGTCGGGACTGAGACAGGAAACAAGTAGTGCAGGGAGCAGGGTGCTGGATACAGGGAGTATGTCACAGGAACAAGGAGCGAGTTTCTTAATATACAAATTCTAACTAAATCATCAGGTATTTTGCAGTGCTGCTCAACATGCATGTTATTAATCTGTGCAACCTCCCTCTCTAAATACTAACGAAGAAAAAATGACACGTGAACTTGGGAAGATTTTTCTTGCATCTTCAATCTTTAGGTTCATAAGCATTCTAAAATTAGGGAGACTGAAAATCACAGGAATTTAAGCAAGCAAGCAGTAGACTTGTGCACAACGGAAAAATTCGTTCCGTTTCGGTTCGTTTCTTTCCGGTCCTGTTGATTCGTAATCATTCGTAATTTTGCTAGACGGGATTTTTCGTGTTCGGACTCATTCGTATTTTTGCAAGCAACATTTTTCGTTGAATTTTTTGTTGCTTTATAATTCGTACTTTCGGTAGAGTACGTTGTTTTTCGTTGATTCTGGACACAACTCCTACTTTCGTAACTTTTTTTGGGTTCGTACTTTCGGTAGAGTACGTTGTTTTTCGTTGATTCTGGACACAACTCCTACTTTCGTAACTTTTTTTGGGTTCGTTGATTCGTAATTTTCCGTGTCTCTCTCACAACGACGCTGCCTATTATGCCTAATGTGCTTCGAATGGATTTGTACTTTTCTAAATACATTGCGGTTATTTGTAACGATTCGAAATCTCGTATTTTACTTTCGTTTTTTACATGCGGCTATAGCCTCCGCCCCTGTACACCATTTTGAGAGGGTTCAGCACGGTGAGGGAGAAGCAGAGCAGAGTGTTATTGTGCTTCGAATGGATTCGAAATCTCGTATTTTACTTTCGTTTTTTACATGCGGCTATAACCTCCGCCCCTGTACACCATTTTGAGAGGGAGTTCAGCACGGTGTGGGAGAAGCAGAGAGCAGAGCAGAGTGAGTGTTATTGTGCTTCGTATGGATTCGTACATTCGTAACTTTTTCATAACGAATTATGCCGAAGACATTCGGGCATTCGCTATTTGCGGTATAATTTATTTCGGATTCGGTCTTATTCGTAATTGCTTTGTTCGGAAATTCGAATGCTTCCGAATGTCCGAAAGTTGCTAAATTCGGACGAATTTCAATTCGTTACGAAACGAATTGCACAAGCCTAGCAAGCAGTACCATACATAGGATGGAAATGAAAGAATCTCAATAGGTACTGTTTCCCCTGAATGGCTTTAATTAAATATTTTATCTCTTTCTGTATCTGAACCTTTAAAGCAGAACACACATCCATGACTTTAATATTTTAACAAACTCTTCCAGCTTTAAAGAAAAGAAAGTCAGGGGCCACAGCAATTAATGACTGTACAGAACAGTATAGGTCAGAACAATTACAGTAATAATTACTAACTAGAGAAAGACATGGTGACTCAATTACATAGAAAGTGTAAATCACAACAATTTTCAGAAATAATTACAATATAATGGGCATATTTGAAAAACACTGGAAATCACACATCTTCCCCAGATCAAGCACCAGCAATAAGTAGATGATTTTCACTGTGCACTTTGTGAAATTAGACAAAACGCACATCTACTTCTCCACGCAGCAATTATCTTTCAGGTGAAAAGAACAAAGTAAAGTTCATCTCTATGACTGACATAAAAGAGCTCAAACATAAAGATGCAAAAAAAAACCTCATAAATGGGGATTTTTATTATATTTTACCACCGAAAACGACACTTTTTTTTCAGCTTGTACACGCTCCTCTTCTAAAAAAAAATGTGAATGCCTGTGGGTGCTTGAACACAAAGGCTAACATAGATGTGCTTTTACAGGCTGAAAAAAATGGCAAATGCCTGTAAAAGTGATCACAAAAATCCCAACATGTTTCGGAAAACGGGGGGGGGAATTTTTATGCGTATTCACTTCCTTCCTCAGGGGTATAAGATAAGCACGCTGTTATATTTAACTTTTGTGTCCTTTTAAATACAGTGCACGACAGTATATGTTGTAGGCGGGACCTCAAGTCTCAAGACCTGCTGAGTTACAGAAAGATGCTTAAGAAGTAGCATGAGTGGGGCTAAAGGAGTATTGTGGCCCACATTTGTTTAATCCTATGGGTATTCCTTTTTTATTGGAGCATGCACAGTATATTGAATGTATAGATTGAGGCACATCACGTCCCCGCCGTAAAGCGACACGTCAAAGCTCGCAAGGATCACCCAACAATTGCGGAGGAATTCAAATTTAAAAATCTGTTCCCTACCCCAGGGTTACATTCTACCACCTGCTATGGACCTGCCCACGCCTACAGGACTACTGATCACAGGTAGTTATAAGTTCCCCCACGACCGCATGGGCTCTCCCCTATCATTGTGCCCCCGTCAGTGTTTACTAGCCATTCTCTCTATCCCCGAAGAGGAGAAGTATCTTAACATATTCCTTCAGGAATCTCTTTTCCTTGCCCGAATACAAATAGCTCGCTCTTGGATCAAAGCAATTCAGCAATGGATTGGGGCGGTGAATTCTACACTTCCATATAAAAAGGTGTTGTACTCGCATAGAGGTTGTCCAACCAAATACAATAAAATCTGGGATAGGTGAATGGAGGACTCCTCTACATGCACGGATCAACAGTGATCCCCGCGGGAGGCATATCCTCCAGTATGACTCATGCAAAAGCACGCTGCCCGTACTTTGATCACTATCATGCTATCGAGCAAGGTGCTACATGCTCCCTGCAAACCCTATGTCCACATGGGAATGAGTTATGTGTTACCCCTTTACCTGGGCCCTACAGGTATACGCGGCTGGGTTCTCATGACTGCCCTATTTAGAGAGATCTGGCATATGCATCATTCCCCTTCAAGTTATGTCAAATGTTGTTTGCCTGTTGCACTCGGTACTTGTGTATGTATCCTTTTGTTTATATGTTCAATACACTTTCTTTTGATTAAAAAAAAAGAAACCTGTTCCCTAAGCCTCAGCAGTCATGGAAGGTTCCTGGCCGTGCAGCCGATGCCCACCACCAGGCTTTGCTACTTGGACCTTCTTTGATCCACCACAGTAATGTAAGCATCTTACTCTTATGATCTGTAGAAAAATTACATGTATACTGTATTGGAATATTGTGAATTTCATATATCTATACTTATACTTTCTTCTCTTTCTCCATAACATATTTAGTGTTGCTCTACCTTGCCATATTGGGTCCTGAAGAAGCCATGTAACTGGCGAAACGTTGACCTGGCAGACCTGGTTATCGGAAGCATACTGTTTCTACATTGATGCTATGTTATCCCTAAACCAATTTATAGAACAGTCTTTCAGTACCTAAAGTAGAGTTATTTGTAACATTATCCTGTGGATTGTTTGAAGACTGATATACCTTTGTTTTTATAAACTTTTTAATGTGTACGAATAAAGATACAATTTTCTTATAATTCTGGCTCATGCTGAGCCTTTAAAGTCCGGTTGTTTAGGTGGGATTTGGTTAAGCCAGCCCCACACATATCGACTACAGTATTTCATTTTTAATTGGCAACTTTTTGAATGAAGTTTGAATGAAGTGTACCCTTTGTTTGAAACATAACTTTCAGTTTTATAGTTGAATGGTTTTCACAGATTTCTAATTGTATTTAAACAAAGAACTACTACACTTGCCAAATCTTAACACAGTAGAAAATGCAGTTACTGCTTCAGAGGACTCTGTCACCCAATCTGGTTGATTATTGTCATGGGTACAGTAACTGTAGCTGTATTTGAAGCAAAGAAAAAAAACACAACACTTAGGACATTTATTTGCACTAACCACTTATTTTCTAGACCTCTCTTTTCATAAAAATGCAGGGAGCCGATTTACCAAAAGCTTGTCTTAAAATATGGAATATTATCTGTCACATACAGAACACGATAAAGTTGATTTACTAAAACTGGAGAGTCCAAAATCTGGTGCAGCTGTGCAGTCGCGTAGCGTAGGTTGTCAGCGCCTGGGGCAAGGCAAGTAATCTGCCCCCCCCCCTAACCTGCGGACTTTTAGCACTCCCTGAGTCGCTTCCTTTCCTACAATAGTACTGACCAACCTGATTTCTACACTGACCACTACACTAACCTACCCGATTCCTACACCGACCAACCTGATTCCTTCGCCGACCACTACACTGACCAACATGATTCCTATCCTGCCCACCCCACTACACTACACTTGTCCACTAAACTCCACTACACTGCCCACTAAACTCCACTAAACTACCCACTAAACTCCACTGCCCACCAAACTCCACTACACTGCCCAACCCACCACACTACACTACCCACTAAACTCCACTGCCCACCCCACTACACTACACTGCCCAACCCACCACACTACACTACCCACTAAACTCCACTACACTACACTGCCCACCCCACTACACTACACTGTCCACTATACTCCACTAAACTGCCCACTAAACTCCACTACACTACCCACCCCAGCACACTACAGTGCCCACCCCACCACACTGCCCACTAAACTCCACTACACTACCCACTAAACTCCACTGCCCACCAAACTCCACTACACTGCCCAACCCACCACACTACACTTCCCACTAAATTCCACTACACTACACTGCCCACCCTACCACACTATACTAACACTGCCCACCCCACCACACTGCCAAATAAACTCCACTACACTACCCACCCCACTGCCCACTAAACTCCACTACACTGCCCACCCCACTAAACTGTCCACTAAACTCCACTACACTGCCCACCCCACTACACTATATTGCCCACTAAACTCCACTACACTGCCCATTAAACTCCACTACACTGTCCACTAAACTTCACTACTCTACACTCCCCATCCCACCGCACTACACTACACTGTTCACTAAACTCCACTACACTACACTGCCCACCCCACCCCACTTACACTGTCCACTAAACTCCACTACACTGCCCACCCCACTTACACTACAATGCCCACCCCACTTACACTACAATGCCCACCCCACTACACTGCCCACCCCACTTACACTACAATGCCCACCCCACTTACACTACAATGCCCACCCCACTACACTGTCCACTAAACTTCACTACTCTACACTGTCCACTAAACTTCACTACACTACAATGCCCACCCCACTACACACCCCACTTACACTACAATGCCCACCCCACTTACACTACAATGTCCACCCCACTACAAAGCCCACCCCACTACAATGCCCACCCCACTACATTACACCCCACTTACACTACAATGCCCACCCCACTTACACTACAATGCCCACCCCACTACAATGCCCACCCCACTTGCACTACAATGCCCATCCCACTAAACTACACTGCCCATCCCACTAAACTACACTGCCCACTCCACTACACTGCCTACCCCACTACATTACACACCCCACTTACTCTACAATGCCCACCCCACTACACTGCAATGCCCACCCCACTCACACTACAATGCCCACCCCACTTACACTACAATTCACACCCCACTACACACTACAATGCCCACCCCACTTACACTACCTACCCTACTACACTACACTGCCTACCCAACTACATTACACACCCCACTTACACTACAATGCCCACACCACTTACACTACAATGCCCATCCACCATAAACTACAATGCCCACCCCACTAACACTACAATGTCCACCCCACTAACACACTGTTGTCCCGGTTTTGCAGTGATTTGTAGTGCATTTTAAATCCTGTTTTTACAATAAAGGCAACCATCAAGGTTTTTTGAGTGCGGCTGTCCATACCATAATTTATTTTCTTTTATATCCACCCCACTAACACTACACTACACTGCCACCCCACTACACTGCCCATCCCACTACACTACACTGCCCACCCCACTACACTGCCCACCCCACTACACTACAATGCCCACTCCACTTACACTACCCACCCCACTACACTACACTGCCCACCCCACTACACTGCCCACCCCACTACACTACACTGTCTACCCCACTACACTGCCTAACCCACACAAACTACAATGCCCACCCCACCACACTACCCACCCCTCTACACTGTCCACTAAACTTCACTACTCTACACTGCCCACCCCACTACACTACAATGCCCACCCCACTACACTACACTGCCCACCCCACCCCACTACACAACACTGCCAACCCCACTACACTACACTGCCCACCCCACTGCACTGTCTACCCCACTACACTGCACTGTCTACCCCACTACACTGCCTAACCCACACTTACACTACAATGCCCACCCCATTTACACTACAATGCCCACCCCACCACACTACCCACCCCTCTACACTGTCCACTAAACTTCACTACTCTACACTGCCCACCCCACTACACTGCCCACCCCACTACACTACACTATCCACCCCACTACACTACACTGCCCATCCCACTACACTGTCAGGCATGCTGCATGTTTGCTTGCTGGCTGAAATAAATGCATGGATCTGGATGTGGCATGACTAGTCTCCCTAACTGTTTGCTGGCTGGCGGCTGCTCCCTCCTCTGAGACGACTTACCTGCTTTTTTCATCGATCAGTCTGCCACAACGCCAACTGGGAAAGATTCACTGATGACGTTCCAGTTCCAGATCCGGCGCGGTCAGGCGGAGAGGAGGAGGAGACGATGGCGGCGGCTCAAATACAGAGGCGGGACGGGACGCCAGGAACAGCCTTCGCATATGCGAGACTCCTGGCCTGTCCGCGATCACGGACAGGCCAGGCCCGCCGCAGCATATGACCTCATTCGCCCAATCACAGGGCACCAGCTAAGATTAAACATGGCCGCCGGATCACAGGGGACACAGTGAATAGAAATTGGAGGATTGAGGCAAAGTGACACACAATGGTGCGGGTTTTTCACCCACCCAAATGTTGCGCCCAGGGCCACGGCACCCCCTGCCCCCCACACTACGCCACTGCAGCTGTGGATGGTAGCCAATTAGCTTCTAACTTCAGCTTGTTCAATTAAACTTTGGGGGGAGAAAAATTGGAAGCTGATTTCACCAGATTTATCACTTTTGAGTTTTAGTAAATCAACCCCAAAACCTTTTTCTTATTGTGGTCTCTGCTGACACTCCCTTGGTCAAAAGATCTCAGCGGAAGAGTTGATAACCAGAGATGGATTTTCCAGGCAATATAAGGCCTTTATTCAAGGAATGACTGTTCAATACATAAACCTGCACAAATAGATAAAAAGTGTGTGCATGTCTATGTCACTATCATTCTACAATACATAATGACCATCTAGCACAGGGATATGCAATTAGCAGCCCTCCAGCTGTTCCATAAGGCATAGCAAGACCCTGACAGCCACAAGCATGACACCCAGAGGCAGAAGCATGATGGGAATTGTAGTTTTGCAACAGCTGGAGGTCCGCTAATTGCATATCCCTGATCTAGCAGGTAGATCTTCAAACCACCATCTTATGCCTATAAGTACCTTCAGTAATATCAGAAAGCTATTGACAAGTGCAAGTAGAACAGGGGAGAAGAAAAGAAGATAAATAGAGACTTGCATACCTCTTTTTCAAGTCAAGATATCCCCAAGGATAATAGTCTTCATTTGAAGCATTTGTTAACCCCCCTAAAAAAAGATAAAGATGCTGTTCCTTTAAAGCATGTTATACAGCACAGTGCTTGTGCTGTGTCATTTGGCCCCCTGTAACACCTAAGAAACCTGGTTTATCCTGCCAGTTTCTACCCTCCCCTCTGTAAACTGACCACAGTTCATCATGGCTGCTGAGCCCCGACACCGTGGTCAGTTTACCTGCCTCTATCATCGGCAACCCTGCTCTCTGTTTCCTCTGTCCTCCTCCCCTCCCTGCCTGTAAGCTCGGTGTCCGTGCCCGCCCCCTCTCCTTCTGCTGCTCAAATTCGGGAACAATTTACATTATTCTCTTGGTTGATGAATCTAATGCCCCCCTGTGACTGTGCTTTATAAAAAATGCAGCCATATACCTTGTTTACAGAACGCAGATCTGCGATCACGTGACCCACCGTCTTTCTCCTCTCTCGCATTACAGCTGCAGCGGGTGGGGCCACCTTTCTCCTCCTCAAGACATTAGCGGGGATCCTTGGCCCTGCCCGCTGCAGCTGTCAGGCCGTGTGAGGAGAAAGACGGCGGATCGCGTCATTGCAGATCTGCCCTCTGTAAACAAGGTACAGGTATATAGCTGCATTTTTTATAAAGCACAGTCACAGGGAAAAATTAGATTCATCAACCAAGAGGATAATGTAATTGTACCCTGTGAGTTTACAAACACTTTGAGTGTAGGAACTATAAGATGCCTGTACTTATGAAAAACCTTTTTACAATTGCCATTACAAGTGCTCTGGAAGTCCCCCCTCCTCTTCTGGTCTGATCTGCAAAGCCTTTCTCTGGGACACTGAGGAATAGCCATGCCCCCTCAAATCCCACATTGCAACTACGTTACACTTGTTCACCTAATCCAAAAGTCAGTGCAGTACCATGTAATGGTGGTTAGCAGTGTTCATTTTTACGTCAAATGATGATTTAGTTTTAGTCATAGTTTTTTTACTTAAATGCTGTAGTCGTATTTTAGTCATCTGCTTTGTTTTAGTCGTATCTTTGTCAGTTAAAATCTAATGTGTTTAGTTAAATTGTAATGCATTATTTAAGCATTTCTCTAGAATTGTCAAACTCATTATATACTCTTGCAGTAAAAATCGAATAGCATGTTATTTATGATATTAAGGTTTGAACATGCACTACAGACACAGATTTAGCCGTTGTGATATATAACCAATGTTCATTTTGATGTCAAATTTCGATTTGGTTTTAGTCTTGACTAAAATGCCATTTCAGTTTTTCTCGTATTTTAGTAGACTAAAATAGTGTTAATTTCGTCTACAAGAATATTTCCGTCTACGAAATGAAAGCTGGTGGTTAGCTTATTTTCCAGTTATGAGATGGTCAGCACTTGCATGAACTATCACAAGGTATTAACAAAAAGAAGGAAAATTGAAAAGCAGAATTTTAAGACTGCCACTGTAATCCCAATGGGGAAAGAAGTATTTAAAGGTATAGATAAAATATCAAAACATTAAATATCATCATAAAAACATGTCACAAAGATAAGAAGCGCATGGGTGTGCCATAGTATGTACATTCTCCCATGGAATAATGAATGTGCTGTTATAACTGAAATCTTCTATCTGAAGGCCAGCACCAAGACATCACGGTGAATTGGATGCCTCATACCTCTCATGTGTTTGATTTGGATATATATTCCAAAGTTTTTTTTTTGATTGTTATATTTTTTTAAATGAAATTTATTATGTTTGAACTAGATTCTAAAATATGTAGTTAATATACATGCATGTAACATACAAACGTCCGTAAGTAAATGTATGAATTATAATGTACCTCCCAGTACCAACAGGAACTCCTGAGGAAGCTATTGACGAAACGCGTAGTGATCCATTGGTGCTGGCATTGTGATCCCATCGGCTGGCCTTCAGATAGAAGATTTCTGTTATTCATTATTCCATTCATTATTACTATGACACACCCATGCACTGATCTTTGTGACATGTTTTTATGATGATATTTAATATATTTTCATATTTTATCTATACCTTTGAGTACTTTTCTTTCCCCATTGGGATTACAGTGGCAGCCCAAAAGTCCGCTTTTCAATTTTTCCTTCTTTTTGTTTATACATTTGGATGTGGTGCCAGGCATTGCGGATTGTGTCTCTTTTTTTCTTTTAATATAAAATTTTACAAGGCATTGCCCTCAAATAAAACCTGGGCACTTTCTAAACCTTGTCTTAAATAATTAACAACAAATCTCACTTTTGATCGAAAATATAACTGGCTAGGGAGAATCTGATTGGTTGTTCTAGATATTACAGTCTGTTTTTATTTCAGACATATTTAGCACAAAAGGCCTCTGCAAGCTCTATAGCAGTACTTTATTGCATCCTTAACTATAGCTGAGAAATAAGTAATTTAGCATGGAGGAGAGCTAACCATTTAAAAGATTTGAACACAGCAGCCAAAGTACTTTGCAGAATCTCATTATAAAGTGTAGCCAGGTATATTATATAATAAAAGTTAGTACAGCGTGTCTAATGCACCATGTCGCACCTGCCGTATACATTAAGAGAATAGTAAAGACACCACTTTGTCCCTGCTAATCAATCTGTTGAATATATACATCGCCATTATTCACAGGCAATGTGTCTGAGTGATAAATGTGCATTTTCATAGCATTTGAAGTGCCAATTGAGAATAAAAGAAAAAGTACAGCTTCCGCATTATTCTCCAGCTGGTTGCACATTGAATCACAGAACAATAGAGCTGATTACAAAATTTGAATTTCTTGCATGAATGAGCTCTGTAGTTTAGACTTGGGAAGACTGCAGCCCTCCAGCTGATGAAGAAAAGCAGGTTTCAGCCTGTGCTACCAGGGTGCAGTTGAGAAAGCATATAATGGCTTGCAGTTCCTCAGCAGAGATGCGGTAACAGGTGTTACAGCTGTTATAGACAGCTTATGACTATGGTCTGACAATGTAGCCATTGTGGGATGGAGACCATGCAAAGAGTTGTGTCAAGCAGCTGAGCAACGCTTCTCTCTTACTGCAATGACCTCATAACAAGTCTGTGACCGTCAAAGTGTTAAAGGCCAATTCCAAACAAAATAAATCTCATTTGGGCAGGGTGTGACAAGAGTTTCATTGAAAGCTTACTTGGGTTGGTGATCAGAACAACTCAGCTGAAAAGCCAAAGTTGGCCTGTCATAATCACATTAAGTGTGGTTATCCAACCACGACTGGAACGTAGTCAAGAAGTGGTAAGAAATCCAACCCAATTAGCTCAGTGGCAACCTGCGATTCAGAGGAGAAGGAATTAAAAAACAGAATATCAAACCTATAGAAAAGTCAATGCCAGGACTGTCCCCTTGATTTCTCAAGCCTGGGTCATAGAGACAGCTTTTTATGCAAGCACCTTGTGAGACTGATTTTTTCAGCTCTTTCACTGGGGGATTTGTTTCCCCATCTTGACCAACTCCATCTAAACCCAAAGCAAAAATTTAATAAATCGCATCTGACAAGTCATCATATGTAGCGTCTGCAAACGTTTTATTTTTTCAGGTATTTTCCCTTTATTATGTCGCTTCCTGTCCCATCGTGTCTACACTAATTTGTCCATTGTATCTAGAGAGGAAACCATAGTTGCTACACATGCTAGATTTTGAACATGTCTGGCTTTGTTCATCTCCACCACATTTTGGATTGATGAGACTAGTAGTTTTTACAATAAAAAAATAAGGTTCTTTGTGCATTCTTATATGCCCACATGAAGTGACCAGGACACTGCATTTCTGGCAAGATCAACAGATACTTTCTGTACTTGCTGATACTGTTCTTAGCCTGAAAAGTAAAAAAAAAATCCAACCACCACATCATTCATTCATCCATCCATCAAAGACTGGTAAGCTGCAATACATAAAATGATCGTGTTTTTTTGGTTTAGGCTGGCCATACACGATTCCCTCATCAACATGGATAGTACCAACAGTGGAATCTCTCCATGCCGAGCTATTGTCTGCTCCCAGCGGGAGAGCGGGTGAAACCGTCCTCACCGGGAGAAGACAATGATTATCGCTAGCTGCTAGTGACAATCGTAAGAGAATGTGGCAGGCTGGTTGTACCCATGTTGATCGATCGATCAACTTGGTACATTCAGCCGCCCAATAATGGTTCGAATCTCAGCCAGTTCCTGCTAAACAGGCCGAGATTCAAACCGTGTATGGCTGGCCCTAGGTACACTTTAAATTTAGCAAAAAAAAAAAAAAACACACAAGCCCCTCCCAAGTTGGACAAATGGAAGACACTTGTTAATTCGGCCCTACCATTATATAAGGCTGCTTAAAGCAGTGGGGGATGTTTCACCAAATTTTAGAAAGTATGGTCTCCTTGGTTGGCAACCTCAGATATGGCTGACTTAGATACAACCTTGAACATTTTGTTGCCCTACATCTCTGAGCCAATTCCATCCTCTATTATACACTAAGGTGGTCTGATTAGTATGACTTAGTATGATTTATCCCCTTCCGGGACCATTCCCAGATTACCCTAGGTCCCACTATGAACATGCCCTGCTGCTAAGGCATAATTGTACTTGTCCCTGGTGCATCATACTGTTTATTCAGGCATCTGGCGTTCTTTTGTACTATAGTAATCTGCTGAGCCTCTGTCATTGTCATTTGGATTTTTACATTGAGCATTAATGTTTATTTAGACAGTGTGGAACACAATGTAAAATTGACACGGGTAACCACTATAGCTGTGTTTTGTTTGATTTCTTGTGTTGTCATGCAAAAAACACAATGAAAAAGAATGTTTAAAAATTTGAAAAAAGGAACTTGATGGCACCCACCTTCATTTTTAAGTGTCAGAAATTTTCCTGATACCTCGTGAAATGGAAAGCTGAAGATCCCTATGATTACTTACCAGGGGATTCTCCAGCACAGGACATACAATGAAGAGGAGCTAAAGGTATACTGTATATCACACTCCATTATTTTCTTGTTACAGTGATAATCACTTAACAGTCTATGCAGGGGCTCATTAACCTTATTTCCAATGAATGCTTACCCTCACTAGATCAGTGTAACCAGTTTCTTTTGCAGTCCACCACGGTTGAGCTTTCAGTCCATTTACATTGTACAACGATCGCTGCCAGACAGAAGCAAAGTGTCCTTTCTTGTGGCCAGCCTCATACCACGTGTATGCCTGGAAAATACAATCACCTTTACTATTACCCCATTCAGGACAAGGTTTAGTAAACAGCTTAATATTGCAAGAGGTACTTTTATTCAAATGTTTCCTTCAAGGCAACCAGCCACCCACTATTCACAAAATAAACTGCTCTTAGTTCAGATGTGCACACACATTGTTCTGTACACTCTCCGATGTGCACTGTTCTTTTTTTTTTATTTTATTTTTTTATATTTTATTTTTATTAACTTTTGTCAATAACCATAACAAAAAAAAAGAGCTATTATACAACACTCTTTCCTAAGCAATAGGAAAATCATTGAACAAAAAGTTTATTTCCAATCTTCTTTCTCCCAAGACCCATCTTACCCAATCCCCAAAATATTCGATTTCCCTACACCTCCGCTCCCCCCTCCACTCTCCATGTCACCCCCCTGTCACAGAGGGGGGCAGGGAGAGAAACAAAACAAGAGAGGGAGGGAGAGGGGGAAGAGGGAAAAAAAAAAAAAAAAAAAACACTGTTCTTTACACACTCCGATTTATACACATTGCTCTTCACACGCTCCGATATATACATACAGCTCTGTACGCCATCTAATTTATATAAACACTGCTCCCCACACCCTGCAATATATACATACACTGCTCTGTACACTCTCTCACACTCTATACACACACACCAACGCAGGAACACATAAATATACAGTATCTCACAAAAGTGAGTACACCCCTCACATTTTTGTAAATATTTTATATCTTTTCATGTGACCACATGAAGAAATTACACTTTTCTAAAATGTAAATTAGTGAGTGTATAACAGTGTAAATTGGCTATCCCCTTAAAATAACTCAACACACAGCCATTAATGTCTAAACCACTGGCAACAAAAGTGAGTACACCCCTAAATGAAAATTTCCAATTTGGGCCCAAAGTGTCAAAATTTTGTGTGGCCACCATTATTTTCCAGCACTGCCTTAGCCATCTTGGTCATGGAGTTCACCAGAGCTTTACAGGTTGCCAATGGAGTCCTCTTCCACTCCTTCATGACGACATCACAGAGTTGGTGGCTATTAGAGATCTTGCGTTTATCCACCTTTTGTTTGAGGATGCCCCACAGATGCTCAATAGGGTTTAGGTCTGGATACATGCTTGGCCAGCTCATCACCTTTACCCTCAGCTTCATCAGCAAGGCAGTGGTTGTCTTGGAGTTGTGTTTGGGGTCGTTATATTGGAATACTGCCCTGCGGCCCTGTCTCTGAAGGGAGGGGATCATGCTCTGCTTCTGTATGTCACAGTACATGTTGGCATTCATGGTTCCCTCAATGAACTGTAGCTCCCCAGTGCCGGCAGCACTCATGTAGCCCCAGTTCATGACACACACCATGCTTGAGTGTAGGCAAGACGCACTTGCTTTGTACTGCTCACCTGGTTGTCGCCACTCACGCTTGACACCATCTGAACCAAATATGTTTATCTTGGTCTCATCAGACCACAGGACATGGTTTCAGTAATCCATGAACTTAGTCTGCTTGTCTCCAGCAAATTGTTTGCGGGCTTACTTGTGCATCCTCTTTAGAAGAGGCTTCCTTCTGGGACGACAGCCATGCAGACCAATTTAATGCAGTGTGCGGCGTATGGTCTGAGCACTGACAGGCTGACCCCCCACCCCTTCAATCCTTGCAGCAAAGCTGGCAGCACTATACATCTATTACTCAAAGACAACCTCTGATTATGACGCTGAACACATGCACTCAACTTCTTTGGTCGACCATGGCGAGGCCTGTTCTGAGTGGAACCTGTCCTGTTAAACCGATGTATGGTCATGGCCACCGTGCTGCAACTCAGTTTCAGGGTCTTGGCAATCTTATAGCATATGCCATCTTTATGTGGAGCAACAATTCTTTTTTTCAGATGCTCTTCAGAGAGTTCTTTCCCATGAGGTGCCATGTTGAACTTCCAGTGACCAGTATGAGAGAGTGAGAGCGATAACACTAAATTTAACACACCTGCTCCCCATTCACACCTGAGACCTTGTAACACTAACGAGTCACATGACACCGGGGAGGGAAAATGGCTAATTGGTCCCAATTTGAACATTTTTACTTAGGGGTGTACTCACTTTTGTTGCCAGCAGTTTAGACATTAATGGCTAAACTGGAATGTACACTACTTTGATATGTACAAATTGCTACTGTAAATACACGACTCTGATATACTGAATACACACTGCTATGTATACAGCTTCGACATACACAAACTTGCTACATACACTATTACAATATAGACACATTGCTCTGTACAACCTCCAATGTGTACATACATGTACAACCCTGGCATATAATTATTGTTCTGTACACCTTCTGATGTACACAATATTATCTACACTCTCCAAAATATACACATTCTGTGTACACCCTCCAATATATACAGATTGCTCTATTCACCCTCCACTATATATACACAATTATGTACACCCTCTAAAATCTACACATTGCTCTGTATACCCTCTGATCAGTACACACACTGCTCTGTACACCCTGCAGGGCCAGTGCTACTACTAGGCGAACTAGGCAGTCGCCTAGGGTGCACTGCTGTCTAGGGCGCAGCCACGGCCACTGATTCATACTGTTTGACCTTGACCTACAGTAGTCCCTGTCGTAGTATTTTTATTTTTTGGATGCCTGGGCTTTGGGGTCATGCAGACAGGTTGTCCCACACTCCCTGCTTGCTCCATTGTCTGGAGCGCTGTATGCCACCGCCCTGCCCTCTTTCAAGATGGCAACGGCAGTAATTGGTTCTGCTGTGGGTCTTGGACTGGGCCAGCACTATGCACCAGATGGAATACTGGTGTGGGCGGTGCGTCCTCTCCTGTGGATGGTGCAGTTGGACTGGTAAGCCTGTTACAGCCTTGTGTTCATTCAGGGGAGTTTTTTAATCTCATTTATTTCTTCACAGATATAACTTTGCACTGGGGGGGTGCAAGAAGCTGGTCTTGCCTAGGGTACAAAATAGTCTAGCAATGGCCCTGACACCCTGCAATATATACCACACTCTGTATACCCTATGTTCTATGCACATACCCCAGGACACCCTCTCACTCAATCCTGTGAAGCAGATGAAGAGGAATCTAGAGTGGGGAAAGGCATAGATCAGAATGAAGTGAGTCCATAGAGCATCTACTGTAAATGCCAGCTATGACTAAGCACCGTACCTGGTGTGAAACATGTCAGCGGCTGTGCAGTTAGTCTGTACCTACCTTTGATGTCTTGATTTTAATTTTTCAATAAAGTTGAGTATTTGGAGTGCAGCTATACAGCTATTTATTTTTTTCCAAATGCCAGAGGGACCCTGGACCTGGCAACAAACCTGTCAAGTTTGTTGTTGAACCTGGAGACCGGGAGTTCACGTCCGGCGTCCCTTACCTGTGGCAAAGGGTTTGATAAATGCTGGATAGAGGGCCATCCCTCTGGATCCAGACACTGACCATTGGGTAAACCAGCCTGTCATTTTTAAACGCCTGGGATGTGGATGGCAGAAAATACCATAATGGGAAGTTCAGCCCAAGAACACCCCCCATAAATAGGGAGGCAAAGAACAACCTTGCATTCTCTAGCAAAACTTCTGTATCCACAGGAACAAGCTGAGAATTGAATGGGCTGTAAAAGGTCAATTAATTAATAACTTTAACTTAGATTTTATGGTTTTATTCATGCTATTCAGTTTGTGCCAGTTTCCTCATCTTACAAAACATCTATTCATCTATGCAATAGTACTGCTGTGTGAAAAGGCTGTTATACATTCAGTCACATTTTAAGTATACTGTATAGAAGTCAAATGTGAACATCGGTGTAGTAACCAAAGGAAAATCAAATATGTTTATTGGCCACGGGCAGGGCCGTTTTAAAGAATTTGGGGGCCCCAAGAAAAATGGACATGGAGGCCCCCCCAACCCCCCCGCACGCACGCAAAGCCTACAGAAACCACAGCATAGCCATACAGTTTAAGTTCACCCACACCCCTGTGTTCTTCTTACTCCCCCCCCCTCCCTGTGTTCTTCTTACTCCTTCCCATCAAATGCAGCCACTGTGCCCCATCAAACGCAGCCACTGTGCCCCATCAAAATGCAGCCACTGTGCCCCATCAAACGCAGCCACTGTTGCCCATCAAACGCAGCCACTGTTGCCCATCAAACGCAGCCACTGTTGCCCATCAAACGCAGCCACTGTTGCCCATCAAACGCAGCCACTGTTGCCCATCAAACGCAGCCACTGTTGCCCATCAAACGCAGCCACTGTTGCCCATCAAACGCAGCCACTGTTGCCCATCAAACGCAGCCACTGTTGCCCATCAAACGCAGCCACTGTTGCCCATCAAACGCAGCCACTGTTGCCCATCAAACGCAGCCACTGTTACCCATCAAACGCAGCCACTGTGCCCATCAAAGCAGCCACTGTTGCCCATCAAATGCAGCCATTGTGCCCCATCAAATGCAGCCACTGTAACCATCATATGCAGCCACTGTGCCACATCAAATGCAGCCACTGTGCCCCATCAAATTCAACCACTGTGCCCCATCAAATGCAACCACTGTGCCCATCATATGCAGCCACTGTGCCTCATCATATGCAGCCACTGTGCCCCATCAAATGAAGCCACTGTGCCCCATCAAATGAAGCCACTGTGCCCCATCAAATGAAGCCACTGTGCCAATCATATGCAGCCACTGTGCCAATCATATGCAGCCACTGTGCCCATCAAATGCAGCCACTGTGACACCTACTCCAGACACGGACACCTAAATAGGGGGTGGGCACGGTGGCCATGGATAGATTCATGCAAGGCAGGAATCTATTAATTTTACATATAGGGGGTGGCATGATGGAGGGGGCAGCACCCTTAATGGACAGGCCACCACTGCACTGGTGTTATGGCGGTTTTCCATAGCCGCAGTCCCTCAGACTTCTTTTAGGTTGTGCGTTTTTGCTGCATTTTCTGGAATTGCACCAAAGATGCAGCATGCAGGACTTTTTGTGCACTTTCAGAACATGCAGCAAAAAATGTACAACCTAATAGAAGTCTATGGGACCGGGGGTAACATGCAGGAAGACAGTGCCAGTACACCAGCATTGCGGCCAAACTGCAGCATGCCAGCATGAACCCACATCAAAAAACATAGGAGGGCAAGAAACTGTCACAGGCTGCAGTGCTAGTAATAACAGGCTGCTAGTAATATGCAGAGAGGGGGGGAGAGAGCAGGAAGGGAGGGAGGAGAAGCTCACTTGTCACTTACTTGGTGGCAATAGACAGTCCCAGAAGGCTCACTTTTTTTTTTGTTAAGGCTGTGGATGCCGAGGCGACTGCTCTGTTTTAACTTTCCCACCCACACATCTTCTTCACAGACAACACACGAGCTGCCAGGAGTGTGGGCGTGGAAAGAAAGAGCAGATCCACCCAGCCTCTGATAGAGCTTCGTGTGGAGGAGGGAGGGGCTGGGCTAAACTCTGTAACACACAGACTGTCAGCCCAGAACAGAGCTCATCGCTGCAGTACTGAACCTGGACTCAGTGTGCACTTCCTGTTAGTCCGGCCGGGAACAGGAAACTGAATCTCCTATACCGCGCGGTACCCGGCCGGACTGACAGGAGGAAGAGGAGTTTGGCCACGCTACAGCCTGGGAAGGAGAAGTTGGGGGCCCAAGGCCAGCTCGGGGCCCCAAGCAATTGTTTGTTTTGCCTGTCCTGTAGCGACGGGCCTGGGCACGGGGTATAATATGACAATTACAAACACAGTAATTACACTGGATGTTGGAATATTTGAGCCAATATTTTAATTTTGGAGCTATTTAAATAATTCTGAAGCATCAGGGAGAATTTATACCTCTTTGTCTCCAGCCCTCTGAAGGGCATCCCCCAAGTGGAAGTAAAAACGACCATCATCAGTACCAGGCTCTTCTGACAATAGCCCATCCTAAAAAGAATTCAATCAGTTAATCAAAAATAAAATCAATAAATACCTTATACAATTATAGAAAAGAATGTAACCTGGCATGCCAGAATGCAGTTAAACTGTTATAAATTTTAATTGTATGCACACTGTATAGTTAAAGTTTTTTTTTTTAGCTTTGGATAAAGTAGGGAAGGGTTAAGACCTCTGCTAAGCTATAATGTTGCTGTCTGTGTACCACTGGAGAAATTGCCTTTCACGTTCTGCCCTAGAGAAGCAACAAAAAGCTAGAGGAAATCTCCCAAAGTAATGGGAACTCTCAACTTAGACAGTAGTCTCCGAAACAGGTGTCCCCATCAGCTTTCCCCTTACCTTATGTTCTGGGGCAGCTTGAATTAACCCTCACTTCTTTTTTATGTGACAATGGTCACCAGTACAAATAGTAAAATGACACAGAGGACAATAAAAACTCGACAGAGGATATAAACCTTCCCCGCTTTATCCAAAACTGAAAAAAATAATAATATGATACCCTCTAAACAGTTGTCTAATACTAAGAGTGGACAGGTACCCATTACATTAGGATATGCAGAAATTTGCGGACCATACAACAAACTGTGATATACTGAAAATAACTTACTCTTAAGTAAGGAATACTTTCAGCAATCTTGTTATCTGCTTTGAGGATAAATCCATAATGTACTTTGGCAAATCCATTACTGGGATCCTGTGATAAAACCTAGAAAAAAATAATAAAAAAATAAATAATGAAAATTTGAATTATGATGAGAACATTACAGACACATGTGACGGGTATCTTCATAGGCAGAGACGTTCCCATTTTACACTGGTACTTCCAGAAACAGTGCTCATAAGGAGGAATGAGGCAAGATGTACAGTAATAGCTAACTTTATAGCCAAGTAATTTCAAATTTGTTTGTGTTTGTAGGTGGCATGTGAGACTGCAATGTGGGTGGGGCGGGGGGCTCTGGGTCTTTAATGACAGGGTTGGGAGGACATTTGTAGTGATCCTTTAGCGCAGCCTTCTCATCTTTTTAACATGATGGAACTTATGAAATAGCTTTCCATTCTCAGGGAACCTCTGCTAATAATTTAATATAATAAAATAATAATATAATAATTATATGTACAGCTTAGGTTACATTAACGTGTTCACGGAGAAGAATGCTCCTTACGTTTATGGTCATTGGTCAAAAAGATCATTGTTGTCTGTGGTTACTTATCTGAGAAGCATAAATTGTTCATTGCCTAAAGCCTGAGACACACACTAGTTTATTTTTTGTTCAACCCAGAGCTGAACACTGTTTATTGTCACTTCATGGGGTCTTTGACTTTACTCAACAGCAGCAGCTTCAATTTATATTGGTACATATAAAAACATATCCATAAAAAAAAATTGGGATTAAAATTTTACAGGCAGTGAAGCACTTATAACCATAGCACGGGTATTTTTACCATTTCACTTAAAAAAACCTGACAGCTCTGGTCGGAGCCACTGTACTATCAATCCGACGTTAGTGCAGTGATCTCCCCTGCTGTTCTGACAGGGCGATGGCCCCCCTGCATAACCCACCCCTTGTAGGATGGCCACTAATCCCAAAGAACAACCTCAGCCACTAAAACGTTCGGTTTGTGAAAAGCAATGATACTCTAATACACAAGCTCTCTCAATCAGTAGCATTTATACTGTACCTAATGAAGTATTAGGGGGGCACTTTTACTTGCTAAAGAAAATTATAGCAATTTGAATTGTAACAGGCAATACATCATATATAAAATCGATCTGTGTAAACATTTTAGTCATTTAAAAATATAAAAGGTAGTTACTGGGGTTACTGCTACACAGGCAAAGTGACAGGGTCCCTTAAAGCCCACCCTGTCTTATACTCAACTCTCACAGTGATTCTTCGATGCTCTTTTTTCTGTAACTGTCACTGCAAAATACAGTGGGTACGGAAATTATTCAGACCCCCTTAAATTTTTCAGTCATTTGCTAAAATCATTTAAGTTCATTTTTTTTCCTCATTAATGTACACACAGCACCGCATATTGACAGAAAAACACAGAATTGTTGACATTTTTGCAGATTAATTAAAAAAGAAAAACTGAAATATCACATGGTCAACATGAAAAATGTAAGTGGGTCTGAATACTTTCCGTACCCACTGTATCTGAGTGGCTGTTGTATCTCTTAGGAGAGCTACAACAGAGGGTTACATACTGTACCCTAATACAGCTGAGAAACACTACTTTGAAGTGTAATCTCCAAGTTTATATGCGCCCGATTGGACATGCCAAAGCCTCCACACAAAAACACTTGTATAGCACGTGTGAATATCCAATATGTTTTGCAAAAAAGAACAAAGGAGTTGTCATTAGTTACCTTAGAGCTGCTTAGATACAAAACACATAGGATCTGGGAAAGCCACCCTGAATATGATGAACTTCCACATAAGATTACTGTGTGAAGTCTCTGATCCAAGATGAGGACTGGGTGAAGTCTCTGATCCAAGATGAGGACTGGGTGAAGTCTCTGATCCAAGATGAGGACTGGGTGAAGTCTCTGATCCAAGATGAGGACTGGGTGAAGTCTCTGATCCAAGATGAGGACTGGGAGAAGTCTCTGATCCAAGATGAGGACTGGGTGAAGTCTCTGATCCAAGATGAGGACTGGGTGAAGTCTCTGATCCAAAATGAGGACTGCGTGAAGTCTCTGATCCAAGATGAGGACTGCGTGAAGTCTCTGATCCAAGATGAGGACTGCGTGAAGTCTCTGATCCAAGATGAGGACTGCGTGAAGTCTCTGATCCAAGATGAGGACTGCGTGAAGTCTCTGATCCAAGATGAGGACTGCGTGAAGTCTCTGATCCAAGATGAGGACTGCGTGAAGTCTCTGATCCAAGATGAGGACTGCGTGAAGTCTCTGATCCAAGATGAGGACTGCGTGAAGTCTCTGATCCAAGATGAGGACTGCGTGAAGTCTCTGATCCAAGATGAGGACTGCGTGAAGTCTCTGATCCAAGATGAGGACTGCGTGAAGTCTCTGATCCAAGATGAGGACTGCGTGAAGTCTCTGATCCAAGATGAGGACTGCGTGAAGTCTCTGATCCAAGATGAGGACTGCGTGAAGTCTCTGATCCAAGATGAGGACTGCGTGAAGTCTCTGATCCAAGATGAGGACTGCGTGAAGTCTCTGATCCAAGATGAGGACTGCGTGAAGTCTCTGATCCAAGATGAGGACTGCGTGAAGTCTCTGATCCAAGATGAGGACTGCGTGAAGTCTCTGATCCAAGATGAGGACTGCGTGAAGTCTCTGATCCAAGATGAGGACTGCGTGAAGTCTCTGATCCAAGATGAGGACTGCTCAATCAAACCGGTAGTTAGGAAGTTGCTATCAATATGCTTAGAAGCATTGTAAAGATGGATATCCAAGCCAGGCTTTTTTTTAACCAGGGTGCCTTTGCAAAATACCCAGAAATTGCCCAAAAACTGTATACAAGCCAGAGGGTGGATCAAGCCTGCCTATTAATTACACAAAGCCACAGGTTTTCATTGTGCACCATTACAGCCTTCTAGCCATCAATCTCCTAACAACCAATGATGTCATTGGATGATAAGGAGGACTTCGGGCACCTGCCCCTCTCCATCAGCACTGGGGTCACATTAGAAGAGTGAGGGAGAAGAGAAACATTGGAATACTAATCAGTACCAGTGTGCAAAGATGTACACTCACCGGCCACTTTGTTAGGTACACCATGCTAGTACCGGGTTGGACCCCCCTTTTGCCTTCAGAACTGCCTTAATTATTTGTGGCATAGATTCAACAAAGTGTTGGAAACATTCCTCAGATTTTGGTCCATATTGACATGATAGCATCACTCAGTTGCTGCAGATTTGTTGGCTGCACATTCATGATGCAAATCTCCCATTGCACCACATCCTAAAGGTACTCTATTGGATTGAGATCTGGTGACTGTGGAGGCCATTGGAGTACAGTGAACTTATTGTCATGTTCAAGAAACCAGTTTGAGATGATTTGAGCTTTGTGACATTGGGCATTATCCTGCTGGAAGTCGCCATCAGAAGATAGGTACACTGTAGTCATAAAGGGATGGACATGGTCAGCAACAATACTCAGGTAGGCAGTGGCATTTAAACAATGCTCAATTGGTACTAAGGGGCCCAAAGTGTGCCAAAAAAATATCCCTCACACCATTACACCACCACCAGCCTGAACCGTTGATACAAGGCAGGATGGATCCATGCTTTCATGTTGTTTACGCCAAATTCTGATCCTACCATCTGAATGTTGCAACTGAAATCGAGACTCATCAGACCAGGCAACGTTTTCCAATCTTCTATTGTCCAATTTTGATGAGCCTGTGCGAATTGTAGGCTCAGTTTCCTTTTCTTAGCTGACAAGAGTGGCACCCGGTGTGGTCTTCTGCTGCTGTAGTCCATCTGCTTCAAGGTTCGATGTGTTGTACATTCAGAGATGGTATTCTGCATACCTTGGTTGGAACGAGGGGTTATTTTAGTTACTGTTGCCTTTCTCGTAATAGTCTGCCCATTCTCCTCTGACATCAACCAGGCATTTTTGTCCACGCAACTGCCGCTCACTGGATATTTTCTCTTTTTCTGACCACTCTCTGTAAACCCCAGAGATGGTTGTGTGTTAAAAAAAAACAGAATATGAGCAGTTTTTGAAATACTCAGACTAGCCCGTCTGGCACCAACACCCATACCATGTCACTTAATACCTCTTTCTTCCCCATTCTAAAGCTCGGTTTGAACTTCAGAAAGTCGTCTTCACCACGTATAGATGCCTAAATGCATTGAGAGGTTGCCATGTGATTGGCTGTATAGCAATTTGTGTACCTAATACAACAGCATAACAGGTGTACCTAATAAAGTGGCCAGTGAGTGTATTTGCTTTGGAAGAAAAAAATCACTGCTAATGTTTGGTGTCCTACGCATGTGGATGTTGCTGCATTATGCAAAACTATTCGTTTTTTTTTATTATTTTAGAATGGGGTGCCTCAAGATTGTGTGAAATTTTAAAGAGTGACTTGACTGAAAAAATAGGATTTTTATAACAGCTTACCTGTAAAATCCTTTTCTTGGAGTACATCACGGGACACAGAGCGACATAGTCATTACTAATGGGTTATATAGATACCGTCAGGTGCTGGCACTGGCAACTTCCAAAACCGGAAGTACCCTCCCCTATATAAGCCCCTCCCATCCGGGAGCACCTCAGTTTTGTAGCAAAGCAATAAGTGTCCCCAAAGAGGGGTGGGAGCTCTGTGTCCCGTGATGTACTCCAAGAAAAGGATTTTACAGGTAAGCTGTTATAAAAATCCTATTTTCTTTTTCGTACATCACGGGACACAGAGCGACATAGTCATTACTAATGGGATGTCCTAAAGCAATGCCAAATGAGGGGGGGGATACACCATATATAAGCTGAGCGCTATCAGACATGAGGATCTTTTGCGGCCTGCAACACACTGTGCCCAAAGGCGACATCCTCCTGACTTCTAACGTCCACCTGGTAGAACCTAGTAAACGTGTGTACTGAAGACCATGTTGCGGCCTTACAGATTTGAGCCAGGGAGGCCTGGTGATGCACTGCCCATGAAGTTCCAACTGCTCTCGTGGAGTGCGCCCTAACTTTGAACGGAGGCGGTCTATTTCTCAAGCCATAGGCTTGTATTATGACCTGTCGAATCCACTTGGCTAAAGTAGATTTTGACGCTGCCTGACCCCTTCTGGGGCCTTCCGGCAGAATAAACAAAGTATCCGTTCTGCGAATCTGAGCAGTGGCTTTTAGATAAGCTTTAACTGCTCTTACTACATCCAAAGAATGCAATAACTTTTCCTCTACCGAAGTAGGTTTGGGGAAAAAAGAAGGAAGAACCACATCTTGGTTCAAATGAAACCTCGATACCACCTTAGGAAGAAAGGCTGGATGAGGACGTAACACTACTCTGTCCTTATGGATAACCAGATATGGCTCCCTACAGGACATAGCTGCTAATTCCGATACTCTTTTAGCCGAACAAATGGCTACTAGAAAAATCAATTTCCTGGTGAGAAGCACCAAGGAAATATGCTGTAATGGTTCAAATGGTTGTTTCTGTAGAACCGACAGAACCAAGTTTAGATCCCATGGACATATGGGAATATTAACCGGAGGACTAATACGCATCACTCCTTGTATAAAGGCTTTGACTAGTGAATGCGAAGCCAAGGGCCTTTGAAAAAATATTGACAAGGCCGAAATCTGACCCTTGATAGTACTCAAGGCAAGCTTCCTATCTACAGCCCATTGTAGGGAGTCCAGACTCCTACCTATTACGTACTTACGTGGATGCCATTTCTTGGCTTCACACCAGGCGATGTACGCCTTCCAGATTCTATAGTAGATCTGCCTGGATACCGGCTTCCTGGCATTGATCATGGTAGATACCACAGAATTAGAGAGCCCTCTCTTTTTTAGAATGTGGGCTTCAATAGCCAGGCCGTCAAACCTAGGGCTGGTAAGGAAGGGTGGTATATCGGTCCTTGCGAAAGCAGGTCCGGACGATGTGGGAGAGTCCAAGGACTCCCCACTGACATTTTACAATCTCCACGTACCACGCTCTTCGGGGCCACGCTGGAGCCACCAGAATCATTGGTTTCTTTTCTACCCTGATTCTGCGGAGTAATCGAGGTAACCATTGTGGCGGTGTGAATGCATATATCAGCTTGAACTGATCCCAAGGGAACACTAGGGCATCCGAGCCGCAAGCTAGGGGATCCCTTGTCCGAGAGACAAACCTGTCCCCCTTTGCGTTGAATCTGGATGCTAGAAGATCTACATCCGATGTTCCCCACCGCTGACATATTGTCCAGAAAACCTCGGGGTGAAGGGACCCTTCCTCTGGGCCTAATTGCTGGCGACTTAGAAAGTCCGCCTTCCACTTCTCCACTCCTGGAATGAATACCGCAGATATGGCTGGGACATATTTTTTCTGCCCATTTCAGGATGTAATTTACTTCCCTCTGGGCTGCACGACTCCTGGTGCCCCCCTGATGATTGATATATGCCACTGCTGTGGCATTGTCTGACAGGGGACCCTTGGAGTTTGGATGTCCATGCTACTAGGGCATACCGGGCTGCTCGTATCTCTAAGAGATTGATGGGCAGGGCCTTTTCTGCATCCGACCATCTGCCCTGGAGAGACTATTGCTCCAGTACTGCTCCCCAGCCTATAAGGCTGGCATCTGTAGTGACCACCTCCCAAGAAATCGGACTGAAGGATTTCCTTTTTTCCAGATTCTGGGAAACCAACCACCAACGGAGGCTCTTGCGAACGGAAGGGGACAAGGACATTGTAAGTCTAGGCCTGAATTTTTTTGTTCCAGGCTGACAGTATGGCCCCTTGCAAATTCCTTGAATGGAATTGACCGTAGGGTACTGCTTCGAATGATGCCACCATTTTTCCCAGCAGCCTCATATACAGGCGTATGGACGGTTGTCTTTTTTGTACCCACTAAGTGGATCAAATCTTTCAAAGACAACACCTTTCCTCGAGGCAAGAATATTTTTCTCTGGCCTGAATCCAACCTTAGCCCCAAGTATTCCAGACTTTTGAATTTTTAGGGCTGACTTGTCTCGGTTGATAATCCAACCGTGAGATTCCAGATACCTGATTGTCTTGTGAACGACCACGCCTAGTTTTTTCACTGAGTGGTCTATCAGCAACAAGTCATCCAGATATGCCATTATCATTACACCTTGTGTTCTTAGATTGGCCAATAAAGGGCCAGAATTTTTGTAAACACTCGTGGTGCTGTGGCCAAACCGAAGGGTAAGGCTCTGAACTGAAAATGGCGCCCTTCTACTGCAAAGCGTAGAAATTTTTGGTGGACTGGAAAGATGGGAATGTGCAAATAAGCATCCTTGATGTCGATCGTGGCTAACCAATCCTCCCCTTGTAGGGCAGTGGCCACCGATCGGATCGACTCCATCGGAAAGACCTGATATACAGGAATTTGTATGGCCCTTTTAGAATTAATATGGGCCTCCCGTCCGCGTTTGCTTCGGGACTGTAAAGAGGTTTGAGTAAAACCCGAACCCTCATTCTTCCAGGGGAACCTCCATAATTACTCCTTGGAGCAATAGTTGTTCTAGTGCCAACAGGAGGGACTCTCTCTTCCGGGGATCCCTTGGCACGTTTTGACCTCAAAAATGGGAAGGAGGAGAGTCTTTTAACTCCAAACTGTATCCCAAACCTACTGCGGAGAGCACCTATCTGTCTTGATCGTGTCCCGCCAGGTCTCTTGCGAACAACTGGAGTCCTCCCCCCACCCGACTGAGTGGGGGCTTCAATGAATTTAACTTTGGGGGAGGTTTTGTACCTCCCCTGACCCAGGGTTTCTCATTACCCTGCTACTGTCCCTGTTTTTTACCCCCGGGATTTGACCGAGGAGGCCGTCGGAACTGTTACACAGCCGATGCCCCAGGGACTGGAGAAGCAGGCCTCTTAAAGAGGGACCTCTAACTCTGCTTTTAACCGGCAAGAGCGTATTTTTACCGCTGGAAATTTTCTGGATATATTTGTCCAGGTTTTCCCTGAATAAGCGTTCACCATGAAATGGGACGCTAACCAGCCATTCTTTACAGGGAGCTTCAGCAGACCAGTTTTTGAGCCATAGGAGCCTACGCGTATGTACTATAGACAGCGTAAGGCGGGGGGCCTGATGGACTGAATCCTCTATGGCGTCAACCGCAAAGCCTAAGGCTCTAGGTAGATCAGCTAGGGCAAAGCCTGCTGATCTGTCAAGTCCCTCAAGACCTGTTTCAACTGATCCTTCACTGCTTAGCAGACCCCAATAGCTGCTACTGCTGGTTGTATCACCAAGCAGATTTTCATAAGGACTCCAATCTTTTATTTATTGGGTTCTTGAACATTTGGACATTATCCACTGGACATGTCAGTGATTTATACATACAAGAGATGGCTGCGTCCACTGTAGGGACCTTCCATTTTTTTTTTTTTTTTGATGAACTTATCCTCCATGGGATAGACCACCGGAAATCTCTTGGGGGAATAAATATTTTCTCAGGACATTCCCAATCCTGGTAAATGAGCCCTTTCAGTAAAGGGTGAAGTGGAAAAGAACAGACAGTCTGGGGGCTTCTAGCGACCCCAACGAGGATACAGTAGTGGTTGATGGTTCCGCAAGGTGCATTTTTAAATGCTGATCGGACCATGTTAGTCAGAGACTGAACCCATAATCTTTCAGCTTGAGATGCTGAGAAAAGGTTCCCCCACTGTTGATTCCTCTATAACAGAATCAACCTCATCCTGATCCCCTTCAGGCAGGTCGATCCCTGTATGGGACTGTTGCTCTGCTAACAGGCACTCTGAAGGAGGAGACGGAGATCGGGCGTGCTTTCCCTGACAGGGAGGCAGCGATAAATGTTGACAATCTCTCTCTAATCCTCCCAGAGCTGAGGAAAAAAACCTCCTCTGTTACATACACAGGAGCAGGTGACTGAGGACAGCCGCAGTACCAAGTACCCCTGCGGGGTCTCTACGGTCACTTACCTCTGAACTTCAGGGGAGACTGGTGCAGCAGAAGTATGCCCAAGATCCTCAGAGCCCGATAAGACCCCCTTCGCTTCCTGGAAGATTCAGTTCCGGAGCTTCTGGACGGCATATTCCTAAGCCTAAAGCTGAGGTATTCCAGCCGTAATACACCACTTTTACTGAGAATAGTCTAGCACAATTGCTGCTATATCACAGTTGGTGTCTACTAATGTGCCTTTCTAGGGGATGCCTGTATCAACCGCTTGCTGTATGCCTTTAAATGTTGCCAGCTCTGTCTCTGTACTTCATAGCCAGCTCACTACAATATTGTGGTTTTTTTAAAACTGCTGGGACGCCCGCACATGCGCAGAAGCGCTGCGGCGCGCACAGAGCGTCATCCCCCAGGCTCCGCCCCCTTTCCCGGCTCACCTCTATATATAGAGGCGCGTGCACGCGCGCGGGCACGTGCGCCTTCGGCGCTAATTTCAAATATGGTAACAAGGGACAGGAGCCAGGGCCCCTCTTTGCCGCAGGCCGGGGGATGGACAAACACTGCAACATGGCAGAGGAAGCAGTTTCCTATAAGAGAACTTACCATCTGCCTGGACTTTGCTCTGCTGAGAAGAAGCTAGTCCACATGACAAGAAAACATTCTACAGCGGCCTCTAGTGGATAAACACAGGTACCGCAGTCTAATATATTAAATATATATAAAAACATTTTTTTTTTTTTTTTCTTGACCACCATTAAAAATTATTACATTTTTTTAGTAGTTACAGGCATGCACAGAATTTTGCGGGAATACCATTAGGTAACAGACAGAAAGACAAATTAGGCTTGGGGGTCCCCCAATAGAACCAAGTTCCTGGGGGCCCCCACTTACCTGTTCCCCGCCGCAGGACTTTGTTTGGTCCACAAAAGCCCAAACTTCACCTATCACGGCAGGCATTGTAATCAAACCTTCAGGGACCGGGTTCCCAAGGATTCCACTCCCCTGGACCTGTATAGCACCCTGCACAGAAAACATCTTGGTCGTGGGTATGACCAGAGCTCTGGATCCCAGGGTCCAGCTCTCCTAAGAGAAGCATTACAGGCAAAACCTTGCTCTTCTCTGCAAGGCCCGGGTACCGACCGTTTAGCTATGAAGCTTTTTTGGTCGGATCCGGAATAGCTTACTGAGGCCCAAAAGAACCTGTACGCAAGCTCAGTGAAAAACACATGTTTCTTCTTGGCCAACACCTTAGACACTGGCAAAAAACTGAGGTGCTCCCGGATGGGAGGGGCTTATATAGGGGAGGGTACTTCCGGTTTTGGAAGTTGCCAGTGCCAGCACCTGACGGTATCTATATAACCCATTAGTAATGACTATGTCGCTCTGTGTCCCGTGATGTACGAAAAAGAAAAAGGTTGAGAAATACTGATCTAAGCTAATACCTTTAGTAACATCTATAACCCCTTCACAGCACTGATGATAACAAACAGAAGAAACATCTGTAAAAGTTAACAAAGTGATGGCTAAAAAACCGTTGCCTGATAGCTGTAATCACTGAACAGCCTCCTGCTGTGAGCAAGTGAGACACTCTATAAGAAGCAGCTCAACATCAGCAAAATTACATATTATTTCCAATGAAATGTAGATTATATGTCAACAATTTAAATAATTTCCAGGGAAACTGTAAATAGGCTAGCGAACCACAACTAAACATGCTCCATATTGCCTTAGAAAACCAGTCTGTATTATATCACAATCAATGGTCTTATTCAAATGCACAGATCAGTTTAAAGTGCGGGTACCCAAACCAGCCAATCAGAATCTATATTTTACTGGTCTGACTTCAGTAAACTGAAATGTTATTGTCTATGTTTTACTGTATTTTGCACCTTATAATTTCTCTGTGAACTGCCCTATGCCCCGTACACACGATCCGAAAATCGGACGACAGATCGTCCGACTTTTTTCGTTTACTAGTCGCAAGTAGAAATTGAATAGGTTACTAAAGTCACGAAAATTCTCGTACGACAGAAAAAAAAAATCGGAAGTGATGTCGTGTTGTAATGTATTTGTGTTGTATTTTCGGACGACAACTGTACTGACTAAACGAAGAGCGTACGATTAGGTATCGTACGAGGAGATTTTCGTGCATGTCCGATAAAATAATATCGGATGAACTGTCATGATCGGCTCACGGAAGCTCTGTACTAACGATCCGATTATCGTACGATTCTTCCTCGGATGACATTTTTCGTACGATATTCGGATCGTGTGTACGGGCCATTACTGTCATAAAACTTTGTTGGTCTCTAAATGTAATAAAAAGTTTAACTCTGATTTACCTCTTCATACACTTCTTTGGCTTTCGTGTTATCTCCAAGAAGGAGGTAGCCAACACCAAGGTCATTCTTCAATGAGATATCATCAGGGTACAGCTGGACCAACTTGTGAAGGGTGAGCACAGATCCTCTCATACGACCTGGATTTATACAAAGAAAGGTATAGCAGTAGAAAAGTAGTATCGTATATGAAAAAGTTAGTATAAGTATACTGTATACAACTAAAGTATAAGTATATATAAAGGTCTCATTTTCCATATAAATAAATACACAACAGAATAGTACTAGCCTTATTTAGTTCCACTGTGCCAAAAACAAAAAAAACAAAACAAAAATGGTAATGCGCAGAAACCTTAGCAACCAATTATTGCTCTTTGCCCATCATTATTTCTCAGTGCACTACCTTACTGAATAAAATGAATTTTGGAAAAACGTAACTTCATTGTAAAAGAGCAAACCAAAAAGTCAAACAAGTATGTAGAAAAGAAAACAAAGTTCTGACACAGAAATCATGATCAACTTCCAATTTAAAAAGTAGAAAGATGCTGACTTCTGAAAATGGACTCCAAAACAATATTCTGCTTATTTAAAAAGTAAAGAGTAAAGTGCAACAATAATAAGAAAAGTACAGTAACTTAATAAGTTCACCTTTGGGAACATGTTACATGTTCCACCCATTTTTAGGGTGGAACATGTTCTCACTCCTCCTGCAGCGGCTGGCCACTCTGCTATCTCTATTGACAGCATGCGGGGGGCCACGTCATTCATTTATAGAGTTCAGTGAATAGGAAACTGCAAGTACCATCAGTCTTTGTCACACTTAAACAATTCAAATCAAACAAATTTGAATGTTACAAAAAAAGTAACCAAAGTAAAAAAAAACATTCAGTTTGTAAATGATGATTTCATTTAAGAAAAAAATGCTGTCCAAACCTGCCTGGCCCCATGTGAAAAAGTCAAAATCATAGATGATTAACCGGTTCCCGACCGGCTCGCGTTCATATACGGGGCAGAATGGCTCCCCTACGCGAAACCCCGTACAGGTACAGTACAGGGTTCCTTTAACAGCCACTAGAGTGCGCGCGCACACCACTGGAGGGACGTGCATGCGCACGCTGCACGGCGGGGGACCAGATTCACTTGGCCAGCGGTCGCAAATCCCTGTGCTGTCAGAGGAGAGGAGACATGTCGTTGGTTCCTAGTAAGTAGGAACAGTGAAATTTCACCTTTCCTTCTCAGTCCTATCCCCATACAGTTAGAACACACTGAGGGAACACACATTTAACCCCTTGATCGCCCCCTAGTGTTACCCCTTCACTACCAGTGTCATTTACACAGTAATCAGTGCATTTTTATAGCACTGATTGCTGTATAAATGTCAATGGTGCCAAAAATGTGTCAAAAGTGTCCGATCTGTCCGCCGCAATACCACAAAAAATCGCAGATAACCGCCATTACTAGTAGTAAAAAATAATTACCATAAATCTTTCCGATAGTTTTTAGACGCTATAACTTTTGCGCAAACAAATCAATATACGCTTATTGCGATTTTTTTTTATACCAAAAATATGTAGAAAAAATTGGATTTTTTACTTACCGTAAAATCCCCTTCTCTGAGTTCATGGACTGACACAGCTTCCTATTGACAAGTGGGTATTATCCTATCTTTAGGAGTGACTAGGCAGAAAAAACTTGTAAAAAGTGTTACATCACACCTTCTACAGCACCCGCCCAGGGGGCGGACCCTCTGGGTATAACCCCTCTCTCTGCACCTCGTAGATCAGTTCATCAAAAAGCAGTACAAGCTTAAAACGAGGGGTGGGTGCTGTGTCAGTCCATGAACTCAGAGAAAAGGATTTTACGGTGAGAAAAAAATCCTATTTACTCTTTCGTTCATGGACTGACACAGCTTCCTATTGACAAGTGGGACGTCCCACAGCAGTGTCAAAAACGAGGGGTGGGAACAGCATTAAAACAACTTCACCCCAAAACAAAACAGAGGAGTTGCAACTCTAAACAGCCGCAATACCTTGCGGCCGAAGAAGCATCCGAAGATGCACACACATCAACTTGTAAAGTTTAGTGAAAGTGTGAACGGACGAGCAGGTCGCCGACTTACACACCTGGTGAAATAGACGCTAGATGCTCTCAGAGCTCGGGCAGCGTCCAAAAAATACAACGTCGTCTCCTAGGTATCGACGGATGAAGATACAAGGATGGTAGTACAATGTCTTCCCTGAGATGGAAGGTCGAAGACCCTAGGACGAAAAGAAGGCTGTGGACGCAGCACCACCTATCCTTGTGGAAGATCAGATAAGGAGCCTTGCATGACAAGGCTGCCGGCTCAGAAAACCGTCTTAACTGACGTAAACCAAGAGGCATATCTTGCCCTGGTCGAATGCGCCGGGAAAGGGAGGCGCCTGATCCTTCATGGCGTAAGCCTGATCACGATCTGTCGGATCCACCTAGAGATAGTGGCCGACGAGACCACTGGGCCTTACTTGGGACCCGCCACCGAAACAAACAGTGAGTCTGGACTCTGGAACGTAGCAGTACCAGACAAGCATTCTCTCAGAGTTTGGACAACGTCCAAGGAATGCAACGTCGTCTCCTTAGGATTCGACGGATGAGGACACACGGATGGCAGTACATGTCTTCTTTGAGATGGAAGGTCAAAACACGACCTTAGGGAGAAAAGAAGGCTGCGGACGCAGCAACACCTTATCCTTGGGGAAGATCAGATAGGGAAGCTTGTATGACAAGGCTGCCCACTCAGAAACCCGTCTTACTGGCATAACAGCCACCAAAAGGACCACTTTCTGAGAAAGTGTCAACAAGGGAATCTCCCTGATGTACTTAAACAGTGGTTTCTGAGACACTTAGAGGCCATGCCGTTGAAGCCATTGACTGCAAGCAAGATGGCATATGGTACCCTGCGCCAGCAGGTCCTCTCGTAGTGGTAGACGCCAAAAGGACGTCTGCTACACAAGCCCCACGGAGGTAGTGGTGGGTGGATCGGAGGGGTCGCCTGCCGAACCCACTGTACAACATTCTCACTAGAGAGTGAGCCACCAGGGGTTGTTGAAAAAGACAGCCAGGGCAGATACCTGCCCCCTAATTGAACTTAACCACTTAACAACCACCTGCCGACAAATAACGTCGACAAGGTGGTTGCTTAACTCTGGGAGGACGTTATATAACGTCCTCCCAGAATCGAGCTCCCGCACGCCCCCTGGGGCGCGCACACGGGAAACTCCGTGACCGCCGGGTCCAGAGGACCCGGCGGATCACGAATCGCGGTAAATCGCCGCCGATAGCGGCCGTTTACCACGTGATCGCTCCGTCAAATGACGGAGCAATCACTTGTAAACAGACCGGCGTCATTTGATGACGCCGGTTCCTCTCTCCCCTCTCTGTACCGATCGGTACAGTGTGAGAGGAGAGGGGAGGGAGCGGATGGCAGCAGCAGCTCTGTGGGCTGGATCTGTGACAATTACAGTCACAGATCCAGCCATCCATCCATCCCTGCTCAGCCATCCCTGGTGCAATACCCTGCCAATACTCTGCAATACACCCTGCCAATACTCTGCAAAATACCCTGCCAATACTCTGCAATACCCTGGTGCAATACTCTGCAATACCCTGGCGCAATACTCTGCAATACCCTGGCGCAATACTCTGCAATACCCTGGCGCAATACTCTGCAATACCCTGGCGCAATACTCTGCAATACCCTGGCGCAATACTCTGCAATACCCTGGCGCAATACTCTGCAATACCCTGCGCAATACTCTGCAATACCCTGCGCAATACTCTGCAATACCCTGCAAAATACTCTGCAATACCCTGCAAAATACTCTGCAATACCCTGCAAAATACTCTGCAATACCCTGCGCAATACTCTGCAATACCCTGCAAAATACCCTGCAATACCCTGCAAAATACCCTGCAAAATACTCTGCAATACCCTGCAAAATACTCTGCAATACCCTGCGCAATACCCTGGCGCAATACTCTGCAATACCCTGCGCAATACTCTGCAATACCCTGCGCAATACTCTGCAATACCCTGCGCAATACTCTGCAATACCCTGCGCAATACTCTGCAATACCCTGCGCAATACTCTGCAATACCCTGCGCAATACTCTGCAATACCCTGCGCAATACTCTGCAATACCCTGCGCAATACTCTGCAATACCCTGCGCAATACTCTGCAATACCCTGCGCAATACTCTGCAATACCCTGCGCAATACTCTGCAATACCCTGCGCAATACTCTGCAATACCCTGCGCAATACTCTGCAAAATACCCTGCGCAATACTCTGCAATATACTCTGCAATACCCTGCAAAATACTCTGCAATACCCTGCGCAATACCCTGGCGCAATACTCTGCAATACCCTGCGCAATACTCTGCAATACCCTGCACAATACTCTGCAATACCCTGCACAATACTCTGCAATACCCTGCACAATACTCTGCAATACCCTGCACAATACTCTGCAATACCCTGCACAATACTCTGCAATACCCTGCACAATACTCTGCAATACCCTGCACAATACTCTGCAATACCCTGCACAATACTCTGCAATACCCTGCACAATACTCTGCAATACCCTGTGCAATACCCCGTGCAATACCCTGCCATACTCCGCAATACCCTGCCATAGTCCGCAATACTCCGCAATGCCCTGCAATGCCCGGCAATACTCCGCAATGCCCACTTCCCGCCCGCTGGCCGTCATATGATGTCCTTGACTTTGTACGGGGATATCTGAATGATGGGAGCAGCTACAGGCATCATTCAGATATCAGCTTTTTCAGCCGGCGATTCCCTACACCATAAGAACAATCATAGCGGCTGTTCCGCTGCTTGATCATTCTTACGGGAGGCGAGAGGGGATGTCCCCCCCTCCCGATGCCCTCCGGTGCTTCTACCGACTCACCGCTACGATCAAAGCCAGGATTGTTTTTTTATTTGTTTTTTTTTTCAGGCTTCCCAGCCTAGAGGTGAGATGTGGGGTCTTATTGACCCCATATCTCACTGTAAAGAGGACCTGTCATGCCATATTCCTATTACAAGGGATGTTTACGTTCCTTGTAATAGGTATAAAAGTGATCAAAAAAATTTTTGGGGTGGAAAAACATGTCAAACTAAAATAAAGTAAAATGAACAATAAAAAAATATATATTTTTTTAAAGCGCCCCTGTCCCCGTGAGCTCGCATACAGAAGCGAACGCATACGTAAGTCCCGCCCACATATGAAAACGGTTTTCAAACCACACATGTGAGGTATCTCTGCGAACGTTAGAGCGAGAGCAATCATTTTGGCCCTAGACCTCCTCTGTAACTAAAATCATGTAACCAGTAAAAATATTTAAAGCGTCGCCTATGGGGATTTTTTTAAGTAGCGAAGTTTGGCGCCATTCCACGAGTGTGTGCAATTTTTAAGGGTGACATGTTAGGTATCTATTTACTCGGCGTAACTTCATCTTTCACATTATGCAAAAACATTGGGCTAACTTTACTGTTTTTTTTTTTTTAAGCACAAAACATTTTTTTTCCGTAAAAAACGCGTTAAAAAAATTGCTGCGCAAATATCGTGCGAGATAAAAAGTTGCAACAACCACCATTATATTCTCTAAGGTCTTTGCTAAAAAAACATATATAATGTTTTGGGGTTCTATGTAATTTTCTAGCAAATAAATGATGATTTTTACATGTAGGAGAGAAATGCCAGAATTGGCCTGGGTGCTCCAGAACGCCTGAAGGTGCTCCCTGCATGTTGGGCCTCTGTGTGTGGCCACGCTGTGTAAAAGTCTCACACATGTGGTATCGCCATACTCGGGAGCAATAGCAGAATGTGTTTTGGGGTGTAATTTGTGGAATGCATATGCTGTGTGTGAGAAATAACCTGCTAATATGACAATTTTGTGAAAAAAAAAAAGAGAAAAAAAAATCTTGATTTTGCAAAGAATTGTGGGAAAAAATGACAACTTCAAAAAACTCACAATGCCTCTTTCTGAATACCTTGGAATGTCTTCTTTCCAAAAAGGGGTCATTTGGGGGGTATTTGTACTTTTCTGGCATGTTAGGGTCTCAAGAAATGAGATCGGCCGTCAGTACTTCAGGTGTGATCAATTTTCAGATATTGGCACCATAGCTTGTGGACTCTATAACTTTCACAAAGACCAAATAATATCCACCAATTTGTACTTATTTTTACCAAAGATATGTAGCAGTATAAATTTTGGCCAAAATTTATGAAGAAAAAATAGTAATTTGCAAAATTTTATAACAGAAACGAAAAAAAAATCATTTTTTTACAAAAAAATTTTCTCTTATAGCGCAAAAAATAAAAAACCCAACAGTGATTAAATACCACCAAAAGAAAGCTCTATTTGTGTGAAAAAAAGGACAAAAAATTCATATGGGTACAGTGTTGTATGACTGAGTAATTGTCATTCAAAATGTGAGAGCACCGAAAGCTGAAAATTGGTCTGGTTATTAAGGGGGTTTAAGTGCCCAGTGGTCAAGTGGTTAAGTAAAATTTTTGTCCCGTTCCCTGCTGAAGAACAGCAGGACTCTGGAACCAAATAAGTACGCAGATGCCACCTCATTTCCTCACAATTGGATATGCAGGTCTTCCAAGCGCGATGGTAATCTTCCTAGGGGATGATTTCTGAGCACTCCTCATGGTAGAGATCATCGAGTCTGACAGGTCCCGGTCTTTTAGCACCTGGCTCTCAAGCCATGCCCTCAAGCCAGTGACTGTAAAAACAGGATGGCGTATGGGATCTAGTGACAGCAGGTCCTTCTTAACGGTAGATGCCAAAAGGCGTCTGCTACCAGACGCACTAGATTAGCGTACCAAGGACGCTGAGGCCAATTCAGAACAATTGGGACCATTGTTGTCCTCTCTGCCTCCAGTCTGCGAAGCAGATGAGGAAGGAGCTTCCGAGGAGGAAGGGCATAGATTAGTCGGTACTGACTCCACAGTGCCATAAACGCATCTGTCGTGTTTGCCCATGGGTCTCTTGACCTGGTCACAAACCTCAATACCTTCCGTTTGAGTCGAGAAGTCAGGAGATATACGACTGGCGTGCTTGCCCTCTGGTAAGGGAGCCCCTTAGGAGGTGAGCGACCTCCGATGCTGCAGCAGAGCTGCTTGTTCCTCCTTGCTGATTGACATACGCCACCACTGTGATGTTTGTCTGACTGGATTCTGACATGACACCCTTGTAGCCTCTGAGACCATGTGGAAAGGCAAAGCCAGATCGCCCGGATTTCAGGCCAATGATCTGCAATGGGATTCCTCCGGAGTTCAGCAACCCAGGTTGACTGAGCTCCTCAGACTCCTCTGCAACCGGGAAGACAGGCGTCCGCCGTGACCACCATCCAGTAAAAAGGAAGGAACAACTTCCCAGACAGAAATGACGGTGATGTCGGCCACCAACTAGGGAGGTCCTGATTAGATGGCTCACCCGGATTTTGATAATCCAGGGATGAAGGGCACTTGACCCTTCAGGACAGAGTTACCTCTAACACTCGTGTGTGAAATAGTGCCTATGGTACCGCCTCGAAGGAGGCTACCATGAGGCCCAGGACTCGCCTGCAAAAGTGGCGTGACAACCCATCTTTGGGATGTCAACTGCCGCACCGAAGCCCGAAGGGTCTGCAACTTTCCCCTAGGGAGAAAAAAACATATGCCTCTGAGGAGTCCAGAATCAACCCTAGACACACTAGGAGTTGGGACGGTACCAATACTGACTTCTGAGTGTTCAGCACCCCACCAGTATCGGAGGGTATGACAGGTTATAGACATGCTTCCTTCTAAATTTAAGTCTGAAGTGACCCTCAGAAGATCGTTCAAGTTGCCCATGATAGCGAAGCCACGCTGTCTTAGTAGGGCCAGAATCGGGGCAAGCAGCTTGGTGAACACCCTTGGTGCCAATGCCAGGCCAAAGGGGAGAGCCACCATTGGTAGTGGTCTTCCCCGTCCGCCAATGCAGACATCTCTGATGCCTGGTGCATATGGAGACATGCAAGCATGCGTCCTTGATGATCAAGGATGCCGAAAATCCCCTGGATGGAGGGGAGCGCAACAGGGCGAGCCAACTCCTTTCCGGAATCTTTGTACTTTCACAAAGCAGTTGAGGGTCCTGAGATCCATGACAGGACGAACCCCCTCCTTCTTCAGCACTACAAACAGATTTGAGTAGGACCCCTGAACCCGTTCCTGTACTAAGACAGGAAGGTCCACCCTGCGTATCAACAGGTCTTGGACCGCCCCATGTAGGGCTTCCCGACAAGTCGGCTGAAGCTAGCGGTTAAGAGGGAAAAAAATCTGTTGGGTAGGCAAGCAAGGTTAGGCTTGCAAACCCAGGGATGCTTCTGTCCCTCAGCAGGCGCTTTATCGGCCTGGGGTCGTTTACTTGCCGCACTAGGCGGACAAAAGAACCGCTTGTGTGCGGTGAAGGAGGGCCCGAGCCTTATGGCGTGGCTCTTTACCTTTTTTGGATTGCAGAAGCAATGTGCTCTTACCTCCTGTGGCATCTTAAATGATGTCATCCAGAGAGGCACCAAAAGTCTGTCGCCTTAAAAGGGCAGATCCAACAGGGCCTTCTAGGAAGATTGGTCTGCAGACCAGCATCTTAGCCAGATCAGGCGGCGTAACGCCACCGCATAAACGGAGGCTCAAGACAGCAAGGGAATAGTATCCATGTCTGACTCGCAGACAGACTCAAGGCCCTGTACCAACTGGTCGGCCAGAGCTACCTCGTTAGGAGGAGTCTCCCGTGTCTTTAACCCCTGGAGTAGCCTTTTTGCGTACTCAGTCAGTGTCTGAGCCATCAGAAAAACCCCAGCCAATGCTGGATGTACCGCTGAGCCCCCCCACTGTGTATAGGTAGCGAGTGTCCCTGAAGACAGGAGCCCCTTCCACTGGAATTGTGGTAACTTGTTAAGTATGGACACAGGGGGTCCACTATCGGGGGAGAGGTCAATTTTTTCAGGAACTCTCCTCAAGGGGTACCGAACGGCCCCAAAATTTTTGGGGCTGAAAAAAACCCTCAGTGGGTCTTCCCACTCCTTGTACAAGAGCTTATCAAGATAAGACACACAAGGAAACACCTTAGCAGTGCGGGCCGGTTTACGGAACCCAAAGGGGACTGGTGTCTCTGCTGCTTTAGCAGCATTCTCCCTTTTTAGCGTATCCCGCATTGCTGTGATAAGGTCAGGTACCAAAGCCTTTTTGCGTGCTGACCTGGACTTAGAGTCATTCTCACTGTCCGACCGGTCACGGTCTGCAGTCTCTGATGCATCAGAATCTGGGCCATGAGCCACAGCTGGGCCTGGTTCTACATCAGAATTATCCACAGAAGATGAGGGGGGTGATTTCCACCCCCTGTGTTACCATGCGCTGCTTCTACCTTGGCAACAAAGCCTCCAGGGGCACCAGCTGCCAACTCAGGTGTTTCAGGGGAAAAAACGTCTGCTTTAGACGCCATGCTGACCCACGCGCTGTCACCCACAGGGACTCCAGGCAAGGTATCAATAGGCCACCACCCTCCTAGCTGCTACAGAGATGCAGATCTCCCAGAGGACTCACCACCCTTGGAACGGTACCGCTATCACTGCAGTGTGCTCCGCCTGTGATGCTATCCCACCGCTGCCTGTGTTAGTCTGATTCTCATCAGCGTTCCCTGCGTGAATTTGCGCCAGTGAAATGCACCCTAGAGGCCGAAGACTTCCGCAAAATGGCAGCCAAGCGGCCGTATTGAAAACAATGTGGGCCCTAAGAAAATGGGCGCCGAGCCGACAGTAGAGGCAAAAAACGGTCGCGGGCAACAAAAAGATGGCCGCAGGGCGGCGGTAGTTACATACAGGCATAAACCACAAGAAACATGGCCGCCGAACAGTTGATAGAGGCCAAAGCAGGCGCGAACCACAAGAAAATGTCCACCGAGCAGGGATATATACATATTGGCGTGAACCACAAGAAAATGGCCGCCGGTCACTAGAGGCCAACAGGCATGGACCACTCCAAAATGGCCGCCGACAGCATGGAGGGAGAAAGGCACACACAGGTAAGCAAAATTAAATTTTTTAAACGACAGCTACAGCACAGCCCCGCTCCAGATGGAGACCCCCAGAACCCAGCAATCTTAGCTCAGAGCCCAGGGAGGAGGGAAAGCAGGGAGAGAGGAAAGAAAGGGGGCCACAACCACTTACTTGATCTCTCCAGGAATGTCCAGCCAAGTCACCCTGCCGAAGCAGGGGAGCTACTTACCTTTCCTGCGTGAATCATGCTGGAAGACATTCCGGACAGATCATCATCCGGGCACGGAGGTGACTGTCGGCCAGGCATGCTGTGATTGAACCCTAGGGAACAATCGTATGCATGCCCTGGAGCGCGAGCTCACCGGACAGGCTACTGCGACTCGGCCGTAAGGTCAGCCGAAGCTGAGCGGTCCGATGCAAGCCCTGGAGCGTAAGCTCACCGGCCAGGCTACTGCGACTCGGCCGTAAGGTCAGCCGAAGCTGAGCGGTCCGATGCAAGCCCTGGAGCGTAGGCTCACCGGCCACCAGTAGAGCGACGGGCATGTCGTGGAAAACCCAACACGTAGCTAGGGTCAGCACACGCTCGATGGACGAAACTGGGGGGACTACAAGGTTCGAGGATCCAGCCTGTCACCCAGTCGCCAGTTGATCGAAGATCGCAGGAAACAAAAAAATAAAGGTAGAAATTTTTTTCCCCTGTACCAATTGGCCCGAAAGGGAGCCATGTCCTTCTCCTTGCAAGACAGAAAAAAATAGGATTTTTATAACAGCTTACCTGTAAAATCCTTTTCTTGGAGTACATCACGGGACACAGAGCGGCATAGTCATTACTATGTGGGTTATATAGATACCTTCAGGTGCTGGCACTGGCAACTTCCAAAACCGGAAGTACCCTCCCCTATATAAGCCCCTCCCATCCGGGAGTACCTCAGTTTTGTAGCAAAGCAATAAGTGTCCCCAAAAGAGGGGTGGGAGCTCTGTGTCCCGTGATGTACTCCAAGAAAAGGATTTTACAGGTAAGCTGTTATAAAAATCCTATTTTCTTTCTCGTACATCACGGGACACAGAGCGGCATAGTCATTACTATGTGGGATGTCCTAAAGCAATGCCCAATGAGGGGGGGGATACACCATACATAAGCTGAGCGCTATCAGGCATGAGGATCTTTTGCGACCTGCAACACACTGCGCCCAAAGGCGACATCCTCCTGACTTCTAACGTCCACCTGGTAGAATGTAGTAAACGTGTGTACTGAAGACCATGTTGCGGCCTTACAGATTTGAGCCAGGGAGGCCTGGTGATGCACTGCCCATGAAGTTCCAACTGCTCTCGTGGAGTGCGCCCTAACTTTTAACGGAGGCGGTCTCCTTCTCAAGCCATAGGCTTGCATTATGACCTGTCGAATCCACTTGGCTAAAGTAGATTTTGACGCTGCCTGACACTTTCTGGGGCCTTCCGGCAGAATAAACAAAGTATCCGTTCTGCGAATCTGAGCAGTGGCTTTTAGATAAGCTTTAACTGCTCTTACTACATCCAAAGAATGCAATAACTTTTCCTCTACCGAACTAGGTTTGGGGAAAAAAGAAGGAAGAACCACATCTTGGTTCAAATGAAACCTCGATACCACCTTAGGAAGAAAGGCTGGATGAGGACGTAACACTACTCTGTCCTTATGGATAACCAGATATGGCTCTTTACAGGACATAGCTGCTAATTCCGACACTCTTTTAGCCGAACAAATGGCTACTAGAAAAATCAATTTCCTGGTGAGAAGAACCAAGGAAATATGCTGTAATGGTTCAAATGGTTGTTTCTGTAGAACCGACAGAACCAGGTTTAGATCCCATGGACATATGGGAATATTAACCGGAGGACTAATACGCATCACTCCTTGTATAAAGGCTTTGACTAGTGAATGCGAAGCCAAGGGCCTTTGAAAAAATATTGACAAGGCCGAAATCTGACCCTTGATAGTACTCAAGGCAAGCTTCCTATCTACAGCCCACTGTAGGAAGTCCAGAATCCTACCTATTACGTACTTACGTGGATGCCATTTCTTGGCCTCTCACCACGCGATGTACGCCTTCCAGATTCTATAGTAGATCTGCCTGGATACCGGCTTCCTGGCATTGATCATGGTAGATACCACAGGATTAGAGAGCCCTCTCTTTTTTAGAATGTGGGCTTCAATAGCCAGGCCGTCAAACCTAGGGCTGGTAAGGAAGGGTGGTATATCGGTCCTTGCGAAAGCAGGTCCGGACGATGTGGGAGAGTCCAAGGACTCCCCACTGACATTTTTACAATCTCCGCGTACCATGCTCTTCGGGGCCACGCTGGAGCCACCAGAATCACTGGTTTCTTTTCTACCCTGATTCTGCGGAGTAATCGAGGTAACAATTGTGGCGGTGGGAATGCATATATCAGCTTGAACTGATCCCAAGGGAACACTAGGGCATCCGAGCCGCAAGCTAGGGGATCCCTTGTCCAAGAGACAAACCTGTCCACCTTTGCGTTGAATCTGGATGCTAGCAGATCTACATCCGGTGTTCCCCACCGCTGACATATTGTCCGAAAAACCTCAGGGTGAAGGGACCATTCCCCTGGGCATAATTGTTGGCGACTTAGAAAGTCCGCCTTCCAATTCTCCACTCCTGGAATGAATACCGCGGATATGGCTGGGACATATCTTTCTGCCCATTTCAGGATGCAATTTACTTCCCTCTGGGCTGCACGACTCCTGGTGCCACCCTGATGATTGATATATGCCACTGCCGTGGCATTGTCTGATTGAATTCTGACAGGGGACCCTTGGAGTTTGGATGTCCATGCTACTAGGGCATACCGGGCTGCTCGTATCTCTAAGAGATTGATGGGCAGTGCCTTTTCCGCATCCGACCATCTGCCCTGGAGAGACCATTGCTCCAGTTCTGATCCCCAGCCTATAAGGCTGGCATCTGTAGTGACCACCTTCCAAGAAATCGGACTGAAGGATTTCCCTTTTTCCAGATTCTGGGGAACCAACCACCAAACGGAGGCTCTTGCGAACGGAAGGGGACAAGGACATTGGTAAGTCTAGGGCCTGAACTTTCTTGTTCCAGGCTGACAGTATGGCCCTTTGCAAATTCCTTGAATGGAATTGAACGTAGGGTACTGCTTCGAATGATGCCACCATTTTTCCCAGCAGCCTCATGCACAGGCGTATGGACGGCTGTCTTTTTGTACCCACTAAGTGGATCAAATCTCTCAAAGACAACACCTTTTTTCGAGGCAAGAATATTTTCCTCTGGCCTGAATCTAGCCTTAGCCCCAAGTATTCCAGACTTTTGACTGGTTTTAGGGCCGACTTGTCTCGGTTGATAATCCAACCGTGAGATTCCAGATACTTGATTGTCTTGTGAACGACCACTTCTAGTTTTTTCACTGAGTGGTCTATCAGCAACAAGTCGTCTAGATATGCCATTATCGTTACACCTTGCGTTCTTAGATTGGCCAATAATGGGGCCAGAATTTTTGTGAACACTCGTGGTGCTGTGGCCAGACCGAAGGGTAAGGCTCTGAACTGAAAATGGCGCCCTTCTACTGCAAAGCGTAGAAATTTTTGGTGGACTGGAAAGATGGGAATGTGCAAATAAGCATCTTTGATGTCGATCGAGGCTAACCATTCCTCCCCTTGTAGGGCAGTGGCCACCGATCGGATCGACTCCATCCGGAAAGTCCTGATATGCAGGAATTTGTTTAGCCCTTTTAGATTTAATATGGGCCTCACGTCCCCGTTTGGCTTCGGGACTGTAAAGAGGTTTGAGTAAAACCCGAACCCCCATTCTTCCAGGGGAACCTCCATAATTACTCCTTGGAGCAATAGTTGTTCTAGTGCCAACAGGAGGGACTCTCTCTTCCGGGGATCCCTTGGCACGTTTGACCTCATAAAATGGGAAGGAGGGAGGAGAGTCTTTTAACTCCAATCTGTATCCCAGACTTACTGCGGAGAGCACCCATCTGTCTCTGATCGTGTCCCGCCAGGTCTCTGCGAACAACTGGAGTCTTCCCCCCACCCGATTGAGTGGGGGCAACCCTTCATGCATTTGACTTTGGGGGAGGTTTTGTACCTCTCCTGACCCAGGGTTTTTTATTACCCTGCGATTGTCCCTGATTTTTACCCCCGGGATTTGACCGAGGAGGCCGTCGGAACTGTTTCACAGCCGATGCCCCAGGGACTGGAAAAGCAGGCCTCTTAAAAGAGGGACCTCTAACTCTGTTTTTAACCGGCAAGAGTGTACTTTTACTGTTGGAAATTTTCTGGATATATTTGTCCAGGTCTTCCCCGAATAAGCGTTCACCATGAAATGGGAAGCTAACCAGCAATTTTTTACAGGGAGCTTCAGCAGACCAGTTTTTGAGCCATAGAAGCCTGCGCATATGTACTACAGACAGCGTAAGGCGGGAGGCCTGATGGATTGAATCCTGTATGGCGTCAACCGCAAAGCATAAGGCTCTAGGTAGATCAGCTAGAGCAAGGGCCTGCTGATCTGGCAAGTCCCTTAAGACCTCTTTCAACTGATCCTTCACTGCTTGGCAGACCCCAATAGCTGCCACTGCTGGTTGTGTCACCAAGCCTGCTGTAGAAAAAGCAGATTTTAATAAGGACTCCAATTTTTTATCTATTGGGTCCTTGAACATTTGGACATTATCCACTGGACATGTCAGTGATTTATTCACACAAGAGATGGCTGCGTCCACTGTAGGGACCCTCCATTTTTTGATGAACTTATCCTCCATGGGATAGACTACCGGAAATCTCTTGGGGGGAGTAAATATTTTATCAGGATGTTCCCAATCCTGGTACATGAGCCCTTCCAATAAAGGGTGAAGTGGAAAGGAACAGACAGTCTGGGGAGCTTTTAGCGACCCCAGCGAGGAGACAGTAGTGGTTGATGGTTCCACAAGGTGCATTTTAAATGCTGATCGGACCATGTTAGTCAAAGACTGAACCCATAATCTTTCAGCTTGAGATGCTGAGAAAGGTTCCTCCACAGTTGATTCCTCTATAACAGAATCAACCTCCTCCTGATCCCCTTCAGGCAGGTCGATCCCTGTATGGGACTGTTGCTCCGCTAACAGGTACTCTGAAGGAGGAGACGGAGATCGGGCGTGCTTTCCCTGTGACAGGGAGGCAGCGATTAATGTTGACAATCTCTCTTCTAATCCTCCCAGAGCTGAGGAAAAAACCTCCTCTGTTACATACACAGGAGCAGGTGAACTGAGGACAGCCACAGTACCAGGTACTCCTGCGGGGTCTCTATGGTCACTAACCTCTGAATTTTCAGGGGAGACTGGTGCAGCAGAAGCATGCCCAAGATCCCCAGAGCCCGATGGAGACCCCTTTCGCTTGCTGGAAGATTTAGTTCCGGAGCTTCTGGACGGCATATTCCTAAGCCCAAAGCTGAGGTATTCCAGCCGTAATACACCCCTTTTACTGAGAATAGTCTAGCACAATTGCTGCTATATAACAGTTGGTGTCTACTAAAGTGCCTTTCTAGGGGATGCCTGCATCAACCGCCTCTGTGTGCCTTTTTACTGTTGCTAGCTCTGTCTGTGCACTTCAATAGCCAGCTGTGATTGCCTTTAAACATGCTGGACGCCCGCACATGCGCAGTAGCGCCGCGGCGCACACCGAGCGTCATCCACCCGCTCCGCCCCTTTTTCCAGATCGCCTCTATATAGAGAGGCGCGCGCACGCGCGCGGGCACGTGCGCCTTCGGCACCTTTTTTGAAAAAATAAGGAGCTAGATGGGAGCCAGGGTCCCTGCCGCAGGGCCCGGGGATGGATGAGCGCAGCAACAGGGCAGAGGAGACAGCTTCCCAAAGAGAACTTACCAACTGCCTGGATTTGACTTCGGAAGAAAAAAATCCACATTACAAGAAAAAGAACCATAGCGGCCTCTAGTGTTTAACACAGGTACCGCGGTCTTACATTTTATTTTATTTTTTCTTGCCTACTATTAAAATTTTTACATTTTCTCAGTAGTAACAGGCATGCACAGAATATTAGCGGGAATACCTTAGGTAACAGGCAGAAAGACAAAATAGGTTTGGGGGTCCCCCAATAGAACCAAGTTCCTGAGGGCCCCCACTTACCTTTTCCTCGCCGCAGGACTCTGTTTGGTCCACAGAAGCCCAAACTTCACCTATCACGGCAGGCATTGTAATTAAACCTTCAGGGACCGGGTTCCCAAGGATTCCACTCCCCTGGACCTGTATAGCACCCTGCACAGAAAACATCTTGGTCGTGGGTATGACCAGAGCTCTGGATCCCAGGGTCCAGCCCTCCTAAGAGAGGCATTACAGGCAAAACCTTGCTCTTCTCTTTTGCAAGGCCCGGGTACCGACCGTTTAGCTATGAAGCTTTTTTGGTCGGATCCGGAATAGCTTACTGAGGCCCAAAAGAACCTGTACGCAAGCTCAGTGAAAAACACATGTTACTTCTTGGCCAACACCTTAGACACTGGCAAAAAACTGAGGTACTCCCGGATGGGAGGGGCTTATATAGGGGAGGGTACTTCCGGTTTTGGAAGTTGCCAGTGCCAGCACCTGAAGGTATCTATATAACCCACATAGTAATGACTATGCCGCTCTGTGTCCCGTGATGTACGAGAAAGAAAACTGATCTGCGAGGTGCAGAGAGAGGGATTATACCCAGAGAGTCCGCCCCCTGGGCGGTGCTGTAGAAGGTGTGATGTGACACTTTTTACAAGTTTTTTCTGCCTAGTCACTCCTAAAGATAGGATAATACCCACTTGTCAATAGGAAGCTGTGTCAGTCCATGAACAATATATATATATATATTAGGCCAATATATATATTGGCCTAAACTGGTGAATCAAATAGCACCAAAAGAAAGCTCTATTTGTGGGAAAAAAAAGGACACACATTTTGTTTGGGTACAGCATTGCATGACTGCGCGATTACCAGTTAAAGCGTTGCAGTGCCAAATTGTAAAAAGTGCTCTGGTCAGGAAGGGGGTAAAACCTTCCGGGGCTAAAGTGGTTAACCACATTTTTGAGAAAGCAGTTAAAATTCACTTGCCAAACCCAGGCCAGATTACTGCCAGACCTGTTTAATAAAGAAATCACTTGAACAGAAGCTGTCTGACAAAGTGAAGCATGCTAAAAGATCTAAAAAAGGAACACATAATACCGTAATGTAAAGAAATTTAAGAACAGATGAGAAACATAGTAATTGACATGCATCTGCCTGGAAAGGGTTACAAAGCCATTTCTAATGCCGCGTACACACGATCGTGATTCACGGCGGTGAAAACACCGCCGTGAATCACGGCATGAAAAAAAATGAAAAACGAGGGAACGTTATGTTCCCCCACACACGACCGTTTTTCCCATCATTTTTTTCTTTGACGAGAAAAACGACCGTCTGTGGGCTCCGCGGTAGTGTCTCCCTATGGGAAAACTGCCGCGGAAAAAAATGATGGAAAAAACGATGAGAAAATTTAGAACATGTTCTAATTTTTCTCGTCGTTTTTCCTGCCGTTTTTCTCAACGAGAAAAACGGCATAAAGCCCACAGACGATCGTTTTTCTCGGCGAAAAAAAAAATGTAATTTTTCCCGACGGGAAAAATGATCGTGTGTACGCGGCATAAGGCTTTGGTCCTCACGGTGAGAGCCATAATCCACAAGTAGAGAAAACTTGGAACAGCGGTGAACCTTTCCCAAAAAGAACACAAAGGCTCATCTGACATTTGCCAAAGAAAATCTTGATTATCCACAAACTTTTGGGCAAATATTCTATGGACTGATGAGACAAAAGCTTAACTTTTTGAAAGGTGTGCATCCCGTTAAATCTGATGTAAAACAAACACATCATTTCATAAAAAGAACATCATACCAACAGTCAAACATGGTGGTGGTAGCATGATGGTCTGGGGCTGCTTTGCAGCAATTACCATAATTGATGGAACCATTAATTCTGTGCTCTATTAGAAAATCCTAAAGGATAATTTCTGGCTATCATGAGCTCAAGCGCACTTTGATTATGCAGCCGGACAATGATCCAAAACACACCAGCAAGTCAACCTCTGAATAGCTCAAGAAAAACTAAATTAGGGTTTTGGAGTGGCCTAAGTCCGGACTTAAATCTGATTGATATGCTGTGGCATGACCTTAAAAAGGCCATTCATGCTCGAAAACCCTCCAATGTGGCTGAATTTAAACAATTATGCAAAGAAGAGTGGGCCAAAATACATCCACATTGCCAGTTATTGCAGCGCTTGATTGCAGTTGTTGCCGCCAAGGGTGGCACAACTAGTTAAGTTTAGGCAACAACTTTTTCACATAGGACCAGGCAAGTTTGGACAGCTTTTTTTCTTTAATAAATTAAGTCCTCATTTAAAAACTGCATTTTTTATTTACTCGGTTTATCGTTGTGCAATATAAAAATGTGTTTGATGATCTGAACTGTGACAAATATGCAAAAAAAAAATCAGGAAGGGAGCAAATACATTTTCACAGCACTGTAAGCACTCAGTTTTAGGAAAATAGTACAAATGCATAACTAATTCGAACGATAATGCTTTTCTTAAGAGAATAGCTAGAACTTTAAAATTTATAGCATTCATGTGTCACTGCAACAGAATGAGAAACATGAAGATAGAATATTTTTTGATAGAACGGAGAAAAATAAGATGCATTCGAATATTATGGTGGAAATTATTTCTGCTATTTCACAGACATCGGATTGATTTCATTGTTATGCATCTGAATAATGAAAAGTTGTTTTTGCATAAAGAGTACCTACAGGTGAAAATGGAAATGTTTTGTTCTGGTAAGTTTGCAATTTTCATTACAGCTCTGTGTTATTATTGTATGCTGGGAGGAAATGCTGTGTCCGCTCTGTAATTGCCTTATGCCGCTAGTCATGTCACTTCGATATGGCATGATATAAACAACTCTATTCAAGCTTATGTCACTTGATAATTCCAAAGGTCAGAACTTCATATCATTTTTCCAAATGAGTTTTAATTTGAAATGCTACACCAGGGGTATCTAAAGATTGAGAAGAAGTTTTAAATATTTTGAAGCTGCTGTGTTGGGTTGAAATTTTAAAAAATAATCACCAGTACTAGTTTCCAAGTTTTGGAAGGAATAAAGAAAAATAGCTTGTTAAAACATAACACAACTAAACAGTGCCTTACCTAGGAACTGCTGTCTGTTTGCCTGTCTTTTCAGTGCCAGCTTTATTAGATCCGCAGGCACGTTGGGCAATGTAGATACTTCTTCATAGGTTCCAATAGCACGCAGGAGAACATCATTGCTCCTCATCTTCTCAGCCATATCATCTTCACACTGTGGGTGAAACAGTGATTGACTACTATGTTTAAAAGACCGAAGAATTCAGCAATGTGATACACTGTGCATGTTTTGACCTAGATCGATACTACTTGCCCACTTTAAAAAACGAAAAAATAAGGAATTTTGACATACCTGTGAATCCTGTATCATGGAGTATATTACAGACACTGAAATCAATTCATTGACCATGGGATATATGCCTTGGTCTATAAACCGATTCCTGTGAAAAAAGGAGGAATTTTGATTTACCTGTAAATTCCATATCTTTGGGTAAAGTACAGGATACATGAGGGGGGTTCATAGACCATAGCATACCACCTATGGTATATGAATCGATTTGTGTATCCTGTACTGTATAATAAAGATATGTATATTTATTTCTTAGTATTGCAAAGTTACACATGCGTTTAGAGGTTAATTTAGCTTGTCCAATTAGGCTTTGGCAATAAAACCTGGAAGCTGATTGTTTTCTATGCAGAAGTGAGCCCGATTTTGCACTCTATAGCTTTAGTAAATAAACCCCATAGTGTCAATGTCCTATTGCTCTTAACTAAAACTGAACCCTAAGCTGTCTACAGTTTAAACAATCCTACCAATAAAGAGCTGGAGGTAGGCTTAACATGGAGGTATTATTATAAAAGTAGGTTCAACAGACATTGCACATTTTTAATGATTGAGGGAACACCATCATAAAGGTAAGCGTCATGCCAAACTGAATTCCAGTTGGCAGTGGCATGTAGTGAGCCTGGCAACAAAGAATTCCCTCTCCCTCCTAATACCCCTCTGCACTGGTCCACTGGTTCGCACCTTGACTAACACACAAGGAGGAGCTTGCAGAAGTTGGATGACTTGACTTTCTCAGCCACAGTTGGAATGTGCATAAAACAAGTGACCTGGGTTTTTAGAGGCTGCCCGGGTGATTTAGAAAAACAATTAGAGATACGCGACAGCACCTCTGACTGCATTTCATGAACCATTATTAGGCATTATTATATGAAGACAGTTGCACATTCATTTTGCCATAGACAGGCCATCAGGGACTACTATAAAGTGCAATTTAATTACAATAAAAAGTGGGGCTGGTATCCATACTAGTCAAGAGAACTCTAACTGTCCTTCTTACATTAGCTGCTGTGATGGTTTTAATTTTCATCTTTTATTTTTATTCTCTTCAGGTTTTACATTGGCTTCTGTGTGTGCAGCTTATTGTAAGCAGCATATATAACTTCAGAACAAAGTCTACACTGTGTGTATTTTATTATATTGTATATAAGTCTGTATAAGTCCATCTTGGACACATTCTATTTTTTTGCTTGGCAACATATTCTTTCAAAAATGTTCTGTTCCATCTTCCCTATTACACTGAACCACTAAAAGAAGATAAAGAGAGAGACAGAGCTCTCTCTAGGCGAAATAGGACTGTTGTGGACATGTTGTGTCTGTTTATAGGTAAGCATTAAGAAACAATAGTTTGAAAAATACAACATTTTAATAATATCTTAGTTAAAACATGACATAGTCATAGATACAGTTATAGACCATGAGTATGGGAGGGTTATAACCCCTATAAGGTTTATTTTTGCCATCTTTGACTTATTGGGGAGATTTACCTTCACTTCCTGTCCCATAGCCAAAAAGGAAGTGAGAGAAAATCCCTGCAAATTAAGGGACTCTCTTGGGGACCCCCAGGTCCCCAGAACTAGTATTCCACTTGGAAGATTTCCCCTCTATTACTTTTCTGGGGACAGCCCAAAATTTGGAATATTCTTTTACTTTCAATGATAATGGTAAACAGGACGAATAGAGAGTGTGAATTTCCCTAATGGGGGCACAGACAGCAATAAAGACTGATAGGTGCTCTGATCCAACTCTCCTCTATCCAAAAAAGTTGCTTTTTATCCTTCCCCACCACCCGTGCTTTTCTCCTCCCTACTCTTACACTGCTCAAATACAGAAATATTCTTGAGCTCTAAGGAACTTCTTCCATGCTGTTATGTGAGATAAAAGTAAAAGTGCTGGTCAAAAACGAATAGAACGCTAACACTGTCAGATCTGTGCTTAGGATGGCATTAAAATGATTTCAAACCTTAATTTGTTTTTTTATATCAAACATGTTATACTTACCTGCTCTGTGCAATGGCTTTGCACAGAGCAGCCCTGATTCTCCTCTTCTAGGGTCCCCCACCAACATGCCTGCTCCTTCTGCCTTCTAAGTACCCCCCTACCAAACTGCTTGCTAGGGGGGCACTCATGTGGCGAGCCCACATGAGTGCCCCCCTAGCGAGCTCCGCTCCCTTCGTCCATAGACACAGACAGTGGGGCTCTGCCTTGTCTCCCGCTCACTCGTCATAGGATTTGATTCACAGCAAAGGGAGCTATCACTCTGCCCTGTGAGGAGGGAGAGAGAGGAGAGAGACGCTGCTTTTGTGCACAGAACAAGATCAGGCTCAGGTAAGTTTGAGGGGGCTGGGGGGCCCTGGACACAGATTCTTTTTATGTTAATGCAGAGAATGCATTGAGGTAAAAAATAAATAAAAATGAAGGCTTTAGAACCACTTTAACTGTGCCCTCCAGGTTAAAGTGGTTGTAAACCCACTTTTGAAAAAAAAACTAACACCTGCAAGACAAAGGCATAATGAGCTAGTATGCATAGCATACTAGCTCATTATGTAATACTCACCTGGGATCGAAGCCCCCGCCGCGGTGCCCGACAGCACCGGCCGGCGACATGTCGTCCCGGATTTACTTCCGGGTACCGCGGCTTCGGCGCTGTGATTGGCTGGAGCCGCTATGACGTCACTCACGCGCATGCGAGCGGGAGCCGCCAGTCACGGCATGACCTCCTTTAGAAATGGCACGATCGCCGTTTTTAAAGTGCGCCTGCACCGTTGTCTACGGCACATGCGCCGTAGACATTGGCGCACATCTCTATTTTAAATATCTCCTAAACCGTGGAGGTTTAGGAGATATTTCCAGCACCTACAGGTAAGCCTTAATCTAGGCTTACCTGTAGGTAAAAGTGGTTGTACAGGGTGTACAACTACTTTAAACGTCACATTTTGCATTTAAAGTTACGGGACACAGTCTCTGAATAGTTCCTGTTGTTTCTCTGGGACAGGAAGTACTGTATATACTCGAGTATAAGCCGACCCGAGTAAAAGCCGAGGTACCTAATATTACCCCAATAAACTGGGAAAACGTATTGACTCGAGTATAAGCCTAGGGGGGAAATGCAGCAGCTATTGAAAGCGGAAAAGAGGGTCAACAATGCCCATTTGCAAGCCTCACTGTGCCCATTGCAACCTCACTGTGCCCATTGCCAGCTTACTGTGCCCATTGCCACCTCACTGTGCCCATTGCCAGCTTACTGTGCCCAACCTCACTGTGTCCATTGCAGCCTCCCTGTGCCCGAGTCAGTGTACCTGAAAATCTTCTTAGACTGCGAGCGGCGTCCATTGTTTAAATATCGCAGCTTCCTCCTGGTCTTGTTCCGTGCTAGGTGTTTCCAGCAAACACTGTGTTGAGTGTTCCGACCTATCACGGAGGTCCTCTCATTCTCAGATTCCGTTTCCCAGCAGGCACTGTGTTCAGTGTTCCGCCAATCACGGACGTCTTTTCATCCTCAGACAAGAGAATGTCCATGATAGGCGGAACAGGAAGGGACCAGGAGGAAGTCGCGATATTTAAACAATGGACGCCGCCCGCAGTCTAAGAAGATTTTCAGGTACTGACTCGAGTATAAGCCGAGGGGTGTATTTTCAGCCCTAAAAAAAGGGCTGAAAAACTCGGCTTATACTCGAGTATATACGGTAATAATAAATCAAACAGGACAGACAGCAAATAAACCAAAAAGAACTGAAATTAGTATTAAAGTGGTTCAAAAGGCAGAAGTTTTTTTTTTACTGAAATGCATTCCATGCATTTCGGTAAAAAAAAACTTCTGCATGCAGCCCCAGCACACCCTTATACTTACCTAAACCTGATCTGGATCCCATGATGTGCACAAGAGCAGCGACTCTCTTTGCTCTCTCTCTCCTCATTGGCTCCCGCTGCTGTCAATCACAGCCAGTCAGGAGGGAGCAGGGGACAGGGCCAAGCCATGCTCTGTGTGTCCTATGAACACATACAGCCAGCTTGGGAGCGAGCACGCACAAGTGCCCCCCCATAGCAAGTGTAATAAATCCTGTGCCAAACTATGCTTACTTCATGTATACCCCAAGGGTCAACTTGAAAAGCTTATAAGACTACACTATTCTAGATAATCAGAGTAATAGGTCTCTTGCAAGATCAAAGCTTTTTGACCTGTTAAACATAACATGGGATGCCTTACTATACACCCCCCCTGCACCTGTGCTGGCATTACAGAAGTTTCAGGTAGGAGAGCCACTGGTTTTGTAGTAGCTCCCCTGAAGGGCAGTGTAGAAATACCACTGCGCACTCTCATCAAGCACAATCAGATTCCAACCAACAGAGAGGAATTCTCTTCTCCTGCAGCTTCCTCTCACCTCGCTTACTTGAGGGGCATAGCTGACCACATACCAGCTCTTGGCAGAATTGCCAATATTCTCCTGCTTCTCTACAGAGACATCCCAAGGGTACACAAGACATGCCAACAAATCAACAGGCCATATAGCGCACCATATGCCCAACGCCTGGACCTAGGCTGGGTCATCATAGGCAACATCTGTCTGGAAAATGTCAGGTCATCCAGAGTTTCTTCTTTCAAGACATGCGTCCTACCAAATGTTTGCATTACGAGCAGCACCCACATCACTGCCATGTCAAAAAAAAAAAATTGCAGTAAAAGCATGCAACAGTTCTTCAACAAGGTGATAACAATGCCCTTTATTTCTGGGATGATCATGTTGGCACCACAGTAAGTAAGGAGTCCTATCAGGACAATTTCAAAAGCTGGATAGCACCCCTACTTTTTTGTTACTCAAGAAAGAAACTACCAAATAATGGTCAGAGTGCAGAAGAACAATTTCTTTCTTTAAAATGCACACTGAAAAGAAGAAAACCTGTACAAACACTTTGTGGACTCTATGCATAAGATGATCACAAGAGATCATGCTGAGCCTGCACCACCTTTCAAATAAGGAAAGTTATATTGGTACCTCTCATGCTTCGGTGGGTACCATCCTTGCAGGCCAGATTAAATTAGAGTGGTCTTTGACTGAAATGCTCGATATGAAGGTGTGTCCCTCAACAATGTCCTTCTCATGGGGTCTTATCAGGACAGATGCTTTACTTCAGACAAGAACAAATTGCTGTTATAGCTGACATTCAGCAAATGTTCCATTGTTTCATCAGTCGAAGAGGCAATAGAAACTTCCTCAGGTTCTGATGGTAATGCAGCAACAATGTCAGCAATGAAGTCAGACTACCAAACGAAGGTGCATGTTTTCGCTAACAGCCCTTCTCCTGCTGTAGCAATTTATGGTCTGACAAGAACAGTTTAAGAAGGTAAAAGAAATCAGATTTGATGCATGCGAATTTGTGGAAAAAAAAAATTCTACGTAGACAATGCGTTTAAATCTCTGCCTACAGAAGAAGAAGCAATTTATCTTACCAAAAGAACTCCGGCTTCACAAAATTATCTCTAAACAGTGACAAGATAATGAAGGCCTTTCCCACTGATGACTATGCTGTTAATGTAAAGGTATTTGAGCTAGGAACAGATATTCCCCTTACGCAATGTAGCCTCGGACTGCTTTTGGATGTCAAACAAGGCACAATCACATTTCAAGTATCAACTTTTGACAAGCCCTTCAAAAAATAAGTTTTGTCTGCTGTAAACAGCATGTATGATCCTCTGGGTTTTATAGCACTCTTTACTGTTAAGAGCCCTTTCACACTGAGCCGCCCCGTGCATCTCGGCGGTAAAACGCAGCTATTTTTAGTGGCGCTTTACCGTCGGATTTGTGTCGCTTTTTGGCTGCTAGCGGGGCGCTTTTAACCCCCACTAGCGGCCGAAAAAGGGTTAAAACTACCCGCAAAGCGCCGGTACAGCGGTGGTACGGCGGCGCTGCCCATTGATTTCAATGGGCAGGAGCGCATTAGGAGAAGTAAGTTCACCGCTCCTAATGCGCTCCAAAGAAACTGCTGGCAGGACTTTTTCTGATGCCCTGCCAGCGCATCGCTCCAGTGCGAAAGCCCTCAGGCTTTCACACTGAAGTGAATGGAGCAGCTGTTTTAGGGCACTTTGCAGGCGCTATTTTTAACGCTATAGCGCCTGCAAAATGCCCCAGTGTAAAAGGGGTCTTAGGGTAAGATACTTCCAAACCAGCCCATTACCCAGAGGGAAACAACAAAGATGGGAATCATGGAAAGATTTCCTGAAAGCACTGAAACAAATTTAGATACCGCATTCCAACATTCCTGCAGCCCTAACAAATGTCACCAGAAGAGGGTCCCACTAAAACAATAGCTGTGGTAGCCTACCTCAAGGTTATAGTTCCAAAGACAAAGCAAATGTGGGTTTTGTCCTCGGTAAGGCCAAGCTGACCGAAAAAACAGTACTTACCATTCCAATGCTTAAATTCTGTGCAGCCATATTAGTTGTTGAAATTGTGGAGCTTATAAACGTGAAATAGAGAATTTTCACTTTTACACAGACAGTGCAATGGTGTTGCGATACATACACAACCAAACAAAACAGTTCTATAGGTATGTCAGTAACCAGGCCCGGACTGGGACAAAAAATAAGATCGGGCATTTTAGACTGAGCAGCCAGGGGGGGGGGGGGGGCGCGGCGGCGGTTAATGATGGGATGTGGGGTTCCAGCACATAGTACCTCTGGGCCCCTTTACATTACACAGCACCCTGCACCTCTGGACCCCTTTACATTACACAGCACCCTGCATCTCTGGACCCCTTTACATTACACAGCACCCTGGACCCCTTTACATTACATAGCACCGCACCTCTGGACCCTTTTACATTACACAGCACCCTGCACCTCAGGGCCCCTTTACATTACACAGCACTCTGCACCCCTTTACATTACACAGCACCCTGCACCTCTGGACCCCTTTACATTACATAGCACCGCACCTCTGGACCCCTTTACATTACACCCCCCTAACAGTTCTGGACCCCCTGCATGTTGCACAGACCTCCCTACAGTACAGATCCCCTTCCTACAGTACAGACCCCCCCTACAATACAGACCCCCTCCCTACAGTACAGACCCCCTCACAAAACAGACCCCCTCACAAAACAGACCCCCTCACAAAACAGACCCCCTCACAAAACAGACCCCCTCACAAAACAGACCCCCTACATTACAGACTCCCTACATTTCAGACCCCCCTACATTTCAGACCACCCCTACATTTCAGATCCCCCTAAAATACAGAACCCCCTAAAATACAGAACCCCTACATTTCAGACCCACCCTACAATACAGAACCCCCCTACAATACAGAACCCCCTACACATTACAGACCCCCCTACAATACAGAACCCCCCTACATTTCAGACCCCCCTACAATACAGAACCCCCCTACATTTCAGACCCCCTCACAATACAGAACCCCCTACATTACAGACCCCCTACAATACAGAACCCCCCTACATTTCAGACCCCCCTACATTTCAGACCCCCCTACATTACACAACCCCCCTACAATACAGAACCCCCCTACAATACAGAACCCCCCTACAATACAGAACCCCCCTACATTACAGACCCCCCTACAATACAGAACCCCCCTACAATACAGAACCCCCCTACAATACAGAACCCCCCTACATTACAGACCCCCCTACAATACAGAACCCCAACATTTCAGACCGCCCCTACAATACAGACCCCCCCTTTAGACCCATAATGTACCTCAGATCAGTGCGGGACTGTATGTTGGGTCCCCTCCCCCTGTGTGGACATAAAGGAGGAGGGGGAGGCGGCTAAACTGTGTGTGAGACAGCCGAGCCGAGACTGATCAGATCATCAGTGCCGCGGCCACCTTGCCAGAGAGAAGGGGATCGTTGCGGGTCCCGGCCCCCTGATGTGCTGACAGGTGTCACTGTCACTCGAGTGCGGCTCCGACTCGCAGCTGAGAGTGCACTGGGGGGAGACGTGACATGCGGGCCGCATATGCCCGGTATGCCCTATGGCCAGACCGGGCCTGTCAGTAACAGAGTGCAACCCAGGTGGTTCTCCAATCCCAATCAATGACACTATGCGCCTATGGTCCTAAACCCAGCTGATTGTGGCACCTGTGCAGTATCAGCGGCTGCCTTTTTGGACATTACATGGTTATCACCGTGGTAAAGAAAAAAAGAAGCCCTAAGGCTAACGCTGCGCTATATGACAAATTATAACAATGTGTTTCAAAAAATTAGCTGCTAGCACTATAAGTTCAATACAAAAAACGTATAAATAATAGACAAGAGAAAGGGAGAGTGCAGCGCTGGAAATATGATTAATATAAATAATACATGAAGTAATCGTTGATATTAAATTAATTGTGTGTGATAAAGTAAAATTAATTGTGAAGTTATAATGGTGAAAGGAAGATAAAAAGGAAAAACTAATACAAGGTCTCCGAATATGAAAACAAATACACTCTTCAGACAATAGAATGTGAAAATAGGGGAACAACCTATCCCATAAATAACACCAAAAAAATGAAAGTGAATGATATCTAAAAATTGTATATATACAAAAGAATGGCAGATAAAGGTGCTCAATTTGACGAGTGATGAATTAGTTGAAAAAATAAATAAAAATTATACAGAAAAAAAGAGGTCCCAAACGAAATTAATAATAAAGTCCCAATTGGTGGTATTCAGAGCAAAAATGAGAGTGATGAACCAATCTTCCCAAAAAGGATGTGTATGGAGGCTTCAGGTGTGTCACCCTAGTGATAGGTAATCTGCTTACCAGAATGCCGTGACTGTGTTATACAGTCTCTCCCAGCACAGGGAATACATTTCCCCAGGACCTTTGTGTCTCCACGACAACTCTGCAGGTAATGGTGGTCCTCAGAAACTCATATGGAAAAAAAGGATATGCCCATAGTGTAATATGCAAAAGCCAAGTGCTTTATTGAGTAAAGAAAAATGCACTTACAATGAGGTAGATAGGTAATGGCAGTAACAATGATGGATCGATGCGGCGTCTCGGTAAATCCTGTGTGTATACGTTCCTATGGCGTCCGCGGCACCTCCTCTCGGTAGGGTATTGCGTGATGACGTCAGCGGCCCCCTACGCGTTTCGTCACTAACAGGACGTCAACTGGCCCCCTACGTGTTTCGTCACTAACAGTTGACGTCCTGTTAGTGACGAAACGCGTAGGGGGCCGCTGATGTCATCACGCAATACCCTACCGAGAGGAGGTGCCGCGGACGCCATAGGAACGTATACACACAGGATTTACCGAGACGCCGCATCGATCCATCATTGTTACTGCCATTACCTATCTACCTCATTGTAAGTGCATTTCTTTACTCAATAAAGCACTTGGCTTTTGCATATTACACTATGGGCATATCCTTTTTTTCCATATGAGTTTCTGAGGACCACCATTACCTGCAGAGTTGTCGTGGAGACACAAAGGTCCTGGGGAAACGTATTCCCTGTGCTGGGAGAGACTGTATAACACAGTCACGGCATTCTGGTAAGCAGATTACCTATCACTAGGGTGACACACCTGAAGCCTCCATACACATCCTTTTTGGGAAGATTGGTTCATCACTCTCATTTTTGCTCTGAATACCACCAATTGGGACTTTATTATTAATTTCGTTTGGGACCTCTTTTTTTCTGTATAATTTTTTTTATTTTTTTATTTTTTTTCAACTAATTCATCACTCGTCAAATTGAGCACCTTTATCTGCCATTCTTTTGTATATATACAATTTTTAGATATCATTCACTTTCATTTTTTTGGTGTTATTTATGTGATAGGTTGTTCCCCTATTTTCACATTCTATTGTCTGAAGAGTGTATTCATTTTCATATTCGGAGACCTTGTATTAGTTTTTCCTTTTTATCTTCCTTTCACCATTATAACTTCACAATTAATTTTACTTTATCACACACAATTAATTTAATATCAACGATTACTTCATGTATTATTTATATTAATCATATTTCCAGCGCTGCACTCTCCCTTTCTCTTGTCTACATGGTTATCACCACCTGATTTCTTGAATGATAACCCTCATCACAATTCACACTGATTCTACATTTGAACTCGTTAATCCTGGATCTGACAAGGAAATCAGAGCTAATATCATTACACTCAACACCTACGTGAAGTCAAAGATGGGGCTTAGTTCTGTTAATGCTATAGCAAGCAAAGACCTTTTAGACAGCTGCGAGCTCTCTACCCTGTGGAAACAGGACATGTACTCATGTGCACAAAGCCATATTCATAAAGACCTAGCTAGAGGAGTTTGGTGTAGAGCAAGGGTCTCCAAACTTTTCAAACAAAGGGCCACTTTAATTGTCCTTCAGACCTTAGGAGGGCCGGATTGTGACCAGCAGCGACAGAAAATGTTACGGGCCCAGCATCAGTGAGAATAAATATGGCCTCAGGGTTGGTGGTCAATAGGAGGAGTAGTGCCCCTATTGGTAGTAGGAATAGTATCCCATCATTGGTATCAGTGGAAGATATAGTGCCCCATTGTTGGTGTCAGTGGGATAAATAGTGCCTCATATCAGTTCGAGGAATTGTGCCCCAAGGGCCGGATAAAGGCTCGCAAAGGGCCACATCTGGCCCTCGGGCCGCAGTTTGGAGACCCCTGGTGTAGAGGAATGCAACTGGCCTGCACAGTGCCCTAACCTCAACCTTAATAAACACCTTTGGGATAAATTGGAATGCCAACTGAGAGCCAGGTCTTCTCATCCAAAATCAGTAAATGACCTCACACATGCTCATATGACTAAATGGGCACAAATTACCATAGACACTTCAAAATCTTCTGAAAAGCCTCTATAGAAAAGCCACAAAGGGGCTTTTTCAAAACCACGGCCATTCTAATTCACATGGTTTTGCAATGGGATGTCCAACAAGCTCATATAGATACGATGGTCACAAATGTTTGGCCATATAACGTATCTCTCCTCCATTCTGCTTCTACTCTGTGTTTGTGAATATTGGAACAGGTAGAGGGGTTAGGAAGAAAGTTAAATATAATTCAGCTCCTTCCAGTCTAGTGCACAGTGACACTTCAGAAAGTCACAGATCCCAACATGTAATTTCTGTCTTGTATAAATATGAGTAAAAAAAAAAAAAAAGGTAAGTTTGTGCCTTAACAACAATGCACACACATTTACCATTCTTCACATTTCAAAACCAGAAATGGTTTGTATAGTGAGAAAAAGGGGCAATAAGGCCCCTTTCACACTGGGGCGGGGGGCTGCGTCGACGGTAAATCGCCGATATTTTTAGCGGCGCTTTACCGCCAATTTCACGGCGCTATTCGGCCGCTAGCGGTGTGGTTTTACCCCCCCGCTAGCGGCCGAAAAAGGGTTAAAAACCACCGCGAAGCGCCTCTGCAGAGGCGCTTTGCCGGCGGTATAGCCGCGGTGTCCCATTGCTTTCAACGGGCAGGAGCGGTGGAGGAGCGGTAAATATACCGCTCCTTCACCACTCCAAAAATGCGGCAAGCAGGACTTTTTTTACCGTCCTGCTACCACACTGCTACAGCAGCCGCTGTTTCAGGTCGGTTTGCAGGCGCTATTTTTAGCGCAATAGCGCCTGCAAACCGCCCCAGTGTGAAAGGGGTCTAATGGTTATAGGTCTTAAATCAAACACCTGATCTATGACTGTGTGTAAAATTGCTAATTAGTCTTTATTGAAATTATTATAAAGGTAAACCTATGGGGCACATAGACATGGCTATGACTTTATCTGGATTAGCAGCAGCCTTGATCATTCAAAAAATATTCTCCAGCCAGCTGACTATTGAATGCCAAAGAAAGGTTTTTTAAATGAACACACACCTATGAATATATTGTATATTTTTTAGTATGGAATTAGAGAGAATTTAAACTTCATACTGAAACTGTATTTGAAAATGCATATATTGTATGTGGTTTCAGTATGCAATTTTATGTGTATCCATACTCTATATTTTTTGCTGTCTGTGTCTATTTCCTATCTCAGAAACACAACAGAAATAAATAAATCTCTCCAAAGTGATGGGGTTTACGCTCTTAGAAAGTTGCCACTGTAAAAAGCATCTCTATTGGAGAATTCCCCCCTTCCCTTGTATTTCAATGACAGCTATAAAATATAGCATTTTCTATTACTTCCGTTCCCAAGGACAATAGTCAGCAAGGCAAACAGGGAGGGGTGAATCTCTACTGTAAGACACTGCCATCAATAAAAACTGGATTGGGGTTATAATTCTTCCCCATTCAATTCATCTTTTAACTAAAAACAGAAAAACAAAAAGTGGCTATAGAGAAACTTCACTGTGTTTCATTTATTCTTTGCTGGACAGCTCCATTCAAAATCTTTGTCATTTTTTTTTTTTTGGACAGTTATACACAAACAATGCATAATATCTATTAGGAGGCACTTGTGGACATGCCTTATACATTTTACTTGAAATTCATTTTACCTTTAGTTTGCATAAATAAAAAAACAAATACAAACTAAAAGGGTGCTAGGGGGAGTTCTGTTAAAGGAATGATCTAAAATTGACATCACATCACAGTTAAAACTACTAAATATTATAGCAGCAGAGTCTCACATACCCAAACCATACCATTTAACGTGTGCCAAAGAAAAAGAGCAAAACATTAGATATACATAGTTCAAACAAATACAAAATGTATAAATCATTGCAGTAGTGTGAAGGATAACTCCAACAAGGGAAAAAAATACCCAAAAAGCATATATATATATATATATATATGCCAGGTTGTCTGTGAAGTTCATATTTAAACTGCAGCACTACAGCTAAGAAAAGTTTTACAAATCCCTACACAGCAAGTGAAAGGCAAAGGGTGAAACATTCAGAAATTAAATAAACTGCATGTTAGTAATGGCTACATTTTTAACTTTACATACTTATTGTTGAATTTTGTATTTTGCCTGGGGTTTTCCTTTACCACAAGCAGCTAATAACGTACACTTTCTGGATTTATTTCGATTTTTGGTGCACAACTTATTTCCACGTCTCCTAACCAGTCAACATAGGGATGCTTAGTCTTGGTTGGTGTACATCCCTTCCAGATCCTGCAGTGATGGAGTCACTTCCGTTCACACTGACCCCGATTGGAAGTCCTTTTTCCCCCACCCATACTTGTAGGGACCATAAAAAGGTCCCCTGTCTATCTCAGCATATCACTGCACCTGATGAAGTTGCTTATACAGCAACACATGTAGAACATTTGGTCACCAGTCCATATTATATCGTCCACCATTTTGCACTGATCCAGGATACAACATCTCTCCTTTTCACTCACAGGTTTAGCACACATACTTTTCCATCATATCCTTCCTCCTCATTTCTCCTGTATTTGTACACTTAAGCCGTGTACACGCGGCTGAGAATCTCGTCAGGAAAAAACACGTTGTTTTTCCTGATGAGATTCTTGACAAGAAACTTGTCCCGGCCGAGTGTACACACGCTCGATTCAAAAGAACCGCCGCTCTTTTGAATGGAACGAACGCGGTGACGTCATCGACTATGACGAGCGTGCGCTCGTCACATTCGATGCCGCCGCTGCCATCTTGCTACACCCAACCTATGCCTAGGAAGCTTCCGCGCATGCGTCAGTCATTTCGAGCATGCGCGGGTTTCCACGGCGACAGGTAAGCGTACACACTCTCAGGTTTCTCATTGGGAAACAGGCCGACGAGAATCTCAACGAGAAAATAGAGAGCAGGTTCTCTATTTTTCTCGTCGAGAAACCTGAAAGCCTCGTACACACGGCCGGTTTTCTCGGCAAGAAAGCTCTCCCGGCAGTTTTCTTGTTGTTTCTTGACGAGAAAACCGGCCGTGTGTACGAGGCTTTATTCTTTGGCAATTTGAGGAAGTAGTAGTAAAGAGGTTTGGCTTTTGAGGGCAGGTTTACAAACACATATTTCAATTATTATGCTCATACATACAATTGTGCTCATACGTTTACATACCCTGGCAGAATTTATGATTTCTTGGCCATTTTTCAGAGAATATGAATAACACAAAAACATTTCTTTCACTCATTGTTAGTGTTTGGCTGAAGCCATTTATTGAAATGGTTGTGGGTGATACCGCGCAAAGGAAAAAAAAAAAAAAAACTTTTATATTGCATGTGAGTATATCTCCACCATTCTATGGCTAAATAAAATTTTAAAAACAGGAGTAAGCTATTGGCATTATTATCTCCTTCTATGCATGTTAAGAACGGAGGACCGCAGAGAGAGTTAGCAGATTGCAAGATCGTAGAGTGCTACACAGTGGCATATACTGTGGCGGGGCAGCACCCCTGTGTGGGGTAAGGGAATCTAGTGAGTGCATTGAAAACAGGAGCACGGTTAAGATCACCACTAAGAAGAGGGCAGGAAAAGCCATTCCCTCTGAAGAGCACAAGTCACTTTGTTTATTTTTGTGCACATAGTGTCACAAGGACTGTTATATATATATATATATATATATAAATTTTTTCTTGGTTTCGCGTATATTCTTTTTTCTTTTTGAATGTTTATATAGTTTTACATATTATTTCACGGCATCTTTGAAGTGTATTATGGCATATTTGTTTAATATTAATCTGTATCATGAAACTAATTTGTATTAATAAACCATTAGTAGGGAACACTACTCACACAATTAAAAGCACCTACCACTTTATCAAGTTACATTTAGCAGCACTTTTCTCATAGACCCGTGCATCAGGGGGTCTAACCCACATATAGCAACAGCACTTGGTAGCACGCACCTTTTTAAAGATTCGTGCACCAGGGGGTTCAAACCCTCATTTATCAGGAGGACACGATAGTACGTGCTTGGGCACTAGGGGGTCTAACCCACACACCTCAACAGCACTCCACAATTTTATTTTTATATTGGTTTTAATATTTCAACGTTTAATTTGGAACACACCACAGAGGGTGTAACACACACACACAATTGATTTATTGGTTTACGCACCACAACTTAATTGCACAGGGGTACTCTCATACCCCTAGAGTAACAGCGCCATACCTACATTCCTTTTTAATCATGAAGCCATTTATTATCAATCAACTGTGTTTACTCTTTTTAAATCATAATCACAACAGAAACTACCCAAATGACCCTGATCAAAAGTTTACATACCCTGGTGATTTTGGCCTGATAACATGCACACAAGTTGACACAAAAGGGTTTGAATGGCTATTAAAGGTAACCACCCTCACCTGTGATCTGTTTGCTTGTAATTAGTGTGTGTGTATAAGAGGTCAGTGAGTTTCTGGACTCCTGACAGACCCTTGGATCTTTCATCCAGTGCTGCACTGACGTTTCTGGATTCTGAGTCATGGGGAAAGCAAAAGAATTGTCAAAGGATCTGCGGGAAAAGGTAGTTGAACTGTATAAAACAGGAAAGGAGTATAAAAAGATACCCAAGGAATTGAGAATGCCAATCAGTAGTGTTCAAACTTTAATCAAGAAGTGGAAAATTAGGGGTTCTGTTGAAACCAAACCACGGTCAGGTAGACCAACTAAAAATTCAGCCACAACTGCCAGAAAAGTTGTTCGGGATGCAAATAAAAACCCACAAATAACTTCAGGTGAAAGACAGGACTCTATGAAAACATGTGGTGTGGCTGTCTCAAGATGCACAATAAGGAGGCACTTGAAGAAAGATGGGCTGCATGGTCAAGTCGCCAGAAGAAAGCCATTACTACGCAAATGCCACAAAATATCTTGCTTACAATATGCCAAACAGCACATAGACAAGCCTCAAACCTTCTGACACAAAGTCATTTGGAGTGATGAGACCAAAATATATCTTTTTGGCCACAACCATAAACACCACATTTGGAGAGGAGTCAACAAGGCCTATGATGAAAGGTACACCATTCCTACTGTGAAACACGGAGGTCGATCTCTGATGTTTTCGGGATGTGTGAGCTACAAAGGCAATTTGGTCAAAAAAAAAAATGGCAAGATGAATGCAGTATGTTATGAAAAAACACTGGAGGGACATTTGCATTCATCAGCCAGGAAGCTGCGCATGGGACGTACTTGGACATTCCAACATGACAATGATCCAAAACACAAGGCCAAGTCGACCTGTCATTTGCTACAGCAGAATAAACTGCAGGATCTGGAGTCGCCATCTCAGTCTCCTGACCTCAATATCATTGAGCCACTCTGGGGAGATCTCAAACGTGCAGTTTATGCAAGACAGCCTGGAGCAACTGGAGGCTTTTAGCCAAGAGGAATGGACAGCTTTACCATCTGAGAAGATACAGAGCCTCATCCACAAATTTCACAAAAGACTTCAAGCTGTCATTGATGTTAAAGGGGCAATAGGCGGTATTAAGAACTGGGGTATGTAAACTTTTGATCAGGGTCATTTGGGTAGTTTCTGTTGTCATTATGATTTAAAAACTAAACAGTTGTTTGATAATAAATGGCTTCAGCCAAGCACTAACCATGAGTGAAAGAAAAGTTTTTGTGTTATTCCTATTCTCTGAAAAATGGCCAAGAAATCATAAATTCTGCCAGGGTATGTAAACTTACGAGCACAACTGTGTATACGAGGTGTGACTATTAACCACCTCGCGCCCGCCGTACGAGAATATACGGCCGCAAGGTGGTTGTCAAATGCCGGGAGGCCGTTATTATACGGCCTCCGCTATTTGGCCACTGGGGGGCGCGCGAGCGCCGCCGGCGGCACGCGCGCGCGCCCGGCGCATCACTGAGATGCCGATGCGCGTGCCTGGCGGCCGCGATGTCCGCCAGGCACCCGCGATCGGCGGTTACAGAGACAAGGACATGGATCTGTGTGTGTAAACACACAGATCCATGTCCTGTCAGGGAGAGGGGACCGATGCTGTGTCCCTTGTACATAGGGACACAGATCGGTCACCTCCCCCAGTCAGTCCCCTCCCCCCCACAGTAACAATCACACATAGGGAACACATTTAACCCCTTCCTCGCCCCCTAGTGTTAACCCCTTCCCTGCCAGTCACATTTATACAGTAATCACGGCATATTTATAGCACTGTTCGCTGTATAAATGTGAATGGTCCCAAATTAGTGTCAAAAGTGTCCGATGTGTCCGCCATAATGTCGCAGTCACGAAAAAAATCACTGATCGCCGCCATTACTAATAAAAAAAATAAATATATAAAAATGCCATAAAACTACCCCCTATTTTGTAAACGCTATAACTTTTGCGCAAACCAATCAATAAACGCTGATTGCGATTTTTTTTTTACCAAAAATATGTAGAAGAATACGTATCGGCCTAAACTGAGGAAAAAAATATATATGAAAAAAAAAAAATTGGGATATTTATTATAGCAAAAATCAAAAAATATTGTTTTTTTTTCAAAATTGTCGCTCTATTTTTGTTTATAGCGCAAAAAATAAAAACCGCCGAGGTGATCAAATACCACCACAAGAAAGCTCTATTTGTGCGAAAAAAAGGACGTCAATTTTGTTTGGGACCCACGTCGCACGACCGCGCAATTGTCATTCAAAGCGTGACAGTGCTAAAAACTGAAATTTCGCCTAGGCAGGAAGGGGGTATATGTGCCCAGTAAGGAAGGGGTTAAATAACGAGACTGTGATCCCACCTAGTAAACAAAGCAATCAGAACCGGTTATACCTGCATGCGTGGTGACCTTGAACATGTTTGAACTTGCATGACAAGCAGCAACACTCTATGAAGTTCAGTTGATTGTGAGTTGCCATTTAGTTTGATGTGTGCGTGTGTGTTTGAGTGGCACAAAAGATTCAGCGAGGGACGTGAGAATGAATTCCCAAAAGTTAAACCAGTGCGTAAAGGGACACGTTTTGAGTCAGTTGATGCTGTAAAGAAGAAAACGGCAGATGTGTTGAAACAACTGATAGAGATTGATTTTCTCCATGCCTTCGACCAGTGGAAAACAAGACTGCAGCAATGTATTAGTGCAAATGGGGAATATATTGAAGGGGACAAGCATTACATTTGTAATACATATAAATAAAGGTGAGTTATTTAATCAGTCTCGTTATTTATTAGACACACCTCATATACTTTGTATTCAGCATGTGATGGATGTTTTTATTGGTGGATTGCATAATACAATTTTATATGTTTATTCACTGACCCGGGACAGTACAACTCGGAGCTTAATTTGCGTTGCAGTTTATAGCAGGTTAGTGTCACTGGTTTATAGATATTTACAAGGGTTTTTAAATGTTTTTATCTTGTAGGTTTTTTTCTTGGGGTTGCTTTACTATTGTATTGTGTTCTGTTACTTTTTTATACATTTTTGTGTTGTAGATAATTGTCTTTTTGGGGGTACTCTACTGCATGTATATTATGCTTTCCCCTGTTTGCACACTCATTAATGCTAGTTTGCTTAGGTGTATTATTGTTGTCAGGAGCATGTAGTGCTCCTCATCCTTGATGGCTGCTGGTCTCATTATAGCATCCTGGTTTCGGTTGTGATACATTCTCCCTGTCTGATTGTCCACCTGCAAAGTGATTAATGTGGCCAGTCTCTGGGTGGAGACCAAACCTAATTTAAGCTAGCCAAGCAAGCAGTCTCATGCTTGTGATATTGCATTTGTAACACGTGCTCCAAACTCTCTGTTTTTTCCCCGCCTGCTAATTTGGATTTCCTCGTTGATGATCTCTGATCGGATATCAACTACTCTCTGAACGCTGCTTGCTTTTTGACTACAGATTTGACCCTGACTATTCTGAACCTTGTCTGCCTTGTATCTGGACTGTCATTGAACAACTCTGCCTGTCTGCCAACAGCAAGTACCTGTTTGCTGTGCTCAGTTCCCGCCTGCCCCACCATGGTAGCCAGGCACTACTATAGCATTGTGTATAAGTCCTGGGGGCAACTGAGTACCGATAGGCCTGGCATACCTTATGGGAAAGAGAGCTGCTATAGGTGAAGAACACAGAAGCCAGCTATAGTGCCTGACCAGCTGCATTAGGGGTAAGCGTGACAATTGTTCTCCCCTACAAAATGTTTGACCCAATGACCAAATCTGCACACTGGTATTGATATAACATGGCATTATTTACAAAATATCTTTTAAATATATGTTTTTTTTGCTTGTACAACACGGATAGCATAATGTGGTATGCAATTACACTCTGCTTGTACGGTATCCTATGGGCCTGTTTTTTTAGCCTACTGGGAACATGGAAGCATTTTTACATAATTTAGAATCCAACTGGCAGGATAAATTGTATACAATATTTCAAGTTAACTCTACTTCTCATTTAAAGAGATTTATATAGTAAATTGCAAGATAAACACACAAAATGTTCCTAAGTACAGTGAAATATAGAGTTTAGATATTGTATTTGAAAGAATAGATTTTCCCTAGAGGCAGAGTACAGATTTTTCTGGCCTGGGATGTGTCTAAGAAATGTAAACATATATAAGAGCTGGGTCTAAGTAAATGTTCAGAAATCTGGATTTTTTGGGGATCATAGATTTCTTCTTACATCTATTAAAAATGATATATGTGAGATGACTGAAGAGTTGCAAAAACTGGAGTCTCAAAGAGCAGTTCAAAGTTTTCTGAGCCAGTTACAGGGAGATACTGAGAAGATAGAGAGTGATATTATTAATGGCAAGAGAGTCAAATTGGAGAGAGGGATAGAGCTGATTTTACCACAGGCTGTGCATAGGTGGAAACAAGGAGAGGTGGTGTATGACAAGGTAGGTCTGATGGTGAGGGGCCAATGCCTTGCATGGAAATGAATGGAGAGTGAGGTTTTTTATGATCTGGAAGCGACACAGACATAGTAAAGAAACCAGAGAGGTGGCCACAAACACAAGGCTCAGAGTTAAGGACAAAACACTTTACACAAGCATTACAAGACAAATATACAGAGGAAGACTGAGCAGCAAAAAGATGCACAATTGAATAATATTAACTTATCAAGCACTTTAATTTATCATTGTCTGAGATTGAGGGCCTTACATAAGGGTCTTTCTTTCTCAACAAATAGTTTGGTAAACTCATGTTCATTTTTTAGTAGAAAATTTTAATATGCAGAAGGTTCTAGGGTAGAACAGCTGGCATTGGACATGGATGATATACAGGCAGTCCCCGAGTTACAAACACCTGAGTTATGAATGACTTCAAATGCCAGCCACTTGTGCTCCACGCTGGTCCTGGATACTTTTGAGCACCTCCGGACACATCCCACACTGCAGTACTACATGTACTGTATGGCCAGATGAGCCCCAGATAACATAACAAGCGTCCAGAACATCCCACAAATCAATGCACAGGCGGAAGTTACACTTATGAATGCAGTGTTCCGCCCGGAAGTTACACTTATGAATGCAGTGTTCCGCCCGGAAGTTACACTTACGAATGCAGTGTTGCGACTTACAAACAACTTCGACTTACGAACAAACCTATAGTCCTTATTGTGTTCGTAACTCGGGGACTGCCTGTATTTAGCCAAGTCTTTCAGGATTTATTTCTTTATGACAGGAGAGATGAATAGAAAGCTACAAAGGTCCCAGATATTTAAAAATACCAATGCCACTATAAACTTAACTGAATGTATGACCTGCAGTAAAATTGTTTCACGATCCTGTTTCTTCAGAAGTGAAAAGCATACCTACTAGAAATATGATGAGAGGGAACCTAACTCAAGAAGAGACAAAGGCACTATACAACCCCTCGAGGAGGACAGACTTCCTAATTAAAGAAGCTGACAAAGAGGGTCAATTTGTTGCATGGCCCCCATTGAGACGAACCAGCTTAATAACATGGCACATTACAGGTGGATACCATTCAACGCTAATAAAGCCTATAAAAAAATATATATATATATATATATATTTTTTTTTTTACTTGCAGGCCCGTGGATACAGTGCATGGACGTTAGGAGAGACTACAGCGGCGCTTCTGCCATCAGATGAGCACATTTTAAACTGATATCTTGTGAGTGGTTTGTATCTCTATATTAAACCATTTTACACTAATACTACACTCAGGTGGCGCTTCCTGTCTTTCCCTCAGTTTCTTCTATCCACTACGGCTGACCCCCATCCCCACCCCCTCATCTAAAAACTGCATTCTGATCCCATCTCCACCCCTACCCTACCCAACAGGCCTTAACCCATTTCAACCCCCTCCTCTAACCACAGTGCCTACCCGCCCATCCTGTATCCCACTTCCAGCCAGTAAGCCTATCCCCATCCCCAACCCCTGCTCCTGACACCCACCCCCAAACACCATCCCTTACCCCATTCTCACTCTATCTCTTTTTGGTTGACTTGTCCCATTTTTGGTAGATTTGTCACTTATCGTCGCTTATTTTTGCGTGCTTTTGGGGCATCATTTTTTGGTGCCCAACTTACTTCAATGTCCTCTAACCAGCAGCAGATAGATGCTTCATTCCTGGGTACTGATTTGTGTACACTTCTACTATGTCATGTCAAATTGTCACTTTCAGTCACGCCGCCTGCTTTTTGGCAGTAATTTTTGCCAAACCCACACTTATGGAGACTATATAAAAGGTCCCCACTCTAACCCATGGTGTTGCTGATAATGATGACACTGCTTGGACATGGATATGTTTATTCACTGACCCAAGCTGGTACAATTCAGGACTCAGTTTGAGTTTCCTTCAGTTGACACCAGGATACAGGGACCGATTTATGGATATTTATTGGGGGCTTTGAGTGTTTTTAACTTGTGGGTGTCTTTCGGAGGCTTGCTTTATTATTTGATTGTTGTTCTGATAGATTATTTGATTTTTTCATACATACTTGTCGTATGGATAATTTTTGTGTGTCCAGCCTGTGATTGGACAGTGAAAGGAGAATTAGCACACTGATGATCCTACTTTCACTCTGCTCATATCAGAATGCTAGCACATGAGCACTGCTTCACACCTGATTGTTATCAGATCTTTACCCTCCTACAATCTGAGACCTGTAGTATTGGGGAGTGCACTGCTTGCATTCAAACAAATTAATTTAACAATGTATTATTAATACAGGGCTGTACTCATTTCTGCTTTTTATATCTGCCCGGAGTGCATCTTAAAAAAGTGCAGAACTAAAGTCTCAGATTCTTTAAATTTTCTCCCAATTCTCTTCTTTCCACATTGATATCGCAGGAGATAAAAGGAATTTCTTTATTCGTCTTATGTCACTGCAAGCCTGATTTACTAAAGTTGATTCGGCTTTATGTGAGAACACAAATTTGCATTTTATTGTCACATTTTTCTTATCATTAATCAGATGTTTTCATATTTGTTTTCTTCGATAAGTACCTGTGAAAATCAATTGCACTTCATGTGATTTAAAGCAAATAAGGATAAGAAGTATTTCATACACGGTCTATGGTACTGATGATCCTGTAGTGGATTGACTCTGCAGCTGTTCATTTTTAGTTATAAAAAAAAAAAAAAAGCACACCAGGAATACAGTAGCATATGACAATAGAGTTTAATTAACTTGTGGCAGGTACTTTCTGACAACTTACTTTGCCTTTTTTAGAGTGGTAAAATGGATAATTTATAAATAGATAAGATATAGAAGTCCTGTAGCACACATTTAATCTTAAGGGCTCACCACTTCAAATGTAACACACATTAAAGCGCCTACTGCTTCAACATGCTTTTTTTTTTAAGTGTTTTTGATCCTTTTGTGATGCCTTTTTGAAGCTTGGCAAATGCCCTGTGTGTCAAAAGGGGAACTGATAATTTAATAGCAAAGCCAACGCTGAATACAAGCTTTTGTACTGCTACAAGTGTGGTCAAGGAGCGCTCTGACTTGTATGCGGGCTTTGGAGAAGCGTTGAAGCAAGATGAAAGCCACAGGGGATATAAATTTGGAGGTGCTGCGAATCAAAGTAAAGCCAAGGCAACAGTGTGAACAGGATTGTAAGATGACCAATTTATTTAGGGACAGGTGCTTTCATTGACATTAAGAATGCTTCAAAATAGCAGGTTAAACGCCATGTTTTAAAGCAACGAACACTTACACTGTGGCAATCTAGCGCTTACCTATTTTGTCATGTCATGTCCCTTTATCTTTACTTTAATAATGCCTATTGCTTTTAAAGAACCTGTGAATGTATCTTGATACCCCTTACTTTCCCTGTCCATAGTGCCCATTGGCAAAGATTTGATTATTTATTCCTACAGCAGGGCATCTTATCATATAGTCAACCAGGATATTATAACACAGAGCTGCTTTGAGTGTTTGAAGCGGTGCTCCGGACAAAAAAAATAAAAATTAAAAGCCAGCAGCTACACATACTGCAACTGCTGGCTTTTAATAATAGGACATTTACCTGTCCTGGAGTCCAGCGTCGTCGGCACCGCAGCTGGTGTTTCCATCAGCTGTCGGGTGCTGCCGCTGCCATTGCGGGTAAGGGAACCCGGCAGTGTAGCCTTTCGGCTTCACGCCGGGAACCCTACTGCTCCAGGCTCCAATCCGCTCTCCTATTGACCCGGCGGCTGGCGGAGGAGGAGGGAACCCCACGGTGACGTCACGGCCCACGGCCCAGACTCCCGTTAGTGGGAAAGGATACCTGTCAAAGACAGGTATCCTGTCCCCCCATCCCCCCGAAAGGTGCCAATTGTGGCACGGGAAGGGGGGAGGAATCAGATGAGCGGAAGTTCCACTTTAGGGTGGAACTCCGCTTTAAAGTGAATATTTGTAGTATGGATACGTAGTGCCGGATCACAGCGCTGGAGGGCACTGTTTGACAGGCAAGTCTGCCATTGCGTACTAATATGCTGTGCATACTAGTACATTATGGCATAACCCACCTGGGGGCCCCTAAAAACAAAATTATATAGCGGACTTAACTACAGCTTTAACTCTGCTTGCCACCTCTAAAGAAGTCACAGACTGAGTCACAGACTCAGAACAAGCACACTGTATAAGAGTTTCAGAATTCCTTATTGTTATACTTGTTCTGGGCTAGCAACACAAAGCGCATTGAAGCCAAAGTCCCAGCATGAGTATCTTTAACCTCTGTAGTACACATCACAGCTTTTAATTCAGATTGGTCTCCTCACTATAGAAAAGCAGTCTTTACAAGGCTGACATTAATTACAGTATAGGAGAATAATGGAAAAGACCTGCAATAATTGTGCACCTGTTACATTTCTACTGACCTTTTGACTAAATGACTGATCTTTATATATTTTTGATGCATTATTAAAAATACCGCAGCCTCCTTTTTTTTTCCTTTGAAAGATAACATACCTGAGCTTTGCCATATCTGGCTCTTGGACTCTGTGGATAGTTCTCTACCAGGGTTTCAAAAGCCTTTAAAGCCTCCTCCAGTTTTCCCTGTAAATCATAAACAAGGCAATAATTACTGGTCATGTTCAATTTACAACACACAAAGAAACAAATCAAGTAATCCCACTAGCAAAGCACGCGGATAAAGCATTAGAGCGGTAAATAAGTGGGCAGAGGTCGGGGAGCTGTGTTCAGAATAAAGATGACTAAAATGACAGGAGCACAGGTGGACATTTGTGATAAACCTCTGTGCATTATAAACTCGCTCTACTGCTTCTGCTAAATATAGAACCTAATGTAAAATTCACTTAAAGTCTTCCATGTGAGTACAAATCAAATTATTCCACATCACCAGAAGTGGGTTAGCCATGTGACCTTGAATTTTTATCAGCCGCCATCCCAGGTGTCACTGCAGAAATCCGCGCTGGTAGGCAATAATAAAAATATGATCTAAACAGGCTATAAATAGTGCAATGACTTTACAGGCCTGGATTTGAACCAGGAAGCACGGAAATGCAATCTACAGAGCAGAGAATGCAAGAGATTTGACACAACATGAGAATTTGCTGATTTAAAGGATACTCAAACCATTGATATCAGCACATAGCAGGTGTTTTCTGCATATCCACGCAGTTTTCCTCTTCAGCTGTCTAGATGTCTAAAAGTAAGGCTGGATGCCGGGTTGAAATTTTTGCACCAGAGTGGGCAGGATTCCTGGAAATCATACACCATAGAGGAAAACAGACCTTGTGTCCTGGAGGGGCCATTTGTGTGCTGCTAGAGGTGGTTAGGCAATGTTTGCTCACTTCATGTTGCTTTTAGCATGTAACAACCCCATATAAAGAATATTTGCTGAATATTTCTCCATCTGCATTAGACAGACTTTGCTTATCATTTTCAGGGTGTTTATGTGTGTGCAGCAGCAGGCTTTATTTGACTATTTGACAGACAGAGCTTGTCTGAATTTAAATATGATGGGCAAGTCTTGTTTAAAATGTGAATCCATCAAGTTGCATTATAATGCTGATGGGCAAATATTGTTTGAATATAAATGCAATAGGTTAACACAATTTGCAATTAAGTGAGTTACTTCAAACAAGACAGAGTATGAACATTTTATTCTATCCTATACATAACAAATTAATTCCAGACAATCACAAAGATACAGGGAAGGGTACATGGGACTATGACTTGGACATTTATCCTAAAATATCATCTACTTTTAGGTAAAAGAACAGTAATATCATTGTTCAAGATTACAAATGTATATAATGTTGCCCATTCACACAGGGGCAACACAACTTCCAGCGCGACTTTGGGAGGCAACTTGGACACGACTTGAGCAATGAATCACAGCGCGACTCCAGGCAACTTACAAGGCAACTTCAAGTTGCCTCCAGGACAGGCTACTTTCCAGTGGCCAATCAAACAATAATCAGTTAGGACAGGGGATCCGACTTGGAGGCAACTTCCATTGAAATCTATGGGTACAAGTTGCCTACAAGTCGCCTAGAAGTCTCGATTGAAGTAGTACAGGAACCTTTTTTGAAGTCGGAGCGACTGCAGTAGTGTGCATTAGGACGGCTCTCATTCACTTACATTGATTTTCTCATGCCGCGCGACTTGAGACGACTTGGGGCGACTTCAAGTCGGATCCAAAGTCGCCCCTGTGTGAATGGGCTCTTAAGGTGCTATTGATATGAAATGTTCACCACATGTTGGGTAACAACCCATGCAATCCATACATACAAAGAAACCAAAACAAATAAATTCAGAAATTAAGTTATGTGTAATAAAATGGAATGACACAGGGAAAATGTATTGTACACTCCAATGCCACGTACACACGGTCAGAATTTCCGACAGAAAAAGTCAGATGGGAGCTTTTGGTCGGTTTTTCCGACCGTGTGTATGCTCCATCGGACTTTTTCTGTCGGAAATTCCGACAGAATTAGATAGAGAGCAGGTTCTCTATTTTTCCGTCAGATTCCGACGGACGTTTTCCCGTTGAAAATTCCGACCGTGTGTACGCAGCATTACTGAAAGTTATTTAATACTCGATACAAAATCCTTTGTTGGTAATGACAGCTTCAAGATGCCTCCTGTATGGAGAAACTAGTCGCATACATTGCTCAGTTGTGATTTAGGTGTGATCATTCTTCCACACAGTCTTCAAATCTTGAAGATTCTGTTGACCTCTTGTATGAACTCTGATCTTTAGTTCTTTCCATAGATTTTCTATTGGATTCAAGTCAGGTGATTGGCTGGGCCATTCTAGCAGCTTTTTTTTCTTTCTTTGAAACCAATTGAGTTTTTCCTTGGCTTTGTGTTTGGGATCATTGTGTTGCTGAAATGTTCACCCTCGTTTCAATTACATGGTCCTGGTAGGTGGCAGCAGATTTTTTTGTACATTTTTCCATTCATCCTTTCTTTAATGATATGAAGTTTGCTAGTACCGTGTGCTGAAAAACAGCCCCACACCATGATGTTCCCACCTCCAAACTGCACTGTTGGTATGGTGTTTTTGGGGTGATGTGCCATTTGACCTCCAAACAGTGTGTGAAAAATGGCATCCAAACAGTTAAATTTTGGTCTCATTTGACCAGACTACATTCCCTCAGTATTTCACAGGCTTGTCTAAATGTTGTGCGGCAAACTTTAAACGAGCTTCAACATGCTTTTTCTTCAGCAATGGTGTCTTGCGTGGTGAGCGTGCATACATGCCACGACAGTTGAGTCCATTAATTATTGTTCTCCTTTAAACAATTGTACCTGCTAAATCCAGGTCTTTCTGAAGCTCTCCACAAGTGGTCCTTGGCTCATGGACAACTCTTCTGATAATTCTTTTCATGCCTCTGTCAGAAATCTTGCGAGGAGAACCTGGTTGTGGCGGGTTTATGGTGAAATTATGTTCTTTTTACTTCCGGATTATGGCCCCAACAGTGCACACTGGAACATTCTGAGGTTTAGAAATCCTTCTGTAACCAATGCCATCAGTTTGTTTTGCAACAGTCTTGAGAGAGCTACTTGCTTTTACCCATCATGAGATTTTTCTTGTGTGACACCTTGGTAATGAGACCTTTTTATAGGTCATCAGTTGAGACTGAACCAGCTGATATTAATTTGCACTGACAAGGGGCAGGATTGCTTTCAAATTACTGATAGATTTCAGCTGGTGTCTTGGCTTTCCATGCCTTTTTGCACCTCCCTTTCTTCACGTGGCATTCCATTTTATTACATATAACTTAGTTTCTGAACTTATTTGTATTGGTTTCTTGTATGTATGGATTGCATGGGTTGTTACGGACGTGGTGAAAATGTAATGTCAATAGCACTTTTAAAAATATATTTACCTAGGATATCACAGGGCCTAGTGACTCTGGACTCTGTGCTGCAAGGTTCAAAGTTATGCTCCTTTGAACATCTCCAACAGAATTATGCCCTCCACAGTTCTGAATTCTATAAATACCTACAAATCCGACATTTGTTTTCTAATATATTAACCAAGGCTGCGGATTTGGCTACAACACCTTTTGAGAACCTTTGTGGAGAGACCTCTAGAGACAAGGGGACTATCTCAAACCTATATCAATTCCTTAACGACCACAATAGTACAGCCAAATCAACGGCTATGTTAGGATGGGAGGCGGAGACTGATCAGGAGATCTTGGCAGAGGATTGGTATGACATGGTCTCTAACATGCATAAATGCACATGCTCCATCGCTATTAAAGAGACTGTTGTCAAGCTACACACCCGCTGGTATTACACCCCCTTTAGATTGCATAAGATTTACCCCCTAGTTCCTGTCACGTTGTCACGACAGGGGTACTCTTCTTCACAATACCAGACCACAATAGTACAGCCAAATCAACGGCTATGTTAGGATGGGAGGCGGAGACTGATCAGGAGATCTTGGCAGAGGATTGGTATGACATGGTCTCTAACATGCATAAATGCACATGCTCCATCGCTATTAAAGAGACTGTTGTCAAGCTACACACCCGCTGGTATTACACCCCCTTTAGATTGCATAAGATTTACCCCCTAGTTCCTGTCACGTTGTCACGACAGGGGTACTCTTCTTCATACGATTTGGAGCTGCTCTGTGTTGAAACCCATATGACAACGAACCTCTTCAGTGGTGCTCCAAATAACAGGTGTACCTGTGACCTATCAGATGTGCATCTTATTTGCAGAGCTTCCGGAGGTCCCTCCCCCACATCAAAAGTTGGCACAAACTTTTCAGTGCCATCCACTGGGCGATTGCCCTAAACTGGCGATGCCCCTCTATTTCATGGTCACAGTTGCTCCATCGCATAGAATCCATTAGATTGATGGAAAGGGTACACCACACCCTCATGTGGGCTAACTGGTCGCCTTATCAGATATAATATGTGTTTGAAGGGTTTTCTTTTTTCCCCATTTGTGTTTATTAGCCGAATTGGCAATGCTGGAAGTAAACGCATTCAGTACTGTCGATTCAATTATTTTGGAAAATTTCTGTCTAGAGCACATCTTCCAAGTAGTTTTTCTTAACGTGCAGAAGCAACAATGTTACTTTACTCAGATTCTTTTCGTTTCAAATTTCGTTATTGTTCTATTTTTCTTACTTAATGATATATTAAGAGCTGTCACAAGTTGGTTTTCGAATGTACACTTTATTCTAAGCGTGCATTTATATTTTTGTACTTGCGCAAATTACTAAAAACGTTTGTAAACAAAAAATATATTTACCTAGAGAAATGGTGACGTGTTCAATACTTATTTTACCCACTATATACCTGGATAGCCTTAGTTTCATTGTCTGTGTTCCTGTTTAAGAGATTTCCCTTCACTTTCTGGCCCAGAGTCACAACAGGAAGTGGGAGAAAATTCCCTTCTGAGACAGCTATAACAGTAAACGGTTGTCCCCACTTGAGATTTCCCCTTGCCTCCTGTTCTGGTGACAACAATAACATTTTGGATTGTTCATCACGTTCTGCCTTGGCAACCATGGTTACCATGACAAACAGAGAGGGTGAATCATCCCAGTGCAGACACAATTAACAATAAAAACCTAGTGATAAACAGAGCACCAGATGGTTGTCTTAAGACTCCATTTATCATTCATTGTCAAAAAATAAACTGACATGGGTAATAAACCTCCCTTAAGCCTCGTACACATGGCCGGTTTTCTCGCCAAGAACCAACAAGAAAACTCCTTGCAGAGCTTTCTTGCCGATAAAACCAGCCGTGAGTACGAGGCTTTCAGGTTTCTCGTCAGGAAAACTGACCAGAATCTCGACTAGAAAAAAAGAAGACCTGCTTTCTTTTTTCTCGTCGGGATTCTCGTCGGCCTGTTTCCCGACGAGAAACCCGAGTGTGTGTACACTTACCTGTCGCCGTGGAAACCCGCGAATGCTCGAAATGACTTTGACGCATGCGCGGTAGCTTCCTAGGCATAGGTAGGGTGTAGCAAGATGGCGCACGCTCGTCATAGTCGATGACATCACTTCGTTCGCACCATTCAAAAGAACGGCGGTTCTTTTGAAAGGTACGTGTGTACACTCGGCCTGGGACAAGATTCTTGTCAAGAATCTCGTCAGGAAAAACTACAGTTTTTTTCCTGCCGAGATTCTCGGCCGTGTGTACAGGGCTTGACTCTATCCAAAATAAAAAAGTTTTGCCTATAGTCCTACTTTAACCACTTGCCGACTAGCCGCCGCAGTTATACTGCAGTTATACTGTGGCAGGTTAACTCAGCTGTGTGAAGTGCCGTAGATGTACATTGGGCTCATACACAGCGATTTGTAGACACGCCGCGTGGTCAGCGGGGGAGCCAATCAGCGATGTCTGCCAGCCACCCGCGATCGTTCCTCGTAGAGACAGAACAGAGATCTCCGCTCTGACACAGAGATCTTGTCTTTCTGCTATGCAGGAAGACGGATCTGTGTGTTGTCCCAGGCAGCCCATCCCCCATACAGTTAGTAAACACATCCAACGAACATATTTAACCCCTTGATCGCCCCTGATGTTAACCCCTTCCCTGCAGGGTGCCATTAGTGCAATGTCAGTGCATATTTTTAACACTGATCACTGTAATAATGTCACTGGTTCCCAAAAAAGTGTCAAAAACGTCAGTTAGGTGTCCAAACTGTCTGCCGCAATCCCACTAAAAATCGCAGATCACCGCCATTACTAGTAAAAAATAAATAAATAATAAAAATGCCATAAATCTGTCTCCCATTTTGGATAAGCTATAACTTTTGCGCAAACCAATCAATATACGCTTATTGTGGATTTTTTTACCAAAAATATGTAGCAAAATACAAATTGGCCTAAATTGATGAAGAAATTCGATTTTTCACATTTTTTATTGGGTATGTTTTATAGCAGAAAAAAAATTTTCAAAAATGTTTCAAAGCACAAAAATTGCTATTTTTTATAGCGCAAAAAATAAAAACTTCAGAGGTGATCAAATACCACCAAAAGAAAGCTCCATTTGTGGGGAAAAAAAGGACATTTTATTTGGGTACAGCTTAGCACGACCGCGCAATTGTCAGCTAAAAGAACGCAGTGCCGTATAGCAAAAAAATGGCCTAGTCAAGAAGTGGATAAATCCTTCCAGGGCTGAAGTGGTTAAGGACACCTTTAGACATGATTTGACATTTTAGATACCATGGATGCCTATCATGTTAAGATGCAAGAATGAAGTGATTTGCATGTGGTTTGCCAGATGTCTCGTCTGTGTTGGTTTTTTATTGTATAGATACTTGTACCATCATCTCGGCTAGTACCACTTTCTAAATGCATCTCAAATGTGATGTAAATCCTATAGGGGCATTTGTGAGGTGTTTGTGGCACATTTGCAGCGTTTTTACTTTGACATGAATGGAGGCATTTGGAGATTGGTAAAGCCAGCCGAATGCTATATGTCAGATACATTTTGGCACAACACAATGCAAATCGACACAAACAAGACCATATGAACAACATTGTCCACTGCAATGCACATAGTTAACTGTGTTGAATGGTGTTTGTGAGGCTTCAAAAACCCAGACTAAACACCTGCTTTGGTGATCGTGTAAGCTTAGCCCAATACTCACAATGGATGTATGTTAGAGATACTTGTGAATACTTGAGTACTTGTAGCACACCCACTATTAATGCTCTTTCCCTGATATAGAGCACTTTCCCAGAGTTTAGAGTCCTTTAGGAAGCTTTGCCATTTCTCAGCCTTGATAAGGGGGGTTGTTTGGCCCCCAAAATGAGTTGACTACTTTTTATCTTGCTGTTGTCTCGGTTTTACTAGCAATAAATTATAGACTCTAAAGCCTCGTACACATGGTCGGACTTCAAACTTTTCCGTGGATTTTTGTCCAAAGGGAGTTGGCCGGGCACACCCATAGCATACACACGGCAGGACTTTTCTGCAAACTTTCCCAAAATCACGTGGTTTTTCTGCTCTTTACCGCCACCCTTTGGTCAACTTTTGCTATTGTTGGTTGATTTTAACATTGGTTCTGGGCATGCGTATTTGTACTTCGGACAAAAGTCCGATGGATTTCTGTACACACGGTCGGACTTTGCAACATCGGACTTTTGTTGCCGAAAAGTTTGTCTGTTTGCAGAGCGAACTTTTGTCCGATGAAAAACGAAAAAGTTTGTCCGATGGAGCGTACACGGTCAGATTTTTTGGAAAACTTGCTCATTTTGAAGTTTGTTGGCAAAAAGTCTGACCGTGTGTACGGGGCTTAAGATGGCTGTCTGGAATTATTTTTGTCAATTTCATTTGGACTTCTCAGTGGGAGTATAGTGACCTTTCATAGCCCCCCCCCCCACTTTAGAGCTACCAAAGTTTAAACATCAAGCCCAACTAAGGCTCCCTGACTGGTGGATGAAAGATCAGAGTCCAGCATCTCACAAACTTTTTCTCGAGGAATGTGTGTACCTCATTCAATAATGATCTAGTAGATCTTGTCAAAAGCACAGTGAAGGTCCAGAGAAAAAGACACTAAGAGGCAGGTTTTACTAAAGGAGTTGAGAATCTCAATTGAATAAATTGGGTGAATATTTACGCCAATTATCCAAACATGTGAAGAGCGTATCCCTCTTTACTTTTTTCCTCTGCACATGATTGGATATTCAAAGTAAGCAGGAGCTCTCTTTTAACATGACTGGATAATTGATTGAAGTGAATAGTTACACAATCTGAGAAGAGATTTTCAACTCCTTTAAGCAAATCGGGTATTAAAGTTGAAATCCAGGTATGATCTGTATTGCATGCTTATATTGGTTCATCTTGACACAATAGTAGTACCCGAGGGACGCTGACCATTACTGTAGCTGTGCTTTGCCAAAGACTTCTATTATATTTTGCGGGTGTGGTGCAGTTTCTGAAAGGCTAATAACTTTTTTTTTTTTATAACTGCTAATATGCCCATTGCAAAAGTACAAGTGTATGTGATGTTTAATACACTGACCGTTTCCTCTTCCATCTACCTTATTTTGGCATCACTCTCTAGGCTGCTAGAAGGAACCCAGACAAAGTGCACTTGGTATCATTCCTAATGGGACAGGAGCTGGCACTACAGAGGAAGCATCGGTTTATGTGGCTCCTGCTCCCTCCACAGCCGCTTGCTTCCTCCACTGCCAGTGCTGGCTCCATGCACTCTAAGGCCTGAGTCACACCTATGCATTTTTTTAGTGGATTTTCATTTTTTGCAGAAACACACTACAGTCAATTTAACATGTGGTTTCCTATGGATGTAGTTCACATTTGTGCATTTTATGGAAAGGGCCGTGTTTTTTTTTTTTTCTGTTTTTAGGTTCCATAGGACTTGGACAATGGTTTAAAGATGTGTATTGAAAAAAAACACAAAATCCACCTGCAATATGCAAACTGCAACCTGCACAAGTGTGAATCAGACCTGATGCTCTAGGATGCGGGTCAGAAATCCTTTGATCTCGATCTAGGCTTGCCGACCAGACATCCCAGAGCATGGGCATGTGCTTCCTTGGGTTGAGGTTGCGGGCCACATCAAATGGCCTCGAGGACCACATGTGGCCCCATGTGCAATGGGTTGAGCACCCCGATATAGGGTATTAGTTTGCCTTTTCATTTTTTCTGAAAAGGTGAAAACTTAAGCTGCACCAATGTAACGATGAAATACAGATCATAATTGGAATTCAGCTTCAATCCCTAGATCCCAACAGCACACGTGTATGCGACCGCTCGACAGGTGCACCTTAACGCCAATGGTGCCCTGTTAAAACTACATGCTGTGCTGAGAGCGTTCTCCTAGAATGGTATCTGGCGTGTACTGGAAAGCTCCCAATACATACCACCGATTGGGAGCTTTCAAAGCACGTGACCGATGTGACAGCCAATCATAGCGGCCACATGATCCACATGCCTACCTCCGCCTCCCAGATTTTTGAACCCTTAAAGGGCCGGGAAGTGGTCAGCGGGAAGGGGTTAATTTTATGGAAAATGCTTGATATTTTAACACACATTTTAACACTGAACTCAAGATTTATACTTCTCATGCTTTGTTTCTTTACATTTAATACTACCCCCAAATAGTCTGCTGTACAGCATACTGTAATGTGCAGGATAATGGTGTTAAAGTGGTGTATGAGAGCGGTCAGTAAACTGACAAACCTTGAAAAAGATTGGAGCTGTGTTTTGTTCATATCAGGGCTAGTGTGTGTGTATATACATGTGTATATATATATATACACACACACACACACACACACACACACACACACACACAGGCAGCATTGCACTGATCATTATCTACAATCTGTATGAAATAGCTAGTCATATCATCATCTGCAATCTGTATAAAATTGCTGGCCTGTGAATGCTTTTAATGACACAGAAGATGTTTTTTTAAAACTACATCTAGTAACCTGTACTGCAAGGTAGGGGAAACACATTTATCACTTACATAGGGGAATGAACATTGCAGAAATGGCAAATAACTATAACAAGATAACTTGTGCACGGTTGTGTTATTAACTGGCGCAGCTGTTGCAGTGAGGATGACACTTCCAGCTGATATACTGCAGCTCAATTCAGCCTGGAGCAAAGCCTGGCATGAAGGGAAAAATAATGCCGCTTTATTTTCATTTATGTCTGCTGGTTATGACTTGGAGATATGGAAAATGGGATTACGCTGTGTGTGATGTAAAGTGATCACTTAATCCTAGGTCCCAAAAGAGAGAGCCTCACATAATGCCTTTGTTTACCTCAATGTATTACAATGGCACGCTGTCATAAATCACCCACTTTGATGTATTTTACCATGTGCAGCATCAGTCAGCATTTGTACACGTTAAAAGGATTTTACAGGAAAACCAAGGTCTTTGTTCGTGATTTCCCTGTGTAGCAACAAGGTCTCCCCTATAGCTCATAGAATTTATTGGGTGTCGGAGCTGCAATTACATATTTCAAATGCAGCAGCACCTACTGATGAAATGCATTGTTGCAACCCAAGCATAGAATACGATGGTTCACTATTAGAACCACCCATTTTCATTAAAGTCCTGATTGAGAAATTGCATATTTTATATTTCCTCATTATTATTGGCTCACAATATCTAATAATGAATTCTAAATCTGGTTAAGGGGTCATACAAGGATGATCATTTTAGCTGATTTCATACTAAAGGAATGTCAGGAATGTGCCCTCTTCCTTAGAAGGAAATGTTGTGAACGATTGGTTAAATTCTACCAACTTGACATGTACACACACTGGCCACTTTATTGGATACACCTTGCTAGTAGGGTTGAGCGAACCCGAACTGTAAAGTTCGGGTCCGTACCGAACTTTAGCTTTTTCCCGAACCCGGACTTTGCGTGAAAGTCTGTGTTCAAGTTCGGGTTCGGCAATCTACTGGCGCAGTTAGAAATGCTTCAGGGGCCAGCCAATCACCTTTTGATTAGCTGGTGTGCCCTTAGAAGCCATCATAGCCATGCCTACTAATGGCATGGCTGTGATTGGTCAGTGCAACATGTGACCCAGCTTCTATATAAGCTAGAGGCACACAGCACACACGTAACTCTGCTTCAGAATAGATAGGGAGAGGATCTTGTCTGCTGCTGTCGCTTATTGGGAGAGATTGAAAATACATGAGTTAGTCCTGATTCTGGAATCTGAGGGAAAAGATAGAGAGACAGTGTAGTGTAGGGCCAGGTTCCTGTTGGTGCTTTCAGGGAGAGAGATTTATTATATAGGAATAGGAGTCCAGATTCAGAGATATAACTCAGCGATCTGCATAGGTTTACCTGTTTGTGTTGCACTGCACAGTCTTTTTACACTGCCATGAGCCCAGTGTCAAAGAAAATCTAACTTCTGCAAGCTCAGTGCACCAGCACTGCATATATTACATTTAGAGATACACCGTTTCCATACTGTGGGTGTATTCTGCTCTTGGAAAAAGACCCATTTAGGGCAAAAAAAGGCACTTTATTGTGCTCTTTTCCAAAAGACCCATTTAGGGCAAAAAAAAAATTGCATTTTATTTTGCTCGTGCAAAAAAAGACCCATTTAGGGCAAAAAAATAAATAAAAATTTGCACTTTAATGTACTCTTGCAAAAAGACCCATTTAGGGCCACAAAAATATTTTGCAGTGTGTTATACATATGTGGAGGTGTGTGAAATAAACCATTTCTATATATTTGTCTTCTACTGTGCTATGCAAAAAAAACAATTTTTTTTTTTAATAGCATATTCTGCAGTTCTGCAGCTGTGCGATTCAGCGGTTACGTACTGTGGGTGTGTTGTGGTCTTCCAAAAAACACCATTTAGGGCCACAAAAAATATTTTGCAGTGTGTTATGTTGTTGGCTCCTCGCAGGAGGGAGAAAGGCACACCGCACTACCAGCCCGTACCCTCCTATATAAAGAGGTTGAGCTGTGTACTTGACGGGACGTGTCCACAGCCGGAGTCAAAACTCCTCCAGAGGATGATTCTCACCTCTACTGTAGGTAGAGGCAAGTCCTTTAATTCCCAGTAAAGTCAATGTCCACACCAGCTGAAACTACAACTCTTATTCTCTCATTGCAAAATAAACTCTACTCGGATAGAAAAGGTTAGAGCAAAGAAACAGGACAGCTTAAGGTGTGGAGGAGGTCCAGGCACAAATGTAGCACATTCACTTCACTGCTTAGGTTTCTTAAACAGTTTTAGGTGCACGGTCTCTGCCACAGACCTTGAGGTTGGTCTCTGCCACAGACCGGGTGTACAAGGCCCCTGCCACGGACCTGGAGAACTTTGGTCTCTGCCACAAACCAGGGTGTATAAGGCCCCTGCCACGGGCCGGGTGAATAAGGCCTCTGATACAGTCAAGATGACCTTGAGCTTCTCCTTCTACGAACCTAGCCCATATCAAGGGGAAGACATCTCTCCAGGGAGTCAACAGACCCTTCCTTCACCGTGAATCCCACATCGGTCCATCAGAATGATCCTCCCTTCCCTAGAACAGGGTCCCCTACACGAGGCGGCACCCTAAGACTCCTCGACCCTTAGCGGACTCCAGAAGAAGGCTCTGGACTCCAGGCTTTACTCCCGCCCCTAGGCCTCCATACCCAGGGCAGCAGGAACTCCAGGATAGTACCTCACCCCAGGCTAAAGGTGCCCGAGATGGACATCAGCCCCCAGGCCAAAGGTCTGCCCCTTTTATATGCTCTCCCGGCATGCACAGCAGGTTCCCCGCCCCGCTGTACTACTGCCAAGAGGGGACACATAAGGCACAGCACTGTATCGGCGGTTCAACCCTAGCCTACCATGGCAGCGCCACCTGTAGGCCGCAGGGAACTGCACACCAATACTGTCCCCCGAGGACAAAATGGTCCATGAATCCTACAGAAATAGGGTGTTTGAGCCTATTTACCACTCAAACACTTCCCTTAAATTTAGCACCCCGCTACATTTTTATTTCAAAGTATTTTATTTTCCCACTAGCTTATCCATTAAATTTAATAATTTATTCCAAAAAGGGCGTATTCTGGGGCATTCCCACCATATGTGTGGCATTGTGCCGTTGAGTTTCTGAGGTTCTTAATGACTTCCTGTACCTCTTCTGCTGAAAAGGGGGCCTCCAGCATATTTTTTGTATGTTATTTTAAGTTATTTCCCTATCCACATTTGTTTGCAGAGCACTTGCCATGCTCTTAACATTTTGCTGCCATTTGCAGCCCTCTAGCCCTTTCCATTACTTTTTTAGAGCCTTTTTAGTCCGTAGAAGTCCAGGTCCCCATTGACTTTAATGGGGTTCGGGTTAAAGTTCGGTCCCGAACCCGAACTTTTTTCCGAATTTCGGCCGAACCCGTCGAACCCGAACATCCAGGTGTCCGCTCAACTCTACTTGCTAGTACTGGGTTGGACCCCCTTTTGCCTACAGAACTGCCTTAAAGTGGTTGTAATCCCCAGTCATGAAATTTGACCTAAGCACATATATCTGTAGTGTTTACTTATCTCTCTTCAAAGCTCTAAGTGCGGTGTCTTTCTGCTGCCCCATTTCTCTGTTATCAGCAGAGTCACTTCTGACAAGTTCTCCGACACACGAGATAAGAGCAACTGACAAGTTGTACCTGGGAGGGTGCTTAGAGGTAGATAAACAGATAGCTTGTCCTCAGAAAACAGCTCTGCATGTTCCTTCGTTTCTCTGCCTATGTGGAGTGGGGATGTGTGCCTTTCCTCCAATCCGCTCTCACACAGTGTAAGCCCCGAATCCACACCCACTGCTGAATGAGGAAGAAATATTTCTAGCACGATCTGCACTTTCTAAAGGGTGTAGAAGGGGAAAGACAGCAGATATACATGTAAAACTTATGTAGGGAGATTTTTTTAATCTCTGTGTATCATCTGAAGCTTCACTTCACTGGGTATATGTGAGGGTTTTTAACCACTTTAATTCTTCTTGGTGTAGATTCAACAAGGTGTTGGAAACATTCCTCAGAGATTTTGGTCCATATTGACATGATAGCATCACGCAGTTGCTGTAGATTTGTCGGCTGCACATCCATTAAGCGAATCTCCACATCCTAAAGGTGCTCTACTGGATTGAGATCTGGTGATTGTGGAGGCCATTGGAGTACAGTGAACTCATTGTCATGTTCAAGAAACCAGTTTGAGGTGATTTGAGCTTTGTGACATGGTGTATTATCGTGCAGGAAGTACCCATCAGAAGATGGGTACACTGTAGTCATAAAGGAATCGACATGTCAGCAGCAATACTCAGGTAGGCCGTGGTGTTTAAACAATGCTCAGTTGGTACTAAGGGGCCAAAAGCGTGCCAAGAAAATATCCACCACATCATTACACCACCACCACCAACCTGAACTGTTGATACAAAGCAGGGTGGATCCATTCTTTCATGTTGTTTACGCCAAATTCTGACCCTAACATCTGAATGTCGCAGCTGAAATCGAGACTCATCAGAACAGGCAAAGTTTTTCCAATCTTCTATTGTCCAATTTTAATGAGCATGTGTGAATTGTAGCCTCAGTTTTCTGTTCTTTGCTTACTCAAACCAGTCTGCCCTTTCTCCTCTGACATCAAGTCCACACAACTGCCTCTCACTGGATATTTTCTCTTTTTCGGACCATTCTCTGTAAACCTTAGAGATGGCTGGGCATGAAAGTCCCAGTTTTTTTAAAATACTCTGACCAGCCTGTCTGGCACCAACAAATCCCCTGTTTTTCCCTATTCTGATGCTTGGTTTGAACTTTAGCAAGTCGTCTTCACATGTCTAGATGCCTAAATGCATTGAGTTGCTGCCATGTGATTGGCTGGTTAGCAATTTGTGTTACCAAGCAATTGAACAGGTGTACCTAATAAAGTGGTCAGTGAGTGTATATACAATAGCTATAACTTGGAACATTCAGTCTCATCTTCAGAGCTTGCTATCATGCATGCGTCTAAGATCATCTGTCCACACTGCTAAAGCGGATGGGGACTCCGTGGTGAAACAGCATCTTTAGTTATGTATTTTTGGTATATTTTCTACTGTTATTATCTGTATCTGTCATTACTTTTATTAAATGTTATAAGAATTTGTGTAATCTCTCTTTGCACATATTGAATACAACTGCAAAAACGTAAACTATTACATATCTGTGCTAATATAAGCCCAGACCACAAACCATTGTACGCTTCTTGCTGGATGGGGTCTTACACAAGAAATAACAGCGATCATATTTATGATGAACTTAGCATACTACTGCACCTTATAGCGCTGGCATTTTCAGTGCAGCAAACAACAACTTGATTGCTGTTGGCTGGCTGTCAACCGCATGAGTTCTCAATTGTTCATGAACAACATTAAGAATGAGGAAAAATGATCAAATAGTAAAAAAAAAATCAGCCAAGCCGATGAACCCCATATTTCATCCAACTTCTATTTCTACCTACTGTATATACTATATCTGCTTGTAGTGCAACAGGTTGCACATATTGTATATCATGCCTGTGCAACGATTCAACCACTAAGGCACCTCATGGGTACCATGGCAATCAATCCAAAAAGATTAGTAAAAAGGACGTTTAAATCCAAAGACTGCTTCTTTTATATTGCATTAGGGTGCTATGTCCCAAGTTACCTGGTAGGTCGGTTCTTAAGGGTTACATTTACCCAAAACTTAGCATATCTGATATAAAGTATCACAATGATTATAATAGATTGAGAATAAAAAAAATAATGGGGTTTTGAATACAGAGTCCATTGTCATGAAATTTTTGGACTGAATACTATGACTGCTTGTGGCACTTACATCATAAAGGTGTTAACTGAGAAGAACAAAGCCTTTATTCTTGTAATATATATATATATATATATATATATATATATATATATAGGGAAGGGCATACATGGATATATGCAAGATTTGCAACAAGTCGTCCATCAATCCTGTCAATGAGTCAGTTCAAAATAATCTTAACATAGAAACTAAAACTTCAAAGTGTTGGAGGCCCTCGTTACCACATTTTTTTTTCAACAGTAGAAAATCTATGCATGCTGACGGACAATTGTTTCATATTTTACCATAGAAAAAAGAAAATCTCGGTGAATGCAATACAAGTGAGTATTGTCATATCTTTCACCGCCCCTTACTCTTAGACCCCATACACACTATACAACTTTTGTTGTCCGATTTCCATTACATTTTTCAAAAACCATGTAGTGCAAGGGCTTGCCTGACTGCATACAAATTGAAACTCTGATGCCTCGTACACACGACCGGTTTTCCCATCAGGAAAATTGCCATGAGAGCTTTTGGCCGGGAAAACCGTCCGTGTGTATGCTCCATCGCAGTTTTCCCGACGAGAAAACTGCGTGGGAAAAAAAAAAAAAGAAGAGAACCAGCTTTCTTTTTTCCTGTCGGGAAAACCGGTCTTGTGTATGCTTTTCCGAGGGGTAAAAAAAACGCGCATGCTCAGAATCAAGTATGAGACGGGAGCGCTCGTTCTGGTAAAACTAGCGTTCGTAGTGGAGATATCACATTTGTCACGCTGTAACGGACTGAAAAGCACGAGGCTGAAAAGCGCGAATTGTCTCTCACCAAACTTTTACTAACACGAGCAAAAGCAGCCCAAAGGGTGGCGTTGTTTGAATGGAATCCCCTTTATAGTCCCGTCGTACGTGTTGTACGTCATTGCGCTTTGGACGGGTGGTATTTGGCCTGAACGTGTGTATGCAAGGCAGGCTTGAGAGGAATCCCATCCCACCGAGAAAAACGGTCGTGTGTACGGGGCATTAAGGTTTGACCTCATATTTTATGGTTTTGTTAAATATAAAGGAAAAAATCTGCAGAAAATTGTATAGTTTGTATCCAGATTTACTGAGAAATCTGCACATGTACAGTATGAGAACAGTTAGAACAGCATAATAATAGTGCATCAAATGGGAGAACAAAACAATTGTGTTCTGTCTGACTAAAAACAAACAGTTACATAAATACTGCCTACATAAATACGCAAGCTTAAATTTGAAGAGCGAATTTTACGTATACAAACTTGCCTTTTTCCGTAGTTTTTCAGCAGCATCAAGTTCAGCTTTTATTGTCTTATCAAACTTGTTTAAGAGCTTGGGTTTCTTTTTCTTGGCTATAAAACAACAAAGGATCCTTGTTTTAGTCATTTATCTTATTATCACAGTTAACAGCATATGAATACAGTGTGGTCAAACCCATTATTCACATCATAACAAAAGTACAGTTATTATCTTGAAAGCAATGTTTTCTACAGCCACAGAAACATTTTCCTACATTAAATATCATCTGACTTCAATTACTTTTTGAAAAACAATGCTAATTTTAAAGCAGGATATAAAAAAGCAGATTATTGAAATCATTAAATACAGCCAATTAACTCTGCCTTCTTCCATGGGAATCTCACACCTGACACCCAAGACCAGCAGGGTTATGCACCAGGTCAAGGTTTACGCTTTTCAAAGACTAATGCCATTGCTCACAGTTTTTACAATTTATATGTCTAGTCTCAATCAGTGAATACTATCGTTGGTTCAAATTGAGGAGGAGGCATGGTCATGTTCAAGAACAAAAATTCAAACTTCCCCTAACAGCCCAAGTCATGAGCATGAAGACCTACAAAGTTTTGTTCCCTAGGTAGCTTCTTTAAAATTCCAACTTTGTTATGTTAACCAGTTATTTTAGGGTCAAACAGCACTAGGAGTTCTTTTTGATCCTTTCATGTGGCTAAAATAACTAGACTATCATATTTGCCCAATGTACAGACACTGCAATGTTCTTGCATACAGTTTCATCTGTGTGCCCTGGGAAGCTGGGAGTATGATGTATTAAAATTAGCACTCAAGCTTATCCTCCTGCATCATAGAATACAGCTCTTTTTCTATTAGTCAGATAAGTCAGTGTGTCATATGGATTATGTGGAAAAACCCTGTGTGCTATCACCCTAACCCAGCCTTTCTCAACCTTTTAACAAAAAGGAACCCTTGAAGTAACTTTCCGGTCTTAAGGATTCCCTGCAAATAATTAATATATCTACAATGATACATTAGTGTGATGGTCAGTGGGAAGAATGCTTGTTACGTTTGTGGTTATTGGAAAGAATTACCCTCTAAAGCCTCGTACACACGAACGAGTTTCTCGGCAAAAACCAGCAAGAAACTTGCTGGCAGAAATTTTTTGCCGAGAAATTCGTTCGTGTGTATGGTTTCTCGTCAAGAAAAGCGACAAGAATCTCGACGAGAAAATAGAGAACCTGCTCTCTATTTTCTCGTCGAGATTCTCGACGAGAAAATTGTGTGTGTGTACACTTACCCTTTCGCCGGGAAGCCCGCGCATGCTCAAAATGACTTTGACGCATGCGCGGTAGCTTCCTAGGCATAGGTAGGGTGAACCAAGATGGCGGCGACGGCATCGAATGTGACGAGCGCATGCTCGTCGTATTCGATGACGTCACCGCGTTCGCTCCATTCAAAGAACCGCGGGTTCTTTGAAAGGAGCGTGTGTACACTCGGCCGGGACAAGTTTCTTGTCCAAGAATCTCGTCGAAAAAAAACGACATGTTTTTTTCGACGAGAATCTCGGCCGAGTGTACGAGGCTTCAGGCCTGGTTCACACCTATCCATTTTTTAGTAGACATGTGCACACTGAAATATTTCGTTTCGGAATTTCGTTTTCGTCCGAAAAATAAATTTATTTAGTTACTCCCGAAATTCGTTTTTATTTATTTCGTTTTTCGTTAGAAATTGCATTCGTCCGAAAATCTGAATTAATTAAGGTCGAATCTGTCATTGAAGGCTTATGGTGTCTGTCGAATGTTCAAAGAAGATTCGACGGAGCAGTGAAACTATACGATGCTGCAATCATACATTTCCGGTCGAATGTTCCGCCCACAAGCTATAGAAGAATTCTAATGTTGTATGACTAGTAATAATTATATTTATTCATTACTATTACTAGTCAACCAACATTAGAATTCTTCTATAGCCTATGGGAGGATGCATTTGACCAGAAATGTACGATTGCAGCGTCGTACAGTTTTGCTGCACCGTCGAATCTTCTAACTTTCGATGCTTTGTCGAATCTTCGTCATTCTAGCTATTTTACTGCTCCTCCTCTTTGGTTACAATCAGCCAATAACATTCATCATCAACTTTATTTTTATTTTACTTCCCCCACCCAATTCCAGCAGTGATCTTTTCTCTCTATGTCGAATCTTTTCTCTCTATAATAACAAATCTTTTCTCTCCTATGTCAAATCTTTTCTCTCCTATGTCGAATCTTTTCTCTCTATAATGTCGAATCTTTTCTCTCCTACGTCGAATCTTTTCTCTCCTATGTCGAATCTTTTCTCTCCTACGTCGAATCTTTTCTCTCCTATGTCGAATCTTTTCTCTCCTATGTCGAATCTTTTCTCTCCTATGTCGAATCTTTTCTCTCCTATGTCGAATCTTTTCTCTCCTATGTCGAATCTTTTCTCTCCATGTCGAATCTTTTCTCTCCTATGTCGAATCTTTCTCTCCTATGTCGAATCTTTTCTCTCTATAATGTCGAATCTTTTCTCTCCTATGTAGAATAATCTTGGACTAATAGAGTTAAGGTTAGGCACATTCGACCACAGGTTCGATAGACACAGATTGTTATTGTCAGCGTCACGTCGAATCTCCTATCTATATCGAACTGTTGTAGCAACGAAAACGAAAATAAAGCATTTGTTTATGTCGGATCTTTCGGTTTTCGGATCCTGTGCTTTCGTTTTCGTTTGTTAAAACGATAACGAAAATAGCTGAAATTCGGACGAAAATGCATTCAGACGAAAACGAATGCACATGTCTATTTTTTAGTGCGTTTTTAGTTTTGCAGGAACACACTACAGTCCATTTAACATTGTTTCCTATGGGTCACGTTCACAACTGTGCATTTTGTGGAAAGGGCCAGACCAGCAGGTTGCGTTTTTGGTTCCATAGACTTCAATGGATCCAAAACGTGTATTGAAAAATGCAAAATGTAAACTATGCAAACTGCAACCTGCATAGGTGTGAACCAGGCCTTGCAAATAGCTAAAAAAGATCAATGGTGTCAGTGGTAACTCATCTGAGAGGCATAAACTACTCATTGTCCAAGGAACCCCTAAAAACCTCTGGAGGAACCCTTGTTGACAAACCCTGCCCTAACCTATAATAATGTTACTGTATGTGCTGCTGCTACCACCTACTATGTGCTCCCAAATTCCCAAAAATATATAAAGATGACTGGGTGTAGCTGTATAGGGCACAAAAAGTGCAATAAAATAAACGAAGAGTAAATAAATACACAAAATGTGCACAAGTCAAATACCATCAATAAATTACCCCTAATGTAATTGAATCACAAATTACCAAACATTATATACAGTAATTATATACAGTTATCACTATAATTACCGTTTTGTAATTATATATGATTTTTGGTAATTTGTTAGTCAATTACATTAGGGGTAATTAATTTTTGGTTATTGACTTGTGGTACTCATTTTGTGTATTTATTTACACTTTGTTTATTTTATTGCACTTTTACTTAGGTTTGGGCATTATACAGCAGCGCTACATCCACTCATCTTCATATGCATTATGAGTTGCACAGAAAGGAGTGTCAGGTCTCTGACTTGAGAACCAAGTCAGAATTTGCATCTGGTGCACATTGGGTTTTGGGAGTTACATAGTTGGTAAGGTTGAATAAAGACACCAGTCTATCCAGTTCAACCTGAGCCTGTGTGCGTTTACATGTAACTACCAATTTCCATATTCCTGAACATTGTGTTCACTATGAAACTCATCTAAGGCCTCATGCACACTGCTGCTGTTAAACTCATGTTTTTGTGAGTTTGGGCGTTTTTTTTTCTATCCTATGTGTCCTCTCTATGTTATCCTATGTGTCCTCTCTATGTTATCCTATGTGTCCTATCTATGTTATCCTATGTGTCCTCTCTATGTTATCCTATGTGTCCTCTCTATGTTATCCTATGTGTCCTCTCTATGTTATCCTATGTGTCCTCTCTATGTTATCCTATGTGTCCTCTCTATGTTATCCTATGTGTCCTCTCTATGTTATCCTATGTGTCCTCTCTATGTTATCCTATGTGTCCTCTCTATGTTATCCTATGTGTCCTCTCTATGTTATCCTATGTGTCCTCTCTATGTTATCCTATGTGTCCTCTCTATGTTATCCTATGTGTCCTCTCTATGTTATCCTATGTGTCCTCTCTATGTAATCCTATGTGTCCTCTCTATGTTATCCTATGTGTCCCCTCTATGTTATCCTATGTGTACCCTCTATGTTATCCTATGTGTACCCTCTATGTTATCCTATGTGTCCTCTCTATGTTATCCTATGTGTCCATGCACACAGACGTTTTTAGCAGTTTTTCAGCAGAGGAGTTTAGAGGCTGTTTTCGGAACGCCCTAAAATCACGTTCAGGAGCGGGATTTCGGACGACAAAAAAACACGTAACTCTGTTAAACGAGCATAAACTCTAGGCACATTTAGCACTTCAGCGTTTGTTTCAATTGCCAGGATAAATTAAAAATGAAATAAACTCCCAAACTCTGTTTACCACTTGCCGGCCGCATAAATTGCATATACGGCAGCAAGGTGGCTCTGCTGCACCGGATCACGTTCCCAATACGTACTCTGACACTTCCCGGTAGGGGGCGCGCATGTGTGCTGCTAGCGGCCTGCTTCCACTGTGGTTATACACGGCGGGAGCTGATCTACGTGTACCGTGGACTCGATGTCCACCAGTATCCGCCGATCATCCAGCAGAGAGCCAGAACAGCGGTCTACCTATATAAACAAGGCAGATTGCCATTCTGACAGGAGGAAAGGCATGGATCCTGCGTCTCTGCAAAGCAGGGACTAGGATTCATGTCTTCCCCTAGTAAAAGCACCTCCCCCACATTACACGAAAACACTTGCTCGGAACACATTCAACCCCTTTCCAGCCAGTGTCATTAGTACAGTGACAGTGAATATTTTTAGCACTGATCACTGTATTAGTGCCACCGGTTCCCAAAAACCAGACCAAAGTGTCAGTAAAGCCTCGTACACACGGTCGGACTTCCATCTGACTTTTCCGTGGATTTTTGTCCGAACGTTGTTGGCCGGGCACACCCATAGCATACACACCACAGGACATTTCTGCAAACTTTCCCAAAACTTTTTCCAACATCACGTGTTTTTTCTGCTCTTTACCGCCACCCTTTGGTCAACTTCTGCTATTGTTGGTTGATTTTAACATTATTTATTTGTTTTGTCCATCAGACAAAAGTCCGATGGTTTTCTGTACACACAGTCGGACTTTGCTCCATCGGACTTTTGTTGGCCAAAAGTTTGTCCGTTTGCAGACCGAACTTTTGTCTGATGAAAACCAAAAAAAGTTTGTCCGATGGAGCGTACACACAGTCGGATTTTTTGAGCAACTTGCTCAAAATGAAGTTTGTTGGCAAAAAGTCCGACCTTGTGTACGAGGCTTTAGTGTTCAACTGTCTGCCACAATATCGCAGCCCCGCTATAAGTCACACTGAGCTCCGCCATTACTAGAAAAAAAAGTGATAAAAACGCGTATTGTGATTTTTTTTTTTTAACCAAAAATATGTAGCAGAATACATATTGGCCTAAATTTATGAAGACATTTTATATTTTTTCAGTTTTTTGGATAGGTTTTACAGCAGAAAGTAAAAAATTTGCCATATCGCAAAAAATGGCCTGGCCAGGAAGGGGGTAAAATCTTCCGGAGGTCAAGCGGTTAAACTCTGATAAACTCGCCTAGACGGTTTGGAAAAAAATGCAGCTTAGGCGAGTTATAACACAGATTTTCTCCTGTCAGGATAAACAGCGGTTACAAGAAACCAGTGTGCAATGAGGCCTAAAAGTTTTTTTTTTTTTAAATACTCTACACTCCCCGCTGGATACCATCAACTGTGGAAGGAAGTTCCACGTGCTTACTGCTCTAATAGTAAAGAACTCCTTATGCAGTTTAAAGCGGTTGTATACCGCAAAACTTTTTTTTTTTTTTGGGTCAACCTGCAAGGCAAAGGTATAATGAGCTAGTATGACTAGCATACTAGCTCATTATCAATCACTTACCTTAGATCGAAGCCCCCGCAGCGGTCCTCGGACGCGTCCTCCGTCGAATCCATGATACCCGGAGTGACTTCCGGGTATCGCCGCTCCGGCGCTGTGATTGGCCGGAGCGGCGATGACGTCACTCCCGCAAATGCGCGGGGAACGGCACGATCCCCGCGCATGCGCGAATTTCCGGCAGTGTCCGGCAGGCTCCCATTCAAGAGCCGCCGCGCTCAGTGCGCCTGCGCCGCTATCTACGGCGCACATGCGCCGTAGATAGCGGTACAGTTTTTTTTGCAAATATCTCCGAGACTGTGTAGGTCTCGGAGATATTACAAGCACCTACAGGTAAGCCTTAATGTAGGCTTACCTGTAGGTGCTTGTACAAAATTTGGGTATACAACCACTTTAAGCTTGAACAGTTTCTCGTCAAACTTCATTGTGTGGCCGTGTCTCTTCTTTAGAACCCTAAGATTAAAGGATAAGTTCACCTTTTGTAACATGTTACATGCATATGCACACGTTACACGTAAATGCACTGACCCCTGTACCCCCCCCCCATCCTCCATTTTGACAGTGAGCAGGGGATCTTCTTCTCCCCCCACTCGCTGTCATAATGGAAAAAATGCGGCCACAGTGTTTTGTGAATGGCAAAACTACAAGTACTTTGCAGCTGTCAGCTTGTACTTCAAAATGAACTACCACGGTGCTGTTGAGCTCTCTTGGTAATTCATTGAGCTTCCTATCAGAGGGTAACTGCCTGCCTGTATTGGAAGTACAGTCAGACAGATGCACAGACAGTCTGCAGGACCGTGGCATTACACCCACCATCTGCTAATCATGGGTACAATGCTTTACACGTTCCTAACAAAAAAAAAATGCATATTTTTTACCTGAAAAAAATGTGCATTTATTTGTAAAGGTGAGCTTATCCTTTAACCCCTTTACACCAAGCATACACAAAATATGCGGCCTTGGCTTGAAGGGGTGCATGCAGCTGCACACATCACCCCAGTACCGTTTTAGAGGGGACGGTTGGCTTTCTTGGGATAACAACCGATGCAGCTAGCAAGCGCTCGGTTGTTATCCCAAGGAGCGGGAGGGGAAGTTCCCCCTCTCTCACGGCTCGCCCCGGCCTCTCCTGTCCCACCGGGAGGCCCGAGCGACCAGCCACCACATCCGACGGCTGGCCGGAGACCCGAACGGAGCCGGAATCAGCTTTCATCGGGTCTCGGATCTAGTAACCCGGAAGCGATATCATGGCATCACTTCAGGTTCACTAAAGACTTAAAGGCACCAAATTAAAAAAAAATTACAGCCAAATTTGCCGTTTTGAATGCTTTTAAGTGCAAAAGGAGGGATTTGGGATCTTATAGACTCCAGATCCCTCCATAAAGAGGACCTATCGCTGACTATTACTGTCACAAGGTTATGTTTACATTCCTTGTGACAGCAATAAAAATTAACAGAAAAAAAAAAAAAGCAAAAAAACACATTTTTAAAGCGCCCCGTCCCACCGTAAATGTTAACGATGTTCAAACCACACGTGAGGTATCGCTGCGATCGTTCGAGCAATAATTATATCACAAGACCTCGTCTGTACCTCTGAACTTGTAACCTGTAGACATTTTTAAAGCGTCGCCTATGGAGATTTTTAAATATCGTAGTTTGTCGCCATTCCACGAATGTGCACAGTTTTAATGTTTGACCATTCTTCCAAAATCGCATTTGTGAGGTCAGGCACGGATGTTTGACAGGAAGGCCTGGCTCACGGTCTCTGTTCTAATTTATACCAAAAGGTGTCCTATTGGGTTGAGGTCAGGACCCTGTGCAGGCCAGTCATGTTCCTTCACCCCAAACTCGCTCACCCATGTCTTAATGGGCCTTGCTTTGTGCACTGGTGCGCAGTTATGTTGGAACAGGAAGGGGCCATCCCCAAACTCTTCCCATAAAGTTGGGAGCATGACATTGTCCAAAATGTCTTGATATGCTGACCCCTTAAGAGTTATCTTTACTGGAACTTAGGGGCCAAGCCCAAACCCTGAAAAACAACCGCAAACCATAATTCCCCCTCTACCAAATGATTTGGACCAGTGCACAAAAGCAAGGTCCATAAAAACATGGATGAGCGAGTTTGGGGTGGAGGAACATGACTGGCCTGGTCCTGTAATTAAATCCCACAGGACACCTTTCGGGATAATTTAGAGCAAAGACTGCAATCCAGGCCTTCTGGTCCAACATCAGTGCCTGATCTCACAAATGCGCTTCTGGAAGAATGGTCAAACATTCCCATAGACACACTCCTAAACCTTGTGGACAGCCTTCCCAGAAGAGTTGAAGCTGTTAAGCCTCGTACACAGGAACGAGTTTCTCGGCAAAAACCAGCAAGAAACTTGCTGGCAGAGATTTTTTGCAGAGAAATTCGTTCGTGTGTATGGTTTCTCGTCAAGAAAAGCGACAAGAATCTCGACGAGAAAATAGAGAACCTGCTCTCTATTTTCTCGTCGAGATTCTCGTCAGCCTGTTTCTCGACGAGAAAATTGTGTGTGTGTACACTTACCTTTTCGCCGGGAAGCCCACGCATGCTCGAAATGACTTTGGCGCATGCGCGGTAGCTTCCTAGGCATAGGTAGGGTGAACAAAGATGGCGGCGACGGCATCGAATGTGACAAGCGCATGCTTGTCGTATTCGATGACGTCACCGCGTTCGCTCCATTCAAAGAATTGCGGGTTCTTTGAAAGGAGCGTGTGTACACTCGGCCGGGACAAGTTTCTTGTCCAAGAATCTCGTCGAAAAAAACGACATGTTTTTTTCGACGAGAATCTCAGCCGTGTGTATGAGGCATTAGAGTTGTAAAGGGTGGGCCAACTAAATATTGAACCCTACAGACTAAGACTGGGATGCCATTAAAGTTCGTGTGTGTGTGTGTGTGTGTGTGTGTGTTAGGACCTGGGCTTGAACCTGGGACCTCTGGTGTGTCTGGTGGTGACATGTCCCTGCACTTCCTGGTTGCCAGAATATTGTGTCTTCACCAACCAATATCTTGCTCCTGTCTACTGCTGCCGACCGCATCTTTGCTACCACTCACTATCAACTTTTGGCTCGTCCCCGACTACGCTTCTGCTGAATCCCAACCTGCAACTGTTACCGACTTTTGGCTCATCCCCGACTACGCTTCTGCTTGATCCCTACCTGTATTATCTGCTTCCGGACCCCGGCTTGCTCACCTCCTGGTGGGGCTAACCTGAGGACCGAGACCTGGCACTGACACGCAGCGAAGACCATCGCCACCTTTAGGAGCCCTGGTGAATACCGGTCAGTGCTTAGACCCCGCACCTCAGGTGAACCCGTGTCATCAGCCAGGGTGACCTATGTGAATACCTGCTCTGCTGCTATAGCTACTGGCCTCTGATCCTGACTCCAGACCGTGACAGTGTGTGAGGGCAGGTGTCCCAATACTTTTGGCAATATAGTGTATCTGCAGCATACAAAACCTGCCATAGAAATATAGGGACTATGGTTTTTAAGCTCAAAAGTGTTAGGCCCCTGGCTGTCATTCTGTCTCATTGGCTTCATTGCTTTCTACATCACTAAATGCAGAACAAAGAACATTAAATGTCTGATTTCACTTGCAGAATGCTTGTTAAAGATCTACAATGGTCAAGTAGCTAGCTGACAGATTTCTGTTAAACGTGCATATATCTTTGAGGCTGTTAAATGCGCGCGCGCGCACGCACACACACACACACACACACACACACACTAAATAAAATATATATAGTATTTTTTAAATTGTAATTTTACCTTTAAAGTGAATAAGCATCTTACTATTTTAAAAAATACATATTTTTCATTAACCTGTATGGGTTATATCTACTAGAGCTATAGTAAACCTACATATCATAAACACACTATTTCCTGCACATAGAATTTATCAAACTGGCAGCACAAAACAAAGGCACACATTGCTATTGCTGGTTTCTTTTGTCATGCATAACTTCTTAATTAACATCTTGCCTAATTAAGACAATTAAAGGAACCACTAAAGAAGGAAACAATGCTCTTTTATTTTGATTCATTATTTGTGACCCAATTAGAAAATGTGTGCAAAAGCTAATAATTCAATGTAATTAAATATTGATTTTTTTTCAGCAGCGGATTAAACAAGCACGTGCTAATTTCTTAATTACTAGTAATTCCACATTTTATCTAGAATTATGTAAATACCTAACTACTGATGTGTATAATTAAGTGTTTAGTAGATGAAGGCTGCCATGGTGAAGCCCCCCTTTTACAAAATGCATTAGTGAGAAACATTTTATATCGCACCTATTACCCTTTTTGGAGAAATGGAGAAGCGGTGCAGGAGTTTAAAGAGAACAGAAGGTTAATACTGACTCTAATGTTCATCCTTTATTGATCTTTGGCACCTAACTGCACCACTAGCTCTACTCCCTGTGGATGCCAGCGTTTTTACCTTCTCAAAAAAAGCAATTTGAGCTTGAAAAAAAAAAAGCTCTCTTTCTAAGCCCACCTCTCTCTGGAACATGATAAAAGATGGGGATGCACATCGCAGAATCATATGCCAAGAGGCTGAAATCCCACAAAAGGACTGTGTGAAAAGCCAGATATATCTGTTAATTTGGCATAGCGCCCCATAATACTGGTTGTAGAACTTTTACAATAATTATTAAAGGTTTCAAAGTATCTGGACTTAAAGAATATGTAAACACAACATTTTCTATTTCTGATATGTGCCTGCTGTACCCTGTACTTGTATGAAAAAAAGTCTCCCGTTCTCTTTGTATTGCTTCCTTTGCATGAAAATCACTGGTGTTTCTGCCAGTTCCTCTGCTTTCCTATCAAAAACTGACCGCACTAGGCATGAGGGCACATCATGGTCAGCTCTCTAGCTGTACTGTCAACTCAGCCTGCTCTCCTCCAATTATCAGACTTGTCCTGGCATGGCCCCCTGCACAGCCATTCACTGGAAAGACCACTGTACTGTTGTCCCCCCCCCCCCCAGCTCTCAGCTCCGTATGCAGCTGGGAACAGATCATTTATAAAAAAAATAAAAAAAAAAAAGAGGGGGAAGGTATTTATGTTTTTTTATATCTATACACAAATGTTTCATGCCTTTCATTTTTTTTTTTTTATTTAATATTTTACAAGGTGATGTTTTTTTTACAAGGTGATAGTTTACATATATATGTTAAAGTGAAAAGCACAATAAAATGGGATTTTTGACTTGCCATTAAAATCTGGTCCTTGGGCGGCCAAACGGGTTATAGTCGGAGCTTGGAAGAAGCCCTCTGCTGTTCCTTTGCTATGGCGAAGAGCACTCTTACTGATCTTATGATCAATGAGAAAATGTTGACTATTTTAAATGATTCTCACTCTAAATTCCTTAAAGTATGGTCTTTCCACTTTGCACCCGAGCTGTCCTGTCACTTCCCCCTCCTGCAGGACTCCCCTTCCTCCCTCCCACCCCCCCTCCATTTCTTTCTATCCTGACCCTTATTTCCTTGTCTCTTTTCTTCCCTTATTTTTGCAACGGAGACTGTGCCTAAGGCTGCCCTTGGTCTCCTTTGCTTAAAGGGGGCCCCTGGATCCTTGGATTTAGGGCCTACCTCTTGTCGACCAGCGGCCACCATTGCTACATCTCAAATCTTACTTTTTTTGTATCTCTCTGCTGAATGTTCATCCCAACCTGTGCCGGTTGTATCCATCTGAACAGTACACGAATTACCCTCTGCTGCAATCCAGTGCAACTGCATCTAGGGCCCTAGTTAGTCGGACCTTATGCTCTGGTGATTTATAGGGACATTGGGTTACCCTACAAGGTCGCCCAGTAGACAGCTAGAACCTATAAAATGTATTTGATTGTTATGCTCACTGAACTGCACCCCTGCGCGGGTAAACGTTTGTCAAGATGTTACTTTTTTAATAAAAATTATTGTACCGGAAAATCTGTTTGTGTACAGTGTGGGACACAGGCTTTTTATTCAATATGACTGCGTCCTACTGTATGCAACTATATTCAGGCGATTGAACACTGGCAAGAGAGAATCTGCAGGGACATCCCCCTATATAACAACTTCCACTCCCAGCTAGCTTCAGGTTTGTAGCAAGCAATAGGGAGATCATAAGTACAGAGGGGAGGGACCTCTGTCCTATACTGTGTGCCAAACAAGGATTTTACTGGTAAATAAAATATTCTACTTTTGTAGTCATACAGCATGGGACACATGTTGGTAAAGTCCCAAACACTGGGCATTTATAACCAGTGCAGAAGGCTCTGGCATTAGGTGTGGGAAGTGGGCACACATGCAGCCTGTCAAACTCTATAAAGGGCTCTGGCCTCTCTGGCAGGAGTTTTGGTATATCCAAGCACCACTTCCTCTTGTGCCAAATTGGTGCAATGAGAATCACTAGAATGCCTACCTACCAATCCTACAGAGCAAGTAAAGGAAAATCTGGAGAGGTGGGAAGGCATAGATCAGGTCCCACTGATCCCTTGGCATCACCAGAGGCCCACTGCAAAAACTTGAGGATCCCTGGACTTGGTCACAATATTATTCAGTTTATTATTGAATCTGGAAATTAATAGATCCACATCCACTGTTCCTCACTTGTGGCAAATTGCTCAAAACATCTCTGGAAGGAGAGCACATCCCCTTGATTCATACAGTAACAACTGAGAAAGTCTGCAAGCCAATTTTTCTGTGCCTTGGATGTCGACATCTGACAGGTCCAAAACAAAGTTCTGCCCAAAAGAGAATAAATAAAGTCTGTTTCTTTAGACTTATGATGCCTACTTGATTGTTAATGTAGGTCATTGCAAACACACTGGCCAACTGGATTCTCGTCGGGTGCCCTCGCAATAGTGGTGTTCAGTGTTGGAGAAAGCTGAATCACTCTGAACTCTGCAATGTTTATGGGAAGGCCAGCTTCCTGTGATGACTACGTTGATTACATTTAGAGGGCACCCAGGACTGCTCCCCAGCCAAACAGACTGGCATCCATTGTGAGAACCAGCCATGTTTTTAGATGAAAGGCTACCCTGACTACAACACTGGGTTGGAAATCCACCACCTAGAGAAAGTCTGGCCTTGGTCAGATATATGGGTTGGTCTAAGGGTCAATTCTGTCCCATGCTGCCAGAATGTTAAGCTGCAATAGTCTGGAGTTAAACTGGGCGTACTTACGTTGCAAGAGGATTGTTTAAACCTGTAGGAACAAATCCGTGATGGGGGCAGGGGACAAGTTTTAAGGCACAAAGTAAGGAGAAGGTGGAGATTGAAACTCCAGTTCATAGTTCCTGGAATGACATTCTGAATGCAGATACCTGAGATTTTCTGGGACTAGAAGGCAAAAAAAGCCAAGAAGATGTCCCCCTACTCTTAGTGGGGATGCCTCATCACTGTAAAAGGCCATTAAATCAGTCTTGGCTGGTTTTGAGGGCTGTGTCTTCTTAGGAAAGTACGTTCCAGTGGTGTTGAAAGACAGAGAGGGACAAAAGAAACCCTTCCTAACCTTAAACGTGGAAGTCCTACTGGTAGAGACACTAGCTTTGTTCTGGGGGAGCAGAGTACTCTTACCCCTGTGATCTCCCTGATGTACTTATTCAAGGAGGGACCCAACAGGCATTCACCTTCAAAGGGCAACCGTTCAAGGTGTTTCTTGCATCGGAGCTCAACTGACCAGAGTTGACAGAGCCATTCATTCGGATGGAACAAGGATTTTAGGCCATGGGTTTAGTTCAAACAACAATCATCTGAAATGCAGACATAAGAAGCGCTAAGATCTATTATTAGTGTCCAATATTGTAAATAACTGTCTCATTTATCAAGCAGACCACTTTTGGTGAGGCTGCTTCCATTCAACAAAGAACCCGAAATCAAAGAGGGGGTCCTGGGGGAGATCCAGTAGATAGCAGTAAGGGCACTGCACCAAAAGGTTATAGAGTAGTTTATTTTTGAGTAGTTTATTTTTGAGAAAACAACAGCAAAATTAAAAAATAAAAATACTGCGGACTCTTACCATTGGTGTTGCGCCCTCACTGCCATCTACAGCAATCATCTGGCAGACTTCTTTAGAAGCAACCGCAGTTTGCATGTTCCACTAGCCTAAAAAAAATAGGGCTTTAAATAGGGCCACTATCTCCTTATCTACTCTGGCTTTGAATATGGGATAATCCTTGGCAAGGGGTGTGAGGGTATTGTTAAGACAGGAAATGGCTGGATCTACCACAGGAACCACCCACTTAAGCAGAAACATTTCTTCAATTGTGCTTTGAAGGAGTAAAAAATCTTCTCCGGGCCAGGCCAGTCTCCATACGGCACTGGCTCTATCAGCATGTGCCTGGAAAAGACTTGGCTGGTTTAGGTAATTTGAGGGACCCCATACTGGATATCTTGGGGTAAGTTGATTCAAGACTGCTCTAATATTTAGCAGGAATGTGCAGGGTCAGTAAATGTAGCATGGCAAGCTTTAGCTTGAACAAAATCTCTGTTACAGACCTATCATCCTGATCCGATTACTTATCCCTGAATGGATAAACTACCACAACAATGAAGCTAAAAAGGTGAGCCTTACCCTTTTCCTTGTGCTTAAGATGCGTCAAGCATCACCAGAGGGGTACTCAAACTCTGCAGTAGTAGAGAGGGAGGGGGAAGTACTTAGATTCCAAGCACTTGTAGACTGCAGCAACCTGGGTAGGATGGTAATAGTTGCTATATTATAACCACAGGAGATGGTGCCAGTCCCAAGTCCTGCCCAGAAAGAGGAAGAGGCTGGGGGGTGCAGGACAGCCCGCAGAAACCACAATGAAAATGAGGCTGTGAATACTCAGCAAGCACCCTATTTCTGCAGTTACACTAGCTGTCACTTGGAGGGATGGCACGGGTGCAATAATGATGCTACAGGTGAACTAGTAGACATAATTGGTTTTCTAATTCAAATGAACCCTGGCACTCCTCCCTGCCACGACCACCGGAAGGGTGGTCAGTGGCTCCCACACACCCTGAAGTGAGTTTGGAAAACAAGGACAACCTAGACTGAATGTTTAAAAGACTTCCTCGCTGTACTCACCACAGGAGATCTAGTAGGCAGGAGAAAACAGGGGATATACGCCATCCTGGCTTCTCCCTCGGCAGGGGTTTTCAGGGACAGGGCTCTGCCACTTGCTGACCATGGCCCTAGATCTGGGAGGCAACCTAAAACTCCATGCATTGCACTACATGCCAATGGGGGTGCCCACAACAGGATCCAGTGTATGTAAACATTACAGGCCAGCCCTTATCTTCTTTCAACTGGTGGGGTCTGGGTATGGTCCCAAGGATCTGCTAAGGTGTCAACACATTTTAAAGCTGCATGAGGAGCTGCAGTAGGATTCTTGAAACCTCCATATAAGAAGGTAAGCTTTTTTTCAGTAGAGAGGAGGTCCATCACCTAAAGACACTAGCAAAAAATGAGGATAGTTGGGAGTTTGAGGGGTTACCCAGGGGGAGTTCTCTGCAGCCTGTCCAATCACCTGAAGGTAGCTGCATATAACCTAGCTGCAATGATGTAAGAGCCTGTGTCATGTACTGTATGACTGGGAAAAGTTTTCACTTACTGATTTAAATTTTTTAAGCTGAACCCTGGAATAAGCACATTTTGTCCAAACACAGTAGGTATGTCTTTGATAATGTCCTATTTGACAAAACGCTTTGGGCGGGATTTTTGGTACCGACGTCTCTTCACTGAGCGATTCCAGGTCGCTTGCTGCTATCCATGTGAGTTTTTACCTGGTTTTTACAGTATTTTTATTTGGATAATACTTGAATTAAACATATTACACTATGGGAAATCCATCTGTGCTCCTGGTGAGCTTTACTTATCCTTAGTGGGAGTCAACCTCAAGGTGCAAGTGGAGATGCATCGCTGCTACGCTTCCAGAGGGATTTCCATATATGTCAAGGCGCACATACTGCTGTCACGGCAGCCATTATATCTGGTAAGTTTGAACTTAACCTGAATGTGATGGATATCTATCCGGACACGTTTTTATATACTGTACCTGCATTCACCAGAGTGACTACACCAGACTTTACAAATTGTTCAATCTTTTATGTTCACACAAAGATTTTTTGGACTTTATGGAATGTATTTGTTGTTTAAATTCATTATTACTGTGATTTAATGATCACTTATTCATTTGTTGATGCTGCACTTGAGATAACAGTAGGTATGTGTGTTCTTACTTTGATCTTGATGCGCTTTTTGTACATCTGTGCAGTAATCCAGCATGAAATTTTGTCTCTGTGTAGAAACCACCTGTGATACAGACAGGTGACTGGTCTCGTCTCCACCCCTTCTGTAGTTTTCTGCAGGTAGCCTGTAATGAGTGGGCTTGTTGGATCTTTCCTACAGGGCTTTCCATATACCGTATTTAATCGGCGTATAACACACACTTTTTCCCCCTGAAAATAGGGGGAAAATCACGGGTGCATGTTATATGCCGTTATTGTACCTCGGACTCGGAGAGGAAGGAGGGGGACGAGCGCTGCCAGAATTCACCGAGCCGTCATCTCCTGTTTACTCGGTTCTCACTCGGCTCTGACGTCACACAGTCCCGCCTCCGGCATTGGACCAGTGTTCTGTCAATCACAGGAGCTGGTCCAATGCCGATGGCGGAGGCGGGACTGTGTATGTGACTGCCGACACGACAGAGCCGAGTGAACAGGAGATGACGGCTTGGTGATTCCCTCACCGCACAAGAGATGGTGAGGCTGCAAATGGGCATCAGGCTGCATTGATGAGAGACGGGCTGCAAATGGGCACATGGGCTGCAGATGGGCACACATCAGGCTGCATTGAGGCTGCAGATGGACACGACCATTATTTTGCTTCAAAGTGGTTTATTTTTTTTAAAGTTTTTTTCCTAAAACTTCCCTCTTAAATTGAAGGTGCGTGTTATACGCCTGTGTGTGTGTTATACGCCTATAAATACGGTATAGTAAATTAACATCACTCCCTGCCCTCAAGAGGCTTACAATCTAAGGTCCCTAATGTCACATTCACATATTCTCATACTAGGGCCAATTTAGACAGGAGCCAAATAACCTACCAGCATGTCTTTGGAGTGCAGGAGGAAACTCCAGTACCTGAAAGAAATCCACACAGGCACAGGGAGAACATCCAAACTTCAGTACTGCCCTCACGGTACAAGGTAATAACTGGGTTTACAAAGGGGTTTGGTGCATACAAAGTGGATTTATATCCTTTGTGGAATATATTGAGGAATATATTTCAATTAAAGTTTTTTTTTTGCCCAGCGTTTAGCATTAAAAAGAATTCATTGACTGAATTGTGTACTGAATGCAAATGTCAAGATCATGGAGAAAAACCTCAGAACAGAAGCTCAAGAGGGGTGAATTGCTCTACACTAAAAACTGGCTAAAAAATTCTAAGGAAACTATAAGTATATTTTGGATGGTCAGCAGGTGCAAGGAGAAGAACCCCACTGTCACAGGGGGGGAGAGAGGTAGCAGGGGCTGGAATATGTTACATGTTCTACTCGAAATACAAGTGGAACATGTAACATGTTCTAAATGTGAACTTTACCTTTACTAAAGAAGTCAAAAATCTTCACACCAAAAATTTGTGAATAGTTACTTTAATTATACAATAGTCTTAAAAGCCAATTCCTGCTTACTTATTTTATCTGCTCATGACTGGGTATTTAAAGTGAACAGGAATTTGCTTTTTATATGATTAGATAACCAGTGAATATTCCCACACTTTTGTGGTATAATTCCCAACTCTTTTAGAAAATCAGTCCAAAACTCCCACTACAACTGCATCCAATACACATATTAGTATGGTCAGCCTAATACAACCTGTTTTGTGATTAGACACTGTGGAATTGATTTACGAAGACTAGGAGGAGTGCAAAATCGGGTGCAGCTCAGCATAGAAACCAATAAGTTTCCATTTTTTTTTTTTTTTGTCAAAACTGAACAAGTTATAGTTAGTTGCACAAGATTTTTCACTCCCTGTGTGTTTCTACAAATTACTGCCATTTTTTAAAAGATTTACCGTAATTCCATAATATTAGCCATAATCCTGGAACATCTACCCCTTCTGAGTTTTGTTCTGATATTAAGGTGTAAAATAATAAATTATAAAATTTTATAGGAATCAAATACCATACTATGTATAAAAATACAAAAAAATAAAAATAAACTTTAGATATGTCCTTCCACAGTATAAGCTGCAGGCATATTAGAGGCACCTGAAATCTGCAGCATTATAGAGCCTCATGGAGGGAGCATTTTGATATCTTAATTACTGGCGCCATCTGCTGCATATGTCAAGAAACAGTTTTTGAATTCCTTACTCACTTTCTAGCAAACATTTTATTTTAAATCCGTAAACAAAAATATAACCTGGAAAATTGTATAATAAATAGGACAGTGTAGCTATAAATACTGCAGCTGCTGACTTTTAATAAAAGAACACTTACCTGTCCAGAGATCCAGTGCCATCTGCACCCAAGCCAGTTCTTCACCGGTCTTTGGTTGCCCGGTCCCGACATCTTCAGTGTGGGAAGCCAGATGTAACCCTTTGCGGCCTTACAGCTGGCGTTCCACTGTGCAAGTGTGAGTCCTGCTTCGTGAACTGTCTGCAGCCTTCTGGGACCTGTGCCGTGTTCCAGAAGGTTGCGGGCAAAGAGATGGGTGACTGAACTTCCTCTTGGATCACCTAGGAGATCCAAGCAGAAGTGGGTGCGGGTGCATGTCAAAACCAGGTACATCTCCCCCCAAAAGAAAAGGAAAAAAAAAAAATGTCTAAAAAGGTGGTATTTAGGGGGCGGAAAAGCAGAACTTAAAGCAGAACTTCAACCAAAATGTTAAGTGCTTTTCATTGGAAAACCATGTATGAAATGCATAACACTTTACCTAAACTTTGATGTACTAAAATGTATCTGTTGCTTTTGTTTTGTCCCTTGCACTTTCTGGTTGTCGTTTTAAAATCCACTGCACAGCGTGATATGTCTGAGTGAAGAATGTGCTGTCATTAGGGGTGTGGAAACCATTGTAGGAGGAGGTAGTACACAATATTATGGGGTTGATTTTAAGACAATTGGAGCATTTCATAATTTTATCCACTGATAGACAGAACCTGAGACTGCTATTTATGTAACCTGTCATCTGTTAGAAGGTTGTGTGTGCGTTTTATTATCTCACTGGTATTATGTTGAGACCTAAATTCCACCTATAATCCATTTCCTTGGTGTCATTGCTAATGAACAGAACCAAACCCCAGAGTATAGTCACCAGCGATGTGGCTGATAAAATCCGTCATCTGCTCCCCGGGTGCCATTTTTCCGGCCTCTTGATTGGCCCGGGAGAGGTGTCACTCCCACATAGGCGCACAGAAGTCATTCATTCTGGCACAAAGTGTGACGCGAATGCATGCTGAGCTACGCATGTGCTGCTCAGTGTACATTCAGTAGAAAACTGAAAGCAGGCAGATAGGTTTGTATTATTTTAGAACAGATATAGCATACCTCTCGCTGCAAGAAACAGCTGCTTGCTCACAGTTTTCAAAAGTTAGGTTTAGTCCTGCTGAAGTCAAGTAGTTGGCTAAAAAAGGCCTACTGGACTTTTCCCTCTACTGGTAGAACACCGGTCCCTAAACACTGGGGGTCCACATCTGTTCCTAGTGTCTATGGACGCTGAATGAATGATTCGGGAGCAGGCCCGCAAGGTAACCCCCCGGGAGACCGCTTCTCCTAGGGGGTTATCTGATGTGGGGAGGAGTCGTGAGAGCCACCAAGGGACCCCAGAAGTCGGTGATCAGGGCCACTCTGTGCAAAATGAGCTGCAGTGGAGGTAAGTATGACATGTTTGTTATTTAAAAAAAAAAAAACGATCCTTTAGTATCACTTTAATGTGCGTGTAAAGGCAGGGGTCCCAATACTTTTGACAATATAGTGTATGTGGAAACGACTTGCAGAAAGTCTAGATTTTCATGGGTACCTCTTCAGGATTCCCTGTGCTTGGCATTTTCTGTACAGGTTCACTTTGAAGCCACTAAGAATACAATCATGCCTAATTACCAAAGCATGGGGCAAAGCACAAAGAATAGCCCATATCAACCAATTCAAATCAGTCTGTCAAAAACGGGATTCCAATTGGCAGCACCATCTTAAATAAATCCCTAGGTCTGTATCTTAATAAATGGGTCTCTAGGTGTGTGTAAATATAGCGGTGTGAGGAAAATTGCATTGCTTGTTTCTGACACAAATGGTGAAAAATAAGAAATACATTATGCATGAGGCAATACCTTTCTCCTTTTTTTGAGAGGATGATTCATCCCCTGTGAAAAAAACAAAACAAAAAAACATACATTTTAACTAACATATGCATCAAAAGAGTGAGAATGCAAATAGACTTCCGATTTATACAGCACAAGGTTTTATGGGCTTAACAGACATCACAATTTACTAACCTGCTTCTGAGGGGAAATGGACAGGACGTGATTTTAGGTTTCACTAAATAACCTTCATAGCCAAGCTTAGCTTACCCTTTATATTATAAAAGAACAAAGTCACAGAAATATACTTTACACAAACTTCCATACAGGACTGCTTAAAAAAAAAAAAAAACATTTATCTAGGTGTCCATTGCTACTAAGAATTGTAAATGTTAGAAGGTAATCAAAATTCCCATCCATCAGGAAATGCTCCACATCCAGGACCTCAGCAATAAATACTGCTTCCATATTTTTGTTGTGAAACAAAATGGGATGGGACAACAAAAACATTTTTTTTTGCATACATGGCCCTGAACATGTATAGAACCCTATGGCTACCTACCTGCATGCATTTCTTCACAAAGTGCCCAAGAGCCAATGCCCAAAGCAACATTATAGGCTGTCCCCAAAAGGTATTACCTAGCTTGCACTAATCCGGATGCAATGCTTCTATGGTTATAGTAAAAGGCAATGAAGAGTTGATTAACCACTTCAATACCGGACACTTTCATCCCCTTCCTGCCCAGGCCAATGTTTAGCTTTCAGCGCTGTCACACTTTGAATGAAAATTGCGTGGTCATGCAACACTGTACTCATTGGAAATTTTTATACATTTTTTTTTTTTCACACAAATAGAGCTTTGATTAGGTGGTATTGATTCACCACTGCGTTTTTGCTAAACCAAAAAAAGACCGGAATTTGGGGGAAAAAAAAAAAACCCAGGTTTTTCTTAGTTTCTGTTCCAACGTTCTGCAAATAAATAATCTTTATTCATAATCTTAAAACCAAATTGTATACTGCTACATTTCTTTGGTGAAAATAATCCAAATCAGTGCATATTATTTAGTCTGTAGGAAAGTTAGTGTCCACAAACTATGGTATATTATATATATATATATATATATACCTGAAAATCGATTAATCCTGATGTACTGACAAACGATCTCATACCTTAAGGCCCGAAAATGTGAGCACAGTACAAATATCCCCCAAATGACCCCTTTTTGGAAAGTAGACAGTCCAAGATATTTAGTAAGCGGCATAGCAAGTTTTTTGATGTCATCTTTTTTTTTGTCCAAATTTTGTAGAACATGAATGTTTTTTCACTAATATATATTACACACACACATATACATACACATACATAATATATATATATATATATATATATATATATATATATATATATATATATATACACACACACACACACACACACACACACACATATACATTGTATACCTCAACTATGAGAGACAAAATGTGGAAACAAATCCAGACAATCACATTGTCTGATTTGGAAAGATTTTTTTTTTTGCAAATTATTGTGGAAAATAAGTATTTGGTCGCCTACAAACAAGCAAGATTTCTGGCTCTCACAGACCTGTATCTTCTTTAAGAGGCTCCTCTGTCCTCCACTCATTACCTGTATTAATGGACCCGTTTTCAAGTTATCAGTATAAAAAAGACACCTGTCCACAACCTCAAACAGTCACACTCCAAACTCCACTATGGTGAAGACCAAAGAGCTGTCGAAGGACACCAGAAATAAAATTGTAGACCTGCACCAGGCTGGGAAGACTGAATCTGCAATAGGCAAGCAGCTTGGTGTGAAGAAATCAACTGTGGGAGGAATAATTAGAAAATGGAAGACATACAAGACCACTGATAATCTCCCTTGATCTGGGGCTCCACGCAAGATCTCACCCCGTGGGGTCAAAATTATCACAAGAACGGTGAGCAAAAATCGCAAAACCACACGGGGGGACCAAGTGAATGACCTGCAGAGAGCTGAGACCAACTTAAAGGCTACCATCAGTAACACACTACACCGCCAGGGACTCAGATCCTGCAGTGCCAGACGTGTCCCCCTGCTTAAGCCAGTACATGTCCGGGCCCGTCTGAGGTTTGCTAGAGAGCATTTGGATGATCCAGAAGAGGATTGTGAGAATGTCATATGGTCAGATGAAACCAAAGTAGAACTGTTTGGTAGAAACACAACTTGTCGTGTTTGGAGGAGAGAGAATGCAGAGTTGCAACCAAAAGAACACCATACCTACTGTGAAGAATGGGGGTGGCAACATCATGCTTTGGGGCTGTTTCTCTGCAGAGGGAACAGGACGACTGATCCGTGTACATGAAAGAATGAATGGGGCCATGTATCGTGAGATTTTGAGTGTAAACCTCCTCCCATCAGCAAGGGCATTGAATATGAAACGTGGCTGGGTCTTTCAGCATGACAATGATCCCAAACGTACAGCCCGGGCAACAAAGGAGTGGCTTCGTAAGAAGCATTTCAAAAGGTCCTGGAGTGGCCTAGCCAGTCTCCAGATCTCAACCCCATAGAAAACCTTTGGAGGGAGTTGAAAGTCTGTGTTGCCCAGCGACAGACCCAAAACATCACTGCTCTAGAGGAGATCTGCATGGAGGAATGGGCCAACATACCAGCAACAGTGTGCGACAACCTTGTGAAGACTTACAGAAAACGTTTGACCTCTGTCATTGCCAACAAAGGATATATAACAAAGTATTGAGATGAACTTTTGATATTGACCAAATGCTTATTTTCCACCATAATTTGCAAAAAAATTTATTTCCAAATCAGACAATGTGATTGTCTGGATTTGTTTCCACATTTTGTCTCTTATAGTTGAGGTATACCTATGATGACAATTACAGGCCTCTCTCGTCTTTTTAAGTGGTAGAACTTGCTCACAGGGGCGGATCCAGAGTCTTTTCTCGGGAGGGGCACTGCCAAAAAAGATGGGTTTTTTTGTGGGAAATTTATCGGGGAAATGGCTAGTGTCGGCGCTTCAATCATCCCGGCACCAAGGTTGTTATGGAGGCAGGATGATTACATTGCAATATAAAATTAAATAGTTCAATGCAGAATCAGTGGGAGCCCCAAGTGTGTCACTTGCCACCGTCGCCTGCAATTAGTGGGAGCCCTGAGCGTGTCACTTGCCACATCACCTGCCACACCTTGCAGATTGTCACTAGCCACACCTTACGGATTGTCACTTGCCACACCTTGCGGATTGTCACTTGCCTGCCACCAGATGCAGATTGTCATTTGCCACGTCACCTGACACAATTTGCGGATTGTCACTTGCCACACCTTGCAGATTGTCACTAACTTGCCTGCTAAGGTGTAGTTTTGGTTGTCTCTTGCTGTGTCCCAGACTCCCAGAGTCAAACAGCAGAGAGATAATGTAATCTCTCTGCTGCCTGCACAGTGAGGGCGGACGTCACTGCAGGAATGCAGGGCAGGCACGGGCGGTGAGAGATGATCTCATGTCTCGGCTCCCCCGCTCCCGGCTAGTTGATTGGCCAGCTGCCACACTGAGCCTGCTCTCTCACTCTCACCTGCGCTGCAAACACACTGAGCAGCACGGTCTGCCCACGAACCGCGCCGCCCACCCACAAACCACACCGCAAGTGGAGCCACCCGCTTTCTTACCCGTCTGTGGAGCCGCACGCTATCGCACCTGCCCGCAGAGTGGCCTGACGTGACTCACTGACGTCACTCATTGCTAGACACCAAGCGGCCCAGGCGTTAGCAACGAGTGCAGGGATGAGGCTCCACCCACCTCCTCCTCCGCTCCTGGTATCGTGTTAGTGCGCTGCGTAACTACATTAGACGAGTCTCTCTCTCGGCGCCGCTGATTGGCTGATGTGAGAAACAGAGAGACTCAGAGAGGCAGCGGCAGAACAAGTACTGTATATACTCGAGTATAAGCCGACCCGAATATAAGCAGAGGCACCTAATTTTACCCCAAAAAAACTGGGAAAACGTATTGACTCGAGTATAAGCCTAGGGTGTCCATCTGCATGCCTCACTGTGCCCATGACTAGACTGATGTTTAACATGGGAGTCTATGGAAGGAGTGCCCGGCTTTGAAAAATCGGTTTTCCCCGGCCGTAGGTCTTCCAGACACCAAACTTTGCACACTTGTAGAGGAGATATAGGGCTACATGTGTGCCACGTTTGGGGTCCAGGGCACCTACGGCCGGCCAGCACCTTGTCCAAAAATCCGGGAGATCAGGCGGAAAAAAAAACAAAACACAGAGCAAGCAAGTGAGTGTAACAGATGGTCGCGGGGGGGGGGGGGCAATTGCCCTGTTGCCCCCCCCTGGATATGCCCCTGTTTGCTCAATTGGTGGCTGACTGAATCCTTTTTTGCCCCACTGTTATATATATATATATATATATTTTTTTTAACATACTGTCACCAGTGTAGTACAGCATCATCATCATTATGCTTTTTTACATACTGTGACCAGAGAAATACAGTGTTACCATGGTAACACTTACTACTCTAGAGGAGATTTATTTTTGGGTTCGGTTCACACTTGTGCAATGCGGGAACCAGCGCAATTCCAGTACGGGTTCCTGCATCTCACCTGAATCGCTGGTGGTTCACACTGCCCTCTGCGAACTGCTGTGGGTGTCAATACAAAGTTAATGACATCTCCAGATCAGTTTGCAGATCGCAGTGCGAACTGTGAAATGGTGCAGGAATCATATCCTATAGGTGTGAACACCCATATGATCTGATTCCAGTGCAGACCAAAAAAAGGGTCCATTTGGTGCGAATGCGATGCAAATTCAGCCATACAAACTGTATGGCTGAATTTGCATTGCACAAGTGTGAACCAAGCCTTACACACTGATTGTTTACAACAGTGATCATCACAATTATAAGAAATATTTTTTTATGAATATAATCCATTCATTGTGTACCATTGTGATTAGCTATGATTGGCCACAGCTAATCACATGGTACAGATGGGCTGTGATTGGATCTGATCACACACTGACCAATCACAGGAGGTCAACATAATGGTATGTATAGAAGCCATCCATTGTGTAAAATTGTCATGTGATCTGCTGTGATTGGTCACAGCAATCACATGGTGCGGTGGACACAGCGGGTGACAGATTGCGGTGGAACGTGGACTGATCCTGGGAGGACGTCATATGACATCTACCCTGGAAGGGAGAGCTCTAACTTGGCCATCATTTGTCTATAGGCTGGACGGGAAACAGTTAAATTCTTTAAGAAAATAAAAAACAACATCTCCAGAAAGAAGAGGTCGATCACTTTAGAATGCCACCAAAAAATGAGGTATCGTAGTGGAGGAAGGTTACAGGGGTTCGCCTACGGGGGACACATCTAAAAGCTTTTCAAGTGTCTAATCACCTGAAGGTAGCAGCCTATAATCCTGGAGTCCATGAATATCCAGCCTGTATCTTGTATTGTATCACTAAAACACGCAATTTCGGGATGAATCACATTTTTCCCTCCAATTGTCACATAACCTAAACTTAGGATAAGCAAACCTAAAAAAAATGAATTTTAGATTTGTGGGGCTTGCATAATATTTTCAACCAAAAGTAATTAGAGCTCATTAAACAATACCGGTCATTCAAAAAAAGGGTCTTGACAAAACACAAGCAGTGGCTTTTCAAAACCTCGTCCAATAAAACGGTTTATGTTGCTTTAATACAAAACCTACGAGTGCCTCTTCCATTGGACAGTTTGCATCCACTTGCCCTGAGTGCACCCAGGCAGTATTTGCCCTTAAAGTGCAGTGCCCATCATCGGACTTTCCACATTATAAAAAAAAAAAAAGTATTGAAGGCTGATGCTTTTCAATGTTTCAGGACTATGATTAGGGAGAAGACTGGCCAATAGCAAACGGTGGATTGAACTTGGATATGAAGGTGTTGAAGCATGCATATTAGAGTGCAATGGCTTTTCAGGGATCACAAGGTATAGACTTCTATAGACTTACTACTTCATGTATGTGATCAGTTTACATGTTGTTTTAGGTAACAAAAATCACTTTTAGTGCCAGGCTTATATACCGGTTATCTTCTCTTTTGCCCCTAAAAACTTTCTGTGGCTGGTAGCAGTTCATTCATTTCTTTGTACACTGAGCGGCACAATATTATTGTTTAACTAGAACTGCATTTACTGTGGAAAAAAATAAAACATCCCATCAGTCTATGTTTATTGGTAGAAGATTCCGGCATGTGGAACGCAAGGCGTCCCAGATCTAACACTCAATATTTGTACTGATCCTGCAGCACTATTGCAAGTGCGATTTTAAAAGTTTTGACTTTAATAAAAACAAATCTTATGGATTCACACTATAAGTAGTATTTCTTGCATCCACCTATATGTGAGTATACCCAATGACCAGACCCACCTTGGAGGAGGCAATATCAGACAAGAGACTAGGGTCGACCTTGTTTGAATACGCTTCACCCCTGCAGGGGTACGTCTTTTTGGTGAGTGTGGAACTGAGAGGGGAGCATGTGTGGAATTCACCCAACTCTTCACCAAAAAATATTGTCGGCCTAGGCACAAGACACTTTGGAAGTCGCTATACATTTCTTTAACTGTGATTTTTTGCAAACTTTTATATACTCCGGTTTTTATGGACTAAAATTTTTTTGACACTTTTTGCACAATAAGCACATATAGAGCACTTTATTACCAGTTTGCATATGTGCATTTACAATTTATGGAATTTCCAGTTTTTTAAGATTGCTTATGGTACATGATTTATATTGAGCGAGATTCACCACGAATATTGTTTGTGTGGTTTATGATTTAAAGAGACCGTACTCGCCACTAGATGGTTTATTGATTAACCGTTGCAACTGTTTCTACCCAAACATTTATTAAAATTTTCCCACTTTAACACAATTACTTACTAGATTTAGGCAGCGCCAATTTACCTCCCCTTTGCTTATATTTTTCTTACCAACTCCACCTAATGGAGCTTTAAGGGTAGGCAGCGGCCACACCCGTTATATCACAGCACGGAAAAACAACATTTCAACTGAGGGTTTACATATACTTTAGGGTGGAAAAGAGAACACATCAAATGGAATTAACCAAACCTCTAACATTTACAGTTACCGTATATACTCACTCGAGTATAAGCCGACCCGAATATAAGCCGAGGCACCTAATTTTACCACAAAAAACTGGGAAGACTTATTGACTCGAGTATAAGCCTAGGGTGGAAAATGCAGCAGCTACTGTAAGTGGAAAAGAGGGTCAACAATGCCCATTTGCAGCCTCACTGTGCCTTTGATCTCCCGCTGTGTCATGCAACTGCAGTCAGCGGCCTTCCACTGTAACAAAGCCCCGCTGCCTCCTCGTCCGTGATAGACTGAACACGCATTCAGTTTCCCAGCATTGTTATCAGTGTTCTGTCTATCACGGACGAGGAGGAGGCGGGGCTTTGTTACAGTGGACGGCCGCCGAACAGTTAAGACTGACACAGCGGGAGACCGTCACTCGAGTATAAGCCAAGGGGGGCTTTTTCAGCATAAAAATATGTGCTGAAAAAGTCAGTTTATACTCGAGTATATGCGGTAATTCCAATCCCTGAAAATTAATTATTAACATCTGGTGGTAATGGAAAGCTTCAGGAGAAGATATCATTTTCAGTTTTGGCAAGTGTCAGTGACTGTCCAACTCGTTTTTTTCATGTAGTGTAACTGCTGTGCATTTTACATGCATTACCATTCATTTCTATGGAAGGTGCAATTTGCTGGTAACATCAAGGAGGAGTCTTTATGCACTAAAATACAGAGGTGTGAATGTAGTGCAAGATAACATTTAAAAATCAGACAGCATATAGCACCTGACTTACTTTCCAGACCTCCCAAAAAGGTTTTACTAAAATGCACTTTTTGCTCTCCATGCAGGTGAAAGTGATAATGTACCTTACCAGCACTCCCTTGTCACTCATCTCTTCACATTCAGCACTGAAATAACTGGTGTTGGCAACCTGGGTGAGAAGTGACATGTAGAGGTGACATCACTCCACTGGACAGGTGACCTAGCGGTTGGCAGATATATCTCAGTACTTTCACAAAAGAGAAAGTCACATTCTCTGGGTATAGTGGATGGCAAAGGAGAAGCAAAAAGCAGCGATCGCAAGTATATGGGAGCCTTTGCAGAGATACTGTTGCGTCTCCTTGCATGTGCAAGGAGAAAGTGACACTAATGCTTACCCACTTTCCATCCAACGCGCGTGTGTTGATATTTGGGTCATGGCTGCAGCATCGATCCAGATATTCTTTTCAGCCATTGATTCTTGTAAAAGGTAATCCTCCCAATCACTTTTACAGGCAGCAAAAAGGGGGTTACCCCCTTTCCCGCCTGTTGCATTTACTGGTATATACCATTCCACCCAGGGCTGCTGTTAGAAATCATGGGGCCCCATACAGCCTACCTACCCCCCCATAAATATCAAATGATATTTTGGCTAAAATGGCACAGCCACAAGATGCTATGCTTCGCTGTTATGGCAAAATATATATCCTCATGGAACAGGACCCATTCAAGTGAAGGGTGCTGCTCTGCAAGCACCCTGCAAAGCACAAGGTTTCTGTGCGCCAGTATGGAGTTAACGCAATCAGTGAGGAGGCGATATGCCTCAACTGCTGTCAAATGGTCTTTGAAGAGCGATTCAAATGCTAACTGCCCTTCAAAGAGTAAAGCACATTTAAATGAGCCTTTGATTTTTTTACTGCTTTGTTGGGAGCCCTTTGGTAAAATATCAGGGGTCTAAATAGACCCCTGCTGTCTCACATTTGGAACAGAGGAAGGGACCGAGGACAGATTTATCTGCAGCCTCAGCTGCACTGGACAATCAATGAATGGGAAGTGCTTTATGCCAAGAAGTTTCCTGTTCAGTCACAAACCGTTTACTACGCTTCAGTGGAAGGAGCCGCTCTGCATCCTGAAAAGGACTCCAATGTGTGCCTGCAGCAGTCAGTGAATGAGGGGGAAAAGGAAGGCACAAAAGAGGCACACGGGGGGGGGACAGCAGGGGGCAGATACTAAAACCAATCCTCCTGCAGCGCAGTCATAGGGAGAAAGGAGGATTTGAAGCCATCAGTGCTGCAGGGGAATCCACAAGACTCACAAGTGTCTGCACTAAAGCAGTATAGCTGGCCCTCCTGCTTTTCAGGTGCCTGGGCCCCCCTGCTTTGCAGGTGCCTGGGCCCCCCTTTTGTACTGATGGAGCTCGGGCCCAGTACAGGAGGGCTGGCTGTACTGCCTTATCAGCAGCCCTGGTTCCACCAGGGGGCTCGGGACTGATGCATCCAGTTGCATCGGACACACTGAAGCGTGCAAGGAATGAAGTCCCTTCCCCTCTTCTGTGCTGTCAGAAACCGGAAGCGACAAAGATTTCGTTTCCAGTTTTGGTCTATTTGATTACAAGCCATTACCGAAATTTGAAGCAGCCAGTCAAACAAATCTCAATCTTTGTTGGCTGTTTTGGAGGGCAGAGGACACATGACACATGCTATCACAAGGGTGAGTTGCCACCATCAGGCATTGCAACATGCTTACGTCATTCTGTGCTCTGCGATGGGGTGGCACTGCATGCTGATAGACGCAGGGGGGCCCATCTTGGACACTGATCTGATTTTGGCCACGCCCACTCCTGGACCCAGGCGTTTTGGGTGAACGCCGACTTATATTTAAGATGCCCAGCATTAGCAGGCAGTGTGGCATACTGCCGCCTACAACCTCCCTAATTCTCAGCTCTGGTCACCACTACTTTTGACTCCAGGCAAGATACAAGTGATAGGTTATTTTGCCTTTTTCTTGGCCCAAAACACCGCCCCTTACCTTTGACAATAGGTATAGTATATTTTAGGTATACTCATAAGTCCATGAGCTATACTTTATTCATTTTTCAGGATCGGCAGGTCTGAGCCTCAGTAGTTGCTAGTTTCTCTCTCCTCCCGCCCTTTGTGGGGTTGGAGGCCTCCCACGGTTGGCGACAGCTATACATTGTTTTAATCTGTATGGCTTATTTTCTATGCTCATTAGTGTCTATTTAACTGTAATTAATTAATTAATATACAACTATACGACTTTGTATATGTAAATATAAAAAGTCTACACACCCCTGGTAAAATGTCAGGTTTCTGTGATGTATATAAATGAGACAAAGATAAATCATTTCAGAACTTTTTCCACCTTTGGAATGGTTCATAATGCCCTCTACCTTGACTAAGGCCCCTGTTCCAGCTGAAGAAAAACAGCCCCAAAGCATGACACTGCCACCACCATGCTTCACTTTGGTGGTGTGCAGTGTTGTTTTTGTTCCAAACATATCTTTTGGAATTATGGCCAAAAAGTTCAACCTTGGTTTCAGCAGACCATAACACATTTTTCCCACATGCTTTTGGGAGACTTCAGACGTGTTTTTGCAAAATTTAGCTGGGCTTGGATGTTTTTCTTCTTAAACAAAAGGCTTCCGTCTTGCCACTCTACCCCATAGCCCAGACCTATGAAAAATATGGGACATTGTTGTCACATGTACCGCACAGCCAGTACTTGCCAGATATTCCTGCAGCTCCATTAAATGTTGATGTAGGCCTCTTGGCAGTCTCACTGACCAGTTTTCTTTGTGTCTTTTCATCGATTTTGGAGAGATGACCAGTTCTTGGTAAGGTCACTGTTGTGCCATATTTTCTTAAATTGATGACCGTCTTCAATGTGTTCCATGGTATATCTAATGCCTTGGAAAATTTTTGTTGCCCTTCTCCTGACTGATACCTTTTAACAATGAGATCAATCTGATGCTTTGGAAGCTCTCTGCGGACCATGACTTCTGCTGTAGGATGCTACTAAGAAAATGTCAGGAAAGACCTACTAGAACAGCTGAACGTTATTTGGGGTTAATCAGAGGCACTTTAAATGATGACAAGTGTGTACTGACTCCTATTTAACATGAGTTTGAATGCAATTGCTTAATTCTGAACACCACTACATCCCCAGTTATAAAAGGGTGTTCACACTTATGCAACCACATTTTTATTTTTAATCTCCCCCCCAAAAAGATTTCAGATTGTTTTTCAATTGACTTGTACAGCTTATAGGTCCTATTAAAGGTGAAAAAAGTTCTGAAATGATTTAGCTTTGTCTTATTTTTTTACATCACAGAAACCTGACATTTTAACAGGGGCGTGTAGACTTTTTATATTTACTGTATATCTGTATGGACTGTACACAGTATCTAGTAAAGTGGTCACCAGCTATATTTATGCACTATTGTCTGTACTTTGACAAAAGATCCCAATATATTCCTAAAACGGCAGTGAAAAAGCTGCAATTCCTCCTTAGAAATATGACCGAGGGCTGGCAATGCTCTAACATTTCCGAAATACTAACCAGTCCATCCATCTGTTGCAAGGTAATCACAGGTCCTACTGAGAAGGTCCTAGGCTGTGAATAAAGTTTTTGAATGATACTGTGTAGCACAACACGACAAATAGAAGAAATACAATGACACGGAAAACAGGTTTACTCTTCTGTATTTTATTTGAGACAAAAATACAAAGAGTATTAGTGAACGTTATCTTGAAAATCCTATTTATGTTATCAAGGTTGGCACGCTTTCATAAAACACCAAGCTTTAAAAATCAGGAATGGAATAACTCCAGATAAAAATCAACTCACAGCATGAGACATCCAAAAATCTACAATTCTTATCCCATATAAAAAGGTCACAATATGTTTTTCACCCAATAATCGGTCACAGAATCAGCTACACAATGCATTATTAGGCATGACTGTAAACCCCTTTTTTGTAAAAGATGGAAAATTATAAAATGTGAACTTTGTTTACTTCTTAGACCCCTACCACAAAATATGGCTCTGTTAAAAATATGTATTAGCATTCACAAAATAGATTTATTTTTTTTCCTACTCTAAGACATAGCAAAAAACAAAAAAAACAAAAAAAAAAACAAAAAAAAAAAAACTCACATCTTTGGAACATTATTGCTTGTCCACTCTGCCCTGGAGTGACCATAGTAATAAAATGTTGTGCATATGGACTTGATCCTATAACTCGCTTTTCAAAACACCCCACTGGACATGCTTTTAGGACATTACTTCAAAAAGTACATAAAGATTCAGTCATTTTGGTCCATACTGACAAGACATCAGCAGCGGACAATTTACAGGAATTTGAAGTGGGCCTATACTCAAATTTGCTATTAAAAAAGGTAGTCAAATAATTTTTTTTACCTAGAAATATATATATAAAAAAAACCTAATGTCCTCTACACTTCTGTTTTTAATTGGAATAACTGCACTGCATCATGCCCACCACTTCTTGTGTTGGTAATCAGGTGACCCTGGAACACCCACATACAGAAAGTCTGATGCAAATAATAATGAATACAATTAAAAAAAAGTTGTCAGTGCAAACCAGTTTCTCTCAGCCACCAATCAGTCAAAATTCGAAGGCAGATTTAAACCCAACTGGCCACACAGAAAGCAGAAAGAGGATATTGCACCTTGCATGATTAAGCAGTGCCAATCTTAAAGCTACTACTAACCCAGTAAGGCCGACCATACACGGAGATCATTTTTCCTGCAACCACAGGTTGCAGAAAAGTAAATTGCTTTATTACACCATCAACAGAAGCCGTGTTGATGCGGGAATCCTTCCTGCCGAGTCATTGTCTTCTCCCAAGGGGGGGCGCTGGAGAAGCCGGGAGAAAACAGTGATTACTGCTAGCTGCTTTAGGAGCCGGTAGTGATAGTTGCAGGTAATACCCGGCATGCTAGTTGTGCACAAGTTGATCAATGAACTTGCTACATTAAGCCTGCCCAGACATGGTTTGAATCTGGGCCGGTTAAGATGCCCTGGAATGGATAAATTCAATTAAGGCAAACAAAGGAAACTTTTTTACTTTAGCATTGTTCACTTGATAGAAGCGTTCTGAGCTACGAATTCTAACTACTCTTTCAAGCTAGATGGATAACCAGTAATACGAAATCACTCTACCTAGGAAAATTACGGCCGCAGGTTCCCAGATATGCTGGTCACATACACCTAGGCTTGGGTCGCATAATCTTTGCCGAAGGGCAGGAACAGACAATATGAACTCTGATCTTCCCTGCAGAGATAATACATGCATATGTCTTTGATATAAACAGTATTGGAGGACGCCTGGAGCAGCAATTTCCAGAGGAATGAGCATTTCCTGTTACTCTTGATCCATCCTGGCAAGAAAACTACCACAGTCTTAACTTATTAGAGTATAGGTAGCAACATCATGTAAATAATGAGTAAACCATAGCACCCACACACACACCTGATAACTACTGGCTCCTTATATCATTATACTTCTCACAACGTTCTTGTTTCCTAAACTTTGACTGGCGATAACCATAAAAATGAAGATTGGCACTTCTTAATCATGCAAGGTGCAATATACTCTTTCTGCTTTCTGTGTGGCCAGCTGGGTTTAAATCTGTCTTAGAATTTTAAACCACCCAAATATCCTTCTATAGACGTAGATGACACAAGTACAGCCCTGACCAAGAGCTCACCTAAAACTGTCACTTCTTCCAGAGGAGCCTTTACATGTTCCCCTTTATTTTCATCCACATGTTCTCAGACATATAGGACAGGTTCTACTCTTCTGCCATCTAGTCCTATGCTGTCAATTATAGTCCCACCGTAAAAAGCCTAACTACCTTAGACAAACAATGGGTGGGCAGATGTTTGAAAGCTAGTTTCACAGTAATTTTACCACCCAATTTACATACCAATTTTGTGATGGTATAAGGCCCAAGAAAATATGGTGAATTGCTGATTTTAATATATAATGGCTACCACTGGCATGCAGTTACATAACAGACCAATTCACGGAATTCTCTTGATTTAGCACAAATACTGGCTGTCACGTAGACCATTGACAGGTGTGACAACTACATAACGCTATCCATAAAACAAAGCATGGAGGTCTTTTTCGTGAGAGGATTACAATTATTTGTACTAACAGCTTTCATTTAAAATATAAAATTTCATTAGGTTTCTTCCCTGCAAAAGCAGGTTAAATTTGTTCAAGTTTTAGTTTCTACAAATACCACACTGCAATACATAACGAATATCTCCCACAGCAATGGGAAAAACCTAACCATTGTTACAGAGCACAGGACGCCAGTGCACACAATTCTATAGCTTACACTGTATAAACTGAACGGAATGCCAATGCCCAGATATCCGTCGCACAATTTACAGGGTAAAGAACGCACATCAGTCTTCACAGCTACAGAGCATAAGCGGCATTTCCATCATTTTCATACTACACTGGGCTGCCGAATAACTGACTCTTACTATTTGCATGTCCTAAAACCCTGAGTACTGTGCAGCCTGACAAGGGAAGAGGTCAGTAGAAAAATACTAACGCTAAAAAAACACAAAACGTCTTCTCAGAGTTAAGCTGCTATAGTTCTATAATCAACACTATAAGTAGTGATTGTCTATGCATAGTACAATGGAATCTTCACAATATGAAGTGCATATAACTCTAAAGAAGGAATACTAAAATACCCATCAATGGGCCTCATTTATAAAAAAAAAGCATCTGAAACAAAATCATCCAGCTTCCAGATTTTCCCTGCTTAGCACAGTCTAGAAAATGGTGCTGCAAGCCAATTGTGTGCTCGGCTAATATACTTCTGATCCATGGTTTCTATCATCCAATGGGAAAAAGCACAGCTCTGCCCACTGCAACCAGTTTCCCTCCTTTCAATCAGTCATACAGCACTGGAAATGGAGACTGGCTGGTTGTTACGGCCAACAAAACATTCAGACACTGCTATGCATGAAGCCCACAGTGAATAAAATATATGAAGTATCTGAAAGGGAAGCGTCTGTGTTTGTAACCTGCACACCATGCAAGTATCCACCATGTTTTAGTGCATAAGCCTAGAATTCACTGTAAGTGCATAAGTACTAATCTGTCACCCGCTTATTATTTGTGCTACTAAAATACAGTGAGATCACAGCAAAACGACTCCCCCTAAATTTAAGAAAATATTATTATAATTTTTTTTACTGTTAGTGTTCACTTATCCATTATAAATTACATACAAAAGGCTCAAGCGCACCCTACAGGAAATTTAGGAATATACCCACAACAGAAATAATATATTAACATCTAAAAACAACCAGACCTAATGCTGCTACTTCATAAATAGAATAACACACGGCCCACTGAATAGACACAAATTTCAAACTTAGCATCAAAACAAGAACAAAATATTTACACACGCACACACACGGAAACATACTAATCTCAACTAAACTGAAAGATTTTTTTTGTGGGGGGGGGGGAATACATAAAAAAAAACTAAAATTTAAAAACAAAAAAATAAAAACATTACAAAGTGTACCCTAAAAAAAAAAAAAAAGAAGACTAAAAATTTCTTAAATGATACGTTCTCTCCCAGAAACTGCTTTGTAATTTACTTCATGGCTCCAATTAACCCCTCTGCTCCCTTGTGAAGTGTTTGGTTAGGGCTGGTCCTCTTGATGTAGGGGCAGTCTTTTTGAACTTCTTAAGTATCTGTAAAAATAAGGGGAGATCTAAATTAAAGGACCAACCAAAAGCATTACGAAATATAAAAATAGTTTACTGTAGCAACACAAATTAGAATTAAATCAGCCAGACTTGCTGACTCATGCTTATGCATATACAGTAGAGCCAGCCATTATGTGTCGAGAGGAGTTCATGGGTTCCTCATGAAATAAACAGGTTCTGTTTACAGGAATACCAGTCAAGATCTTTAAAAGGCGGTCTCTGTTGTGCCAATTTTAATGGGAATGTACAGGAAAAATGGAGTTCTCCTAATATGCCCACGTTTCCCTCCATGTAGTTATGAGTTGAAATACACCACCGTCAGTTTAGGTTTACTGCGACCACGAACTGCATTACCAACTGACATTTCCAGCACCACTTGCTGGATCACTACACTACTGTGGCCTTCCTATAAAACACAACGTACGTCCATTATTTCCACTTTATTCCAATCGACAGACCTTAGGCGACTGGATGGTTGTCCCCTCTTCTTATGAACAAGAAAGGCTTCAGATAATTGGGACCACTTTATCTACTAAAGGAGGAATTCATAGTAAGAAATCACCCTTTAAAAGGTACAATTTAAGAATAATCATGCTCCTATCTTGCCGGGTGCAGTTTTAATGACGGGAAGGTTTTTATGCATTTGAGAAAATTAAAGATACAATTAAAAATCAATAACCATCTACACTAATATTATCCACAAGAAAAAAAAGCTCCCATTCCAACCTGAGCGATTTGCTGCCCAATTCCCAAAGTGCAACATTGCTCACTCTGAAGAATTCGATCATTATCAAATAAGTGTTGTCTCTTGTCCTGTAAATGTTTTTAGGTGCGCCCATTTAAATGTCTACAGGGCCAAAAACAAGCGATTTTGCTCTGGTCTTAGTTGCCCAAAAAAATCAACACCCCTAAATCTTGTGGCTACACTCAAGCCAAGTGTGAACAGAAAATTTAATGTAGCGGGGGTTTAAATTTAGGGGGATACGCCTGGGTGGTAGTATGACCCAGGTGTGTATAAATCATGAAAGGATTTAGACCATTGTTAATTCGTGGAGGACTTGGTGGTGTACTGTTCTCCTTGACCTGTGGGTGGCGGGGTTCCCACAGGTCGAAGGTAGATTCACTGCAGCAGTGCTGGCCTTTTTGTCCCCTTCCGGCGATGGTACGGCGAGGGCGGGGAACCTGCCGTGACGTCGCGGGAGGAGATAAAGGGGAGAGACGCCCTCACCACGAGGTCTTTTTCCTGCATCGCGCGCCCAGGCACCTTTGGCCTGGGTGCGGGCGGTCCGGATTTCCGGCCCAGGCGCCCTAGGCCTGGTCAGAGCGGAGTTGGCGTCCATCCCAGGCACCTTCAGCCTGGGGTGAGGTACTAAACCGGAGGCCTGGGGCCCAGTGACTTCGACTGGGTCCCGCAAGGGCGGAGGAGTCAGAGGGTCCCTGAGGTGGATGGGGCCCATGTCTGAGGTGAGGCGGCCAGGGAGGTTACCCGTCCGGAGCAGCATCAACCCGGTGACGGATGGGCCTTCGGTAACTCCCTTGGAGGGATATCTCCCCCTGACAGGGGCCACAACGCAGCGAAGGTACTCCTATCTACATTCTATTGAGTCGCTGGTAGAGACTCACAAATTCTAAGTTCTCTCTAGCCAAGGCTATAGTAACCGCTGGTGAAACCACAGTGGTTTAGCGTACAATCAGGATAGTGCCTCGACCTGCTCACCCCACCGTATCGAACTGTTATTGGGTCTCAACCAGTTGGCTGGCAAAGAACTGTTTGATTGTGAGTGTGACAATAAAACAAGAGTTGGACCCTAATCGGTGTGTGGTACTCTGGTTAATGGGAGCAATGGGAAGTGTCATCACAGTGAAACTTGGCCATTAACTGAAACGCACAGGCCAGAGGAAAGGAATTGATACTGGCCTTCACCTCACCCACTGCCATGGGGAGGACATGGGCCGTAGCGCATCTCACCCTCACATACGAAATACCCCTAGACAAAGCAGAAGGAGTGAGGGCGCTACATTAACTATGTATTTTTAAATAAATCAGATTATTATGATGAATATAGAATATATTAAAGTGGTTGTAAACCCACTTTATAAACAAACACCTACAGGTAAGCCTAGATTAAGGCTTACCTGTAGGTGCAAGAAATATTTCCTTAACCTACACGGTTAAGGAGATATTTGCATTTAAATGCGGCGACGCTGACGTCACGCGCATGCGCATGGGGTTAACCCCATTCACAAATTCGGCTAGGTCGCAACATTCGACGACGTAGCCGAATTCGACGGCTCACGCGCGGAGTCATGTCTTCGCCGCTCCGGCCAATCACAGCGCCGGAGCGGCGCTGTGATTGGCTGGAGCGGCGATACCCGGAAGTAACCTTCCGGCTATCGCCGCAGCGATGGATGCGGCTGAAGAGGGAGACGAAGACAGCTTCGGGGGCCCCGATCTAAGGTAAGTGATGCATAATGAGCTATTATGCTAGTCATATTAGCTCATTATGCCTTTCTCTTACAGCTAGTTAAAAAAAGAAATTTTTTTTTAGGAGGGTTTACAATCACTTTAAAGTATCTAAACACGGGGAAAAAAAAAGAAATAGGTTATCCTGCATCTTACCAGTCCTTAAGCTGGCCATACAGGTGAAACTCGAAAAATTTGAATATCGTGCAAAAGGCAATTTATTTCACTAATGCAACTTATGAACAATGCAGAAGAGCTGAAGGCCGCTATTGAAGCATCCTGGTCTTCCATAACACCTCAGCAGTGCCACAGGCTGATAGGTCCCATGCCACGCCGCATTGAGGCAGTAATTGCTGTAAAAGGGGCCCAAACCATGAGCTGTAAGCAATAAACATCACAATGACAAATCACGGCTTTTACTATCTTGCTTTGCATGTAATGAGTCTATCTCATATTGGTTTCACCTTTTAAGTGGCATTAGTGAAATAAATGAACTTTTGCACGATATTCAAATTTTGAGTTTCACCTGTGCATGGATCAAAATTTGGCCAGTTCGATCGACTTTTGTACAACCAGCCTGTCGGGGTTTTCCGCTCAATCAGTGGCGCCAGCTATAGCTGACAACACTGATCATTGTATTCTGACATTGGGAGCTCTCCCCACTGTTGGGATGCAAAAGCTCCACGAGAGGGATTTCCTCATCACACAGTTAATCAAATCTTTTTTTTTTGTTCAATCTTCTATGGCCTGCCTTCGGTAGCGTGGTGGGAGCATTATCTCCTCTTTCTAGGCTAGAAACATTTTGGCAAATACAGAAAAATATAATGGTATTCTTGCCAGAAATCTGTTGTCCTTGTAACCTTCTATACACAAAACTAAAATAAACAATGTTATCGGCAATCCCAAGAATACCTCCCCCCTCCCTATGTGACAGACTGGGAGTGGAGAAGGGGTTTATAGTCCAAATCAGGAGACCAGCCAAAGCGGACAACCCAGCTTCTCCATAAATACAGTAACTGTTTGTCTCCCTAGGACAGGAAGTATATTAGGGGGAAGATTACCAGGCTTAAATAAATAAAAAATCCATCTTATCTGAGGACTAGTAAAATACATTATTCTTTTTGGAAATTTTAAACTGCAATAAGTATTTGATCCTCAGAGGTGAATGAAATGTGCCATCACTGGTTTCAGTCAAGCAAGTCTGCAAATACTGCCTTCAACCTTTTTTATTTCGCAAGCTTTGCTCATGAAATAACTGGTTAAAACACTGCTCAAAATGATATGCATGCTTCTAGTCCTAATCTCCTGCAAGTATGAGAAAGCACATCTAAAAGGACTTCTGGGGCTGTTCTACTGACCGCCATTTACATAAATGTGGGATTTCTTTCTCTTCTTGCCTCCCCTAAACTCTTCTTGCTGATAAACTGTACAGACTGAAGCCATACTGTACAGTCTTGGCCTATAGAAATTAATACTTCAAGTAAAGCAAAGTGGAGAAAATGGTGTACTTTTTTCTAAATCGGCTACTTAAAAAAAAAAAAAATAGCAATACCCTTGTTTGAAACAGAATCTACAGCTTAGGGGAAGTATGAAGTAAATTACGAAGCAGTCAGTAGTTGAAACAGATTTATTACACGTTACTGTATTATATATATGATCCAAAAAAATTAAGAATTATTGTAGAACAAAAAAGAAGAATTACATGTATATCAGGAACCAAAGCCTTCCAGATTTCCACCATATATCATAAATCTGCTTCTTCTGCCACCGCAGACAAAGCCTTGTGGCATACACCTACATACACATTCTGGTGCACACAGAAACCTTTAATATGATTTACTCTACGAAATTCTGAAAGTAACATGACTTAACGTACCTGTCCATGATAAAACTTAATTCCAATTCAAAAATAGCTTATTTGACCCTCCTGTTGAAAAAAAAAGGACGGACGGTGGAGCAGTACTCGCACATCGCAATGGGAGAGCCGTTCCGCCCAGAAGGGTTTACATCCCAAAAATTATCATTGGAAGAAACTTGGATTTAAGGTATACCTGAAATGCCAAAACGTATGTATAGGGGACTGAAGTTGGAGTTTGGCCTTAAAGTTCAAGTCAAAACTTTTTGATAGAGTAAGGGAGGGCTATAACTCATGTCAGTTTTTTTGGCATGTATCCCATTGGGGGGGGGGGGGGGGGGGATTTCCCTTCACTTCCTGCCCCATGGCCAAAACAGGAAGTGGAAGGGCTCTAAAGTGAGGGAATTCCTAATTGTTACCACTGGAGGATTTACCCCCCATTTCTATTCAAGGGACAACCCCAAGTTCGGAATCTTCTTTCACTTTCAATCTGTGATGAAGGTAATAGGACAAGAAGACGAATACAGATAGGGAAATTTCCCTTACAGGGACACAGGCAGAAATAAAAACCTGACAGGAGTTCCAATTTGTTTTGCCCCTGGTTATACTGTGTTGCTGCAGCCCCCTTTTCCTGACAAGCTGTTTTGAACACCCCCACCTTCAAACTGACAGATACAGAACAAGAATGGACATTTTGATCCATCTATAGCCAGTTTAAAAGCAGAACTAAATGCTCTCAACCAACATGAACAATTTTTAAAAAGGACAACTTCACCTTCTGGAACAATTTACATATTCCACCCCTTTTTAGTGTGGAACGTGTAACATGTTCCCGATTCTCCAGCCACTCAGGAATCTGAGCATCTGGTGTGACAGCAGTACAGGGAGAAGTTCCCCATACCAGCTGTCACTTTTTGAAAAGCACTCATCCCACATGGCAGTGTCATTCATTCAGAGTTCTGTGAATGAATCAACTACAAGTACGACATTCCTTTGTGGCTGATGGCTTATAGTTCTCAAACTACCATGGCACTGTTTACATACTTGTCTTCATGTAAACATTTGAGCATACAGTAGGTGCCGCCGACATTGTATATTCATTGCGATCCTATCGCAGAGATTCTCGGCGACAGGGGTGCCGACATCTCGGCGACACATGTCACGCTCGCTGCAATAGCGAGGAGACGCGGCACTGTATTGAGCGGGGATCCAACGTGGATTCCCGCCGATACCATGCACTGCGTTTGGTACGAATCCTGAGCGGGAACTCCACGCCAATTTTTAAAGAAAACACCGACGTGTGTTCCCCCCTCCAGGAGCATACCAGGCCCTTGGGTCTGGCATGGATTTGAAGGGGAAACCCTACGCCAAAAAAACGGCGTGGGGGTCCCCCCCAAAATTCAAACCAGACCCTTATTCGAGCACGCAACCTGGCAGGCCGCAGGGGAAGAGGGGGGGGGGGATGAGAGAGCGGCCCCCCTCCCTCCTGAACCGTACCAGGCCGCATGCCCTCAACATGGGGGGTTTGGTGCTCTGGGGCAGGGGGGCGACCTGCGGCCCCCCCACCCCAGAGCACCCTGTCCCCATGTTGATGAGGACAGGGCCTCTTCCCGGCAACCCTGGCCGTTGGTTGTCGGGGTCTGCGGGCTTATCGGAATCCGGGAGCCCCCTTTAATAAGGGGGCCCCCCAGATCCCGGCCCCCCCACCCTATGTGAATTAGTATATGGGGTACATCGTACCCCTACCCATTCACCTGGTGGAAAAAAATGGCAATAAAAAAAAACACACACAGCTTTTTAAAGTATTTTATTGCACAGCTCCGGGGGTCTTTTTCCGTCTTCGGGGGTCTCCGGTGTCGTCGCCGCGCTCTCCAGTTCTTTCTTCTGCCAGGCCTCCGCTATCTTCTTCCAGCTCTTTTGCTAGCGGGGCCCGGTCTTCTCCGTCGCCTTCTTCCCTCTTCGGTTCTTTCTTTCTTCTGCCGGCCCCTCCACTATCTTCTTCCAGCTCTTTTGCTAGCGGAGGCCCAGTCTTCCCCGTCTCGTCCGGTTCTCCGTTGTCCTTCTGCCGGCCCCTCCACTATCTTCTTGCAGCTCTTTTGCTAGTGGAGGGGCCGGTCTTCCTGTCGTCGGCGTCTACTTCCCTCTTCTCCTCCTCGATGTTGACTCGTCGCTTCCTCTCGCAGCAATGCTAAATCTTCGGTCCGCAGAGATTTATATAGGCTTCTCATGACGTCACAGTCACATGCTCCGGGTGGCACTGTGATGTCATGAGAAGCCTATATAAATCTCTGCGGACCGAAGATTTAGCATTACTGCAAGAGGAAGCGACGAGTCAACATAGAGGAGGAGAAGAGGGAAGTAGACGCCGACGACAGGAAGACCGGCCCCTCCACTAGCAAAAGAGCTGCAAGAAGATAGTGGAGGGGCCAACAGAAGGACAACGGAGAACCGGACGAGACGGGGAAGACTGGGCCTCCGCTAGCAAAAGAGCTGGAAGAAGATAGCGGAGGCCCGGCAGAAGAAAGAACCGTAGAGCGCGGCGACGACACCGGAGACCCCCGAAGACGGAAAAAGACCCCCGGAGCTGTGCAATAAAATACTTTAAAAAGCTGTGTGTGTTTTTTTTATTGCCATTTTTTTGCACCAGGTGAATGGGTAGGGGTACGATGTACCCCATACTCATTCACATAGGGTGGGGGGGCCGGGATCTGGGGGCCCCCTTATTAAAGGGGGCTCCTGGATTCCGATAAGCCCCCCGCCCGCAGACCCCGACAACCAACAGCCAGGGTTGTCGGGAAGAGGCCCTGTCCTCATCAACATGGGGACAGGGTGCTCTGGGGTGGGGGGGCCGCAGGTCGCCCCCCTGCCCCAGAGCACCAAACCCCCCATGTTGAGGGCATGCGGCCTGGTACGGTTCAGGAGGGAGGGGGGCGCTCTCTCGTCCCCCCCTCTTCCCCTGCGGCCTGCCAGGTTGCGTGCTCGGATAAGGGTCTGGTTTGGATTTTGAGGGGGACCCCCACGCCGCTTTTTCGGCGTAGGGTTTCCCCTTCAAATCCATACCAGACCCAAGGGCCTGGTATGCTCCTGGAGGGGGAACCCACGCCGTTTTTTTCTTTAAAAATTGGCGTGGAGTTCCCGCTCAGGATTCATACCAAACGCAGTGCCTGGTATTGGCGGGAATCCACGTCGGATCCCCGTCTATCGGCAATGCGTGTCGCTCATTGCGAAAGGAACATTTTTCCTTTCCCGATGATGAGACAGCTCGGCGCTGGCTCTCGCGACGGAGCTCATAGGGTGTCAATCTCGCCGCTAGAAGCGGCGAGATTGACACAATATCGGCGGCACCTACTGTAGGTCCACATTACCAAGTAAAAAATTTCTATGTGAACAATTACCTTTGTTAAAGACAAGCTTCCTGACTACGAAGCCTACTGAAAGAGGCTACATTCAACTTCCCCTTTAGCTTAATGTGTAGAGAAATTGTGTGTGAGATCACATGAGTATTTTATACATCATAGTCTCTATCATTATATACAATATATTTTCTTTTTCATACTGTCACCAATCAGTGTCCCTGATCACCGCCATACCAGTTATATGAGGACGTTATTCAGCATTGGTGACAGTATGTAAAAAAAAAAAAAAAAGACAAAAAGTTACAACTCCAAAAAAACTTGCCATGCCTCTTACTAAATACCTTGGACTGTCTACTTTCCAAAGTGGGGTCATTTGGTGGATATTTGTATGGTCCTAGCGTTTTCAGGCCTCAAGAAATGATAGGCCATCAGTACATCAGGATTGATTAATTTTCAGATGTATACCATAGTTTGTGGACTTTCTTACAGACTAAATAACAAACACTGTTTTGAGTTATTTTCACCAAAGAAGTGTAGCAGAATACAGTTTGGCCTAAATTTATAAAGAAAGATTAATTTATTTGCAAAATGTTCTAACAAAATTAAAAAAACTTTTTTTTTTACAATTATCTGTATTTTTTTGTGTATTTAGCAAAAAATAAAAAACCCAGCAGTGATCGGTGATTAAATACCACCAAAAGAAAGCTCAATTTGTGTTAAAAATATAATAAAAATGTCATATGGGTACAGTATTGCACGACTTCACAATTATCCTTCAAAATGTGACAGCGCTGAAAGCTGCAAATTGGCCTGAGGGGTAGGTGCCCGGTATTGAAGTGGTTAAATACCTAGTCAGCATAAATGTTATACATAAAGAAACGGGTGGGCTTGGCACACTTTACGAGGCCATGACTCCCTGTCAAGCACAATAGTTATTATAGTTTATGCCTATAATCACCACTCTTGCTCTGTCGCATATGAGGAACAGCACTGCAATCTATCTCAAGGGTAAAAACACAATACCTACCCTTGGGAAGAGGCACCAAATGAAGCCTCCTCCGGGACACAAAACATTTGCTAGCCTTGGGGACAGCCAGCAGCCTCATTAACTACCAGAACACAATAAAACATCACATGCATTAGTGTAATTTACAGCCACACAACTGTACCGTAGGAATCCTTCAGGTGACATACAAGAACAGTTCAGTCTCCTAACTACAAAATGGCTCAATAGATTTATGCTCCAATGTTGGGCATGACTACAGAAGAATCATTTACAAGCCATAGCAGACTGGAGTGTAAGGTTTCAGTCTTTAACTAGCCATTACATTTGGCATGACACACATCAGAATCTGATAGACATCTTTCATCAGCAACATGCAATTGTATCACCAGAATGATACAGTAAAGTCTTATGGTGTTACTCCACGGAGATTAAAATGGCAATCCCAGATCACATGTAGGATGGTCTAATTTGTGAACATCAGCAAAAGAAAAAAAAAAAAAAAATTAACAAAACCCTCCCAGTTAAGCCTATAATAAGGCTTACCTGTAGCTACCCAGGATATCTCCTAAACCTGCACGGTTTAGGAGATATCCCCTGTATGTGCTGATGGCATTGGCGCACTAAAGCAAACTGAAGCAATGGCACGCTTCTCCAGTCTGTGTGCCGTGACCGGTGACTCCCGCGCGGTAGTGACGTCATCACGGCTCCAGCCAATCACAGTGCCGGAGCCACGATACACGGAAGTAACCCCCGGGAGAGATGTCGCCGGCCGGAGGGGAGGGGGGGGGGGGGGGGATATGAGGACCGCTGCAGAGGCTTTGATCTAAGGCAAGTAATTCATAATGAGCTAGTATGCTGTGCATACTAGCTCATTATGCCTGTCTTGCAGGTGTTTGTTTTGTTTTTTAACAGGGGTTTACAACAACTTTTATCGCATACATCAAACGTAGAAAGTAGCATTAATTAACCAGAGCCCCTTAGCCACTAAAAAGGAAAAACTGCATTCCTGAGAAACCACAGTGAGACTAAAGATGGTCATATGTGGACTACTATAAAGGTCTTGTTCACAAGCACAGATTACAGCGTACACCCATGCCATGTTTGTCCGCACATGGATGCACAGGTGTTGTGTACATTTCCATACAAGAAGTTCTATTCATATCAATCTGGGACGTAGCGGCTGCACAGAAAACCGCTGCTCCCAATCTGACATCCGTGTAGGTTTTTGGACTCGAATGCACATGGTCTGTCTTCAAGGCCATGCACCCGCACCAATGTCAGATTGGGGCAGCATCCGTGTCCAAGCAGATGCTCCGTCACAATGGACACGAATTGGACTGTCTGCACAGGGATGCATGGAACACACGTGCATCCACGTGGATAAATATGGCCCCTCACATGGGAGTACGAGTGTAGCGCACCCATGTGAACGAGGCCTTAAAATCACCATCTATAAATAATTTTTGCTCTCTTCCCTTTGCGATTTCCATCTGCCTCTTCCCCACCATTACATTATCACACACTATAAAGACTGAGCAGCTTCTTTTGGTACGTGCATCTAGCATTGCCAAGGACAGGCTGTTTTCTGGAAGACTGGATGATGAACTTTTAAAAATGCAATTCGCACAAACAAACCTTATAGAAGCAGAATATAAAAGCTTTCCAATGATAGGATAACAGATAAAATGGAATAGATCAAGCAAAATAATTCTGAAACCTAAAATTATTTCATAAACAACTGAGATAACTCTAAAATCCATCTAAAATGAGTGCCTAAAATAGGGGTCTGCAAACTTTCTAAACAAAGGGCCAGTTTACTGTCCTTCAGACTTTAGGGGGACCAGACTTTTGCCACTGAAAGTAGAAAATGTCCGGGCGTCAGTGGGAGCGGAGTGTGCCCCCATCGTTGGGCGTCAGTGGGAGCGGAGCGTGCCCCCATCGTTGGGCGTCAGTGGGAGCGGAGCGTGCCCTGCAACAGTCAGAGGAAAAAAGTGCCCCAAGGGCTGGACAAAAGCAAGCAAATCAAAATTCCTAATGACATTTCATATAAAAAAATGTATGTTGTAACTTTCCAAAAATCAGCCTTACACAGTGGCCTCCTGACAAGAGGAAGCAAAAGGCAACCATATGGAGATTGTTAAATTGCTTAGGTTTTGGCTACTTTGGTGATCCAGTTTTTATATCTTCCAAGTATTATACTTTTAATTTAGTTTGATCTTAAGAAACATTTATTATTTACCTGCATGATCTTCGTGGGGCTCTTCAGATGTCACTGTGTTTTGTTCTGAAAAACATAAAATGTCCTCAAGGTTTATTTAGGAAAATTACGTTTTTACAAGTGTTTACTGGAAAAGGCACCAATATCTCTTAACTAAAGCTGCCCATAACCTAGAAGATTTATTGAAAAAAATCAAATTTGAACATTAGTAAGAACATTCTCATCACCACTAAAATCAATGACTTTGTAGTGGATGGTTGCTACTAGTTACTAACATCCATCATATCACCCTGCTGCCAGACCTCCATATATCACTCTCAGAGACAATGAACAGTCATTTGCTTTGTTTATTTGGGGGATATAACTTAGTTGGGGAAAGAGGATATGGTATGCCCATAGAACTGATCACTTTGCCATCATATTTAAAGAATTGGTTAAATGAATTGAGCTTTTGAAGAACTGATAGACTAATATTCACAGTCACTTCCCCTGCATAATCTCCTGCAGACCGTTGCTCCTCCTCTGCATCAACTCCCACAGACTATTACTCCCAGGACTCCTCTCCTCCTGCACAAAAAAACTTTACTGTGAACCATTAGTCTTTCCACCTCATCATCTTCACTTTACACCAAGGATTACTCCGAATAGTCCTAGATGCTTGCTGACCTGTTATTAGGCCAGTACCCCTTCTTGTGGCCTAGTTGTTTAGCAGCTTGACTTTGTTGGTGGACTACTGATCCCAGTCACACTCGCTGATCTTCTCCTGCCCCGAGTCCACGGAGAAGAACTTAACCGGACATGCGTGCGTTCCAATCACTTCCCCAGCCCCTCGGTTCCAGGACACCTCTATCATGACCGTGTAAGGACGAGGCTCCCTCCCAGCTCCCGGCCTCCTCCGCCGAGGCGCGCACCACCCCCCCCCTCCTGCTGAGATCTAGCACTCTATTCTTCACGTCTCCCAGCCAACAACTCCCCTCCAGTGGGCTGCTGGACCTGAACTTAAGTAGGAGTCCTGCCCCCCTGACAATTCCAGTTGGGGATTGGTCAGGGCTCCTCACATGAGCTCTCTGTCACTCCAGTTCTCTGCCCTGCCCCTCTTCCAGAACATTCTCCCAGGAAGCAGAGGAGGCGCCCAAGAACTGAAGCACAGGTGGTCACACCCACTGCTACACTAACCACTCCCTCCCCCCAGATCAAAACAAGCAGGCCTAGCCTGAAGCATAGGCCTGCCTGGCAGCTACCACACAAAAATCCTCACCTCTAGCACCTACCTACTATGGTAGAGGATGGCGCTATATAAATCCTGTATAATAATAAATACGCATGGTTAGACATTTGTTCATTTGAGAAAGAATTTCATCCTCCTCCCTTGAATTTTTTTTTGTTACTGCAGTCAAAATCAAACGTCGATTTGCTCCCACTAATGGTCACAAAAAGTGTTCAAACAAAATTCTTCTAGTGTATGGCTAACTTGAGACGCTAACCTGGATGTACTGTTCAATTGACCTGCATGGCAAATAAGTGGCAAAAAAGGGCTAATGAAACCAAATGTAAATTTATACATTTGAGAGCAGAAAACGTGAGTACATCAATCTGGGGGGGGGGGGGGGGGGTAAAACTGGGTGAGTCCAGGATGCAGGAAGATCTGGGTGTCCTGGAAGATTACCAGCAAAGCCGGTGGTCTAATAAGCGTTTGTATGCACACACAAGTTTATGCCAACGTATAATGCATCCGGAAAAGTATTCACAGCGCTTCACTTTTTCCACATTTTTATGTTACAGCTTTATTCCAAAAGGGATTCAATTATGTTCCTCAAAATACCCCATAACAACATGAAGGAAGTTTGTTTGAAATCTGAAAATTGACTTCAATTTTTTATTTTTTTTAACCACTTCAGCATCGGAAGAATTGGCTGCTGAATGACCAGAGCACTTTTGCGATTCGGAACTACGTCGCTTTAACTGACAATTGCACGGTCGTGCGACGCTGTGCCCAAACAAAATTGACATCCTTTTTTTCCCCACAAACAGAGCTTTCTTTTGGTGGTATTTGATCATCTCTTCGATTTTTTTTTACAAAATTCTGTTTTTATAAAAACAAAAAAAGAATTTTGAAAAAAAGAAAAAAAAACAAAACAATATTTTGTACTTTTTGCTAGAATAAATATCCCCATTTAAAAAAAAAAAAAAAGAAAATAAATTTCTCCGTTTATCTTTCTACATATTTTTGGTAATAAAAATCGCAATAAGCGTATATTGATTGGTTTGCACAAAAGTTATAGCGTCTACAAAATGGGGGATAGATTTTTGGCATTTTTTTTATTTTTTATTATTAGTATTGGCGCCGATCTGCGATTTTTATCGTGACTTTATTATGACATTAAGGCGGACATATTGGACACTTTTGACGCTATTTTGGGACCATTTTCATTTATACAGCGATCAGTGCTATAAAAATGCACTGATTACTGTGTAAATGACACTGGCAGGGAAGGGGTTAAACACTAGGGGGCAATGAAGGGGTCAAGTGTGTCCTGGGGAGTGATTCTAACTGTGGGGGGGCTGGGCTACAAGTGACACGACAGTAATCACTGCTCCTGATGACACGGAACAGTAGATCACTGTCCTGTCACTAGGCAGAACAGGAAAATGCCTCGTTTACATAGGCATCTCCCTGTTCTGTCTCTCCGTGACACGTTTGAGCGCCGCGCGGCTTCCTAAAGGGGACGTACAGGTACATCCATTTGCCCACCGCTGCCATTGTGCTCATGTATATTGGCGTGCAGCGGTCGGAAAGTGGTTAAGGACATTCACAGAGCCGTCCCATAGCCACTCCTTTGTTATCTTGTCTGTGTGCTTAGGGTGGTTGTCCTGTTGGAAGATGAACCTTCGCCCCAGTCTGAGATCCAGAGCGCTCTGAAGCAGGTTTTCATCAAGGATGTCTCTGTACATTGCTGCATTCATCTTTCCCTCGATCCTGACTAGTCTCCCAGTTCCTGCCACTGACAAATATCCCCACAGCATGATGCTGCCACCACCATGCTTCACTGTAGAGATGGTATGGGCCAGGTGATGACCCGTTCCTAGTTTCCTCCAGACATGACTGGTTTCCTCCAGACATCCTGTGTTTCACCAGACCAGAGAATTTTGTTTCTCATGGTCAGAGTCCTTCAGGCGCCATTTGGGAAAATCCACGTGGGCTGTCATGTGCCTTTTACTGAGGAGTGGCTTCCGTCTGGCCACTTTACCATACAGGCATGATTGGTGGAGTGTGGCAGAGATGGTTGCTCTTCTGGAAGGTTCTCCTCTCTCCACAGAGAAATGCTGGAGCTCTGTCAGAGCGACCATCTGGTTCTTGGTCACCACCCTGACTAAGGAACGTCTCTCCCGATCGCTCAGTTTGGCCAGGCGGCCCGCACTAGGAAGAATCCTAAAACGTCTTTTGTTCACGGATGATGGAGGCCACTGTGCTCATTGGGACCTTCAATGCTGCAGATATTTTTCTGTACCATTCCCCAGATCTGTGCCTCAACACAATCCTGTCTCAGGAGGTCTACAGACAATTCCTTGGACTTCAAAGCTTGGTTTGTGCTCGGACATGCACTGTTAACTGTGGGACCGTAGACTCCAATCAAGTTGTACCAACATCTCAAGGATGATCAGTGGAAACAGGATGCAGCACCGGAGCTCAACTTTGAGTGTCATGGCAAAGGCAGTGAATACAATAAGTTTGCAAAGATTTCAAACAAACTTCTTTCACATTGTCATTATGGGGTATCGTTTGTAGAGTTCTGAGGAAAATAATGAATTTAATCTATTTTGAAATAAGGTTGTAACATAAAATGTAGAAAAAGTGAGGCGCTGTGAATAGATGTCTGGAAACAAAATATAGCAACAAGCATTTTTTGAGATTTGCCCAAAAATGTTACTTGTTTGACTGAGACACAAGACAAAGGGGTGTTCTGTGCCTGGAGGAAAAAAAAGAGGCTTTGCTTCTGCACATGGAAAAGCTTCTTCACATAAAAGCGGAGTATATATGGAATAGTGTTCCACCAGAACTGGATAGCTCATCCTCAGTCCTGTATATAGAAGAGGACTACAGTGACTGGAAGATTAGGTCCCTTTCAGATGTGGTGGACTCCATTTCTATCAGCAGGGGATCTGCTCACACATCTGCTGATCGGAGCAGAGCGGGTGGATGACACATCCGTGTCCGCTCAGTTTATGCAGAGCAGACAAACAGAACCTGCTCTGCTCTATAGGTGGCCGGGTGTAAACAGACTCCGCTGTCCATTTACACCTGACTACCCTCCAATCTGATCCACCCAAACAGAAGAGGAAAGATTCTCTTCCACTTTAGCGGGCCGCAGAAGTAAAGGGGTGCAAATGGACTTGTGCCTGTCTATAAGTGTGAATGGACCATCTGATCAGGTCTGCCTAAAAAATGGACAAGCAGACCTAATCGGACCGCAGTGTGAAAAGGGCCTTGGACAGGGCTTCTTTCTTCATTCCTTTGGGCTAATGTCATCTATGTGTAACTGTCTATAGACATTACACACTAGTTGATGCCTTTCTAGCCACCACATGCCATTTGCCTTTCATCATCCCTCCATCCTGTGATTTGACTTTGAGTCATTGGCATCAGTAAAAAAATAAAAAATAAAAAATAAAAACACACGACTGGGAGCTTAGTCAGGGTTTCCTCCTTCGCTCATAGAAGCTGAATGAAAAAGCGAAGCAAAGGCACGAATATGTTGCTTAGAGGGCAGATGAGTAAATTCAAGAAAAACCACAGTTGCGGCCATTTAAGGATCTTTATATGAGAAACTTTTTTCAGTTAGCCAAAAGCAGAAATAGGCCGTGCTAAATTCTGCAGCCTGGCTTTTCTATGAAGTGGAACAGCTGGTTGCTGTCTGACTATTTCTGCATCAGATCAACGAAACAGTTGTGCGAGGTGCTTATGTGAAAATGTCAAATTGTGTATAAAGTTCCTTTGCAATGGGTTTTAGGCAAAATGCTTAAGACAGAAGAGATGCTGGGAGTTAGTAAATGTTTACATGACAACTGCCTGGAGGAGGAAAATATCCAACAAAAAGCTTTTCAAATAGCTTAACTTAAAGTGTGAGTATATATATATATATATATATATATATATATATATATATATATATACACACACACACACACACACACACACATATACATACACACACACACACACACATACAGATATACACACACACCCATCCACACACACACACAGTATTTCACAAAAGTGAGTACACCCACATACATTTTTTAAAATATTTTATCTTTTCATGTGACAACATTGAAAAAATTACACTTTGCTACAATGTAAAGTAGTGAGTGTACAGCTTGTATAACAGTGTAAAGTTTGCTGTCGCCTCAAAATAACTCAACACACAGCCATTAATGTCTAAACCGCTGCCACCCCTAAGTGAAAAAGTCCAAATTGGGCCCAAAGTGTCAATATTCTGTGTGGCCACCATTATTTTCCAGCACTGCCTTAACCCTCTTGGGGATGGAGTTCATCAGAGCTTCACAGGTTGCCACTGAAGTCCTCTTCCACTCCATGACGACATCACAGAGATGGTGGATGTTCGAGACCTTGCGCTCCTCCACCTTCCGTTTGAGGATGCTCAATAGGGTTTAGGTCTGGAGACATGCTTGGCCAGTACATCACCTTTACCCTCAGCTTCTTTAGCAAGGCAGTGGTCGTCTTGGAGGTCTGTTTGGCATCGTTATGTTGGAATACTGCCCTGTGGCCCAGTCCCTGAAGGGAGGGGATCATGCTCTGCTTCAGTATGTCACAGTACATGTTGGCATTCACGGCCCCCTCAATGAACTGTAAGCTCCCCAGTGCCGGCAGCACTCATGCAGCCCCACCCAGACCATGACACTCCCACCACCATCCTTGACTGTAGGCAAGACACACTTGTCTTTGTATCCCTCACCTGTTTGCCCCCACATACGCTTGACACCATCTGAACCAAATAAGTTCAACTTGGTCACCAGAACACAGGACATGGTTCTAGTAATCCATGTCCTTTGCCTGCTTGTCTTCAGCAAACGGTTTGTGGGCTTTCTTGTGCATCACCTTTAGAAGGTTTCCTTCTGGGACGACAGCCATGCAGACCAATTTGATGCAGCGTACGGTCTGAGCACTGACAGGCTGACCAACCCCCACCCCCCTTCAACCTCCGCAGCAATGCTGGCAGCACTCATACGTCATTTCCAAAAGATAACCTCTGGATAGGACGCATAGGATGTGCACTCAACTTCTTTGGTTAACCTTGGCAAGGCCTGATCTTAGTGGAACATGTCCTGTTAAACTGCTGTATGGTCTTGGCCACTGCGCTGCAGCTCAGTTTCAGGATTTTGGCAATCTTCTTATAGCCTAGGCCATCTTTATGTAGAGCAACAATAATTTTTTCCCAGGTTCCCAGAGTTCTTTGCCATGAGGTGCCATGTTGAACTTCCAGTGACCAGTATGAGAGAGAGAGAGCGATAAACGCCAAAATTTAAAAACACACCTGAGACCTTGTACCACCAAACAAGTCACATGACACTGGGGAGGGAAAATGGCTCATTGGGCCCAATTTGGACATTTTCACATATACATACACACATGCCAAACACACACATGCCAAACACACACGCATATATATCTGTATCCCAGAAATCACTCCAATCCTGGCAAAAACTGGGTAGACAGCCTCACATTGGCATAGTGACTGGCCAAATCACTAAAATCCTAGGCATGTGGTTTGCAACCAATACAGAGGAAGAGGTGTCCCCTCAAAAAAAAAAAAAAAAAACATAAGATTTCTTTGATAAATTCAAAGCGATCACATGCTATGATTCCTAAGCTTTGGTCAACTGACCAGCTCTGAAAGGAGCCTAAACAACATTTTCTCTAGAAAAGAAGTATTTCAGCCTTATATTTTCTACTGCTTTAACAAGGTCAAATGCTTATGATTAGTACCAACTATAAAAGGCAAAAAGTAACATGCACGTTCTAAAAAGAATATAAAAAGCAGTAAAACTAACCTTCTGTTTCTTGTTGTTCTTCATGCAATCGATCTTCTGCAAAAAAAACAAAAAATTTATAATAAAAAAACAAAACAAACAAACAACACACTATACACTTCACAATCAATGGGGCCCTATAGCAAATAACACATTTTTTAATATAGTGGTTTCCCCTTGAAGCAAAGGTATGGTTTGACAAATGGTACTGAATCTACAGATTTTAGCCCCAAAATCAATATGCTGAAAGTAAAAAGTGCATATTTTAATCCAACTTCAAACTTTACATCACAATTACTGTCAACTAAACTGTTGTGATATTTTCTATAAACAACGGGAAAACCTAAAGCCCTGTTATCAGCAATGCTCGTTCTGAATGCCGATAGCAGACCTGTAGATCTCTCTCTCAGCAGGAGGTGTGTCCAACCTCTGAAGAGAGACCACTGCTTCCACATAGAGTAAGGACCTTGTTAACATGCTAGCAGAGGACAGGTTTTTCTGCTAGCGTGTGGCTGCCTTCCTAATACAACAAACTGTAAGACTTTGAACCCCTTTTGTCTTAAAGCTCCTAGAATGTACTTCACAGGTTTAATCTGAAGGTTTATCTTGGCTGTAAGGGTACACAAACACAACACACAGGGTCAATGGGCCCAAAAAGTGAAGTGAATTTAGTGCAGGAGGACATATTTGATCAGGTCAGAGTACCATCTGGGCAGTATGGATCAATGAATGCCCTCCATCACGATCCTGCACAGCAGACAAGAAAGGCGTTTCATAGGAGGAAAGGCATACATAAGGGTATGCTGATCCAATTGAGCCATCAGAGCATTGACTGCTTCTGCCAGGAATCTCTGCACCTCAAGAGAACCTGTCCATTTTATGGATGAACCTGGAGTCCAGAAGGTCCACATCCAGCATCCCCCACCTGTGGCACAGGTCCTGGAACACTTCTGAATGCAGGGACTGTTCGCACTGGTACAGGTGCTGCTGGCTGAGGATACCTGTCTGCTAATTGCTCACATCTGGGATGCAAATGGCAGACAAGGCTGGAACGTGTAGACCTACCCAGAACAGAACCCTTTATTCCTATGGTAAGACTTCCGCTTCCTCCCTGATGGTTGATTTAGCCCACTGCTGTTGTGTCATCTGACTAAACCCCAATAGGATGACCCCCCAATCTAAGAGTCTAGTGTTGTAGGGATAACCAAAATCAAGAAAAATTCCAGAATGCTGATGGAATAGAGATGCGACTCCACCAACGCCCAAGTCCCCTGCTGTCCAGTACTTAATCCCAGCCCCAACAGGCTGGCATGCAACGTAAGGACCTTCCAAGAGATCGAGAGAACGTTTTTTTTAGATTCCAGAGCCACCAAATCAGGGACAACTTTGTAATCTGTGCCAGGTGAATCAGCCTGTCCAAGGACTGAACTGACTTGTCCCAATAGGAGTTGTAGGGGTCTAGACTTAAACAGGGCAAACAAGACTACTTTAAAGTAGGCTAAAATTAGATATTTTGAAAGGACCTCTTTTCATTGGCACATACTCCACAAGGATAGTTAAGGCTTTGTTAAGACTAGATACTGCCAGATCCACAGTGGGGGAAGCTCACTTTTCACAAAGACCTCCTCGAATTGGGTACAGAACTGATAAGACGCTTTGGAGAGGTGAACACTTTGTCAGGGTTCTTTTAGTTTCCAAAAATGACAACAGGAAACGGGTGCACCAGAAAGGTCTTGGCAGTCTTAAGGGCCTTAAAAAAGGAGCCCATGCTAGGAATAGCACTGGTTGATCAAGGCTGCTCCACGATTTTTAAGTGATGCATAAAAAAGACTGATGCTGTCCAAGCCTGAGAGTAATGTCAGTAGTCAGTGACTCAGGTGTAGCATCATTTGTTCTGGACCGAAGAGTGGCTGACGTCTCGCAGTTGAAAGCTCAGGAGCTCATCAGCCACCAAGCGTATCAGAAGCGAGCATATCAGAAGTGAGGCATGCCTACACCCTCTGCAGCAAAGTTATAATCTGTCCCGTAAAATCTTGCATGACTGCAGTGAAATCTCAAAGAATTGAGAAGGGCCAGATCCAACAGAGCAAAAAATAACTCAGAGGATGGCACAGACTCCAGCAGATGCCAAAACTCAAGACTGTCAAGTGTCATGCTCATCAGGGAGTGCACTGAAGGCAGCACTGGAACCATTAGTGGACTGTGGGAAACAGAACATACCAGTGGAGGGCGCCGGAGCGCCGCCCCCTCTCACTCCTGCACCGCCACTGAAAAACAATACATATTGCATTGCATGAACCTATGTATTGTCGCCGCTGCCGTGCCACCCACTATTCAGATGGCCGGCCCCCTGGCGAGCGCCGGCCATCTGAATAACGGCAGCTGGTTGGCTGTGGAAGTGTCTATCAGAGCCAACGGCTCTGATAGGCTTTCCGATTACAGCCTGAGGGCTCTAATCGGCTTCCGAATAGCTAATTAAGAGGCGCACGGGGGGGTGTGTTCCTTTGTTTGGGCTGACACGCATCTCAGCCAATCAGGTTCACCGGATCTGATTACCGGTAACCTGATTGGCTTAAGCGACATCGAGGGCGGGAGAAGACATGAGGGAACGTGGAGGACGGCGCTGACCAGAGGAAGATAAGTGCTGGCTGGGGACAAACTGCCTGCATTTGGGGACAAACTGCCTGCATTTGGGGACAAACTGCCTGCATTTGGCCGTTTAATGGGCACAGTGGTGGCAATTGATGTTTTGTTTTGTTTTTTCAGTTTGTTTGCGCCCCCGCCAAAAATTTGGAGCACCAGCCGCCACTGGAACATACGCAACACTTAACCCAGCAGATGTTAATAGTCAGTTCCTCAGTGTTAACTCTTTCAGCTGAAAGTGGGGATTTCAAAATGCAACGAATGGCCCTAGTAACAAGGCAACTCCTGATGCTCGGCCAACACGGCCAGTGTACAAATTAAATCTTCAGAAAGTCACCCCTGGGGCCGTACCACAGCTCTGGACCAAAAAAATACACTCAGGTCTAGAAAGTGCCACAATCCAGAGCCTAGTGCCCAAAAGTCACATTCCAGGCTAGCCCCACAATCATCCAGGCCAGCAGGCCTGGTGTATGGCCTCGAGAGCTAGTGCTGAGGAGCTGTCGATCCAGATGGCTGCATAAAGAGAGACTAGTTCAGCAACTTGCAGAGGAATCTTAAAGAAAAAAAGCAATCTTCATTGAAGAAAACAATAGCTAGCAAAAGGTTAAAGAAAATGGGACTGTCACTGTTCTACACATATTGATTTTATATTAATAGACAGCCTTATTAATTATGTTTTTTGAATGGCGATAAGATTGGCAAATTATTTTTTGTGCAATATAGTCTAGGAATGTGTGTACACAGCCTAAACTGGAACTTCAGGTTTTACTTAAATTAAGTCAGCAGATACAAATACTGTAGCTGCTGACCTAAGATACTTAACCAGTGCCTGAGGGTCCAGCACTGTCTTCCCATAGCCAGTTCTTACCACTGTGGGTTTCCAGCACCGACATTCTAAATATGGGATCCAACTGACTTCCTGAGGAATCAAAGCTTGCTCCTCACAGCACTTGCATGAGATCTTGCAATGCTGCAAGATTGGTACCCACTCCATGTTGGGGTCTGGAGTTAAATGGGGCAAACAAGAAAAATAAACCAAAAAAAAAAAAAAAGTTAGAGAACGGGGTAGGGTGTTATAAAAAAAATTCACTTTTGAGTGAACGTTCGCTCCGCTTTACACGCGGTAATTTAGCCCCCATATAAAGTTCTAAAATGATAAGCAAAAAGGTTAGACTTTTCTCAGAAGAGCAAGTGTGTCCATCCTTCTAAATCTAGAACATTAACAGAAACAGAAGGCATGTTGGGCGTAGGTGGGTGTTATACCGAGCTGGCTAGTGTTTGTCAGTGTCCAAATTCTCCTGTAGGTGGCAGTATAACACAAGCTGAATGTCTGTGTCTCTCTATGAACAAGAAAGAAAATCTCTCAGACTTGTTGATCTTCATTAATCTGTAATTGTTTTCTGCCCATACACAAACCCTCACTCTCACCTATGCCATATTCTCTTTAAAAATCGATCTGCTCCTGCAGATACTGAGTTATACATAGGCTGCAGTCTACCTACGAATACTGTATAGTCACAGTTTAAAAAATGATGCAGCTATGACACAAACTTCCATTGACTGTCAGTGAGGACATCAACAGTCTTAGCTCCAATTATTACACCAACAACCAATAGCTATACTTAAAAAAAAAAAAAAACCGAATAAAAAAATAAATAAAAAAAAAAGGCGAGAAGAGACACGTCAAGCTGATTTACAGAAACTACTGCAAATGTAACTGTCATTAACAGCATAAGCAAAACTACAATCCAGAAGACACTTCCAAATCAACACTTTAACAGAGCTAATTACAATTTGGCATGAATTCTGCTATGCAGGCATACTCGTAAAGCACACAGTACAAGCAGCTGGGAACTGCAGCACCTGTTCTCTGATGAGATTTACAGTAAACCGAGACTACAGAAAATGCACAAGCAACATGGAAATGACTATTTTCTTTAAAAAAAAAAAAAAGAAGGCCTCCTTTACATGGCCATGTTCATGCAGCCACCAGATTCCAGCGGCAAGAATCTGAACATGGGAACATCAGTGGCCGCTCAGCCATTAAAAGCATTAGTTCACCTTTGACAACACATTTCATGTTACACCCATATTTAAAATATACGTGTAGCATGTGACATGTTACTAAATCACCTATCGCCACCCCGACCTGATCCCTCATTGTGACATTGGATAGGGGATCCTCTCCCTTCACCCGCTGTCACAATTCAAAAACAATGCGGCGGTGCGGGGCTCATTCATTCATGGATGTGCTGTGAATGAATGAACTACAACACCATCAGCCATTGTGGCTCATAGCTTGTAGCTCTCAATGAACTACCAGGGCACTGGTGAGCGTCCTCGTAGTTCACCGATTTTCATGGATTTCATTAACTGCCTGCCTGCATCAGAGGTATGGGCAGGCAGCTATACTGACAGTCTGCAGGATCTTGACATTGCACCCACGATCTTCTGATCGCGGGTGCAATGCTTTATGGATTCCTAAGAAAAAAAAATATATATTTTACTTGCAAAAAACTGCATTTTTTTTAAAGGTGAACTTAGCCTTTAAACTAAAAGCGGAGTTCCACCCAAAGTGGAAAATCTGCTTCCTCCCCCCCTCCAGTGCCACATTTGGCACCTTTCAGGGGGGAGGGGGACAGGTACGCGACTCACTCCGGCCACGCACTGCTGTAGGGCAGGGCCTTTTTTGAGCTTCTTTGAACTCACGGAAGCATAAAGAGAACATGCAAACTCCATGCAGAGAGTGCTGTAGTTGGAAAAACGCATACATTTTAAGTTACAAAAAAAACTCACCTAGTGTTTTTGCAAGAAGCTCCTCTATTTCTTCAGATGTAAATTCCATTTCTGAAATGTCAGCTAAAAAAATACCAACATTAGCCAGAATATAAAAAATAAATAAAATCGCATGCAGAACAATTAACCTCTTCAGATATAGGGTTCTAAGCACACTGGAGGAGACTCATGTCTACAGTATGAGGTGCCACTAGACTGACCAGTAGCCATGGCCTCCGGCGTGTTCAGATCGAGGCCACCAGGAATGGCACTGCACACCGCCAATCCTATGCAGCGTGTGTATGTGCAGCTGCCAGCCAGGAAATGCCTCACTGCCTGTGATTGGTGGTGTGCAGTGACGGCTTCCTGGCGGGCTGGTTCCAAACATGCCTGAGCCCATTACTACTGACCAGTCAGGAGGCATAGTTACCGGTAATCAAAAAAAAAAACACAACACCTGTCTTGATATCTAATGTTGTCCACCAATAACCCAACAGTGGTTTTCTCATGATTGCGCTTGGCCCTTCCTTAGCCATCAACTCTGCAGATAGTCACTTCAAAAACTAGCATAAGCAGCCACTGTCTAAAGTCAACAAGCATCTTAGTTGAATAGTATGGCCAAAGCTTTTTTAGCTATACATGAGTGACGTTTGTTATGCACTCCCGTGACCCATTTTCAGCTGATGTCACTCAGCCAGTTCAGGCTCGGGAAAGATCCCACCCATATGTTCGGGATCCGCCCAGAAGCCTGGACTGGCACTTGGCTCAGCCTCTTAGGGATCCACTGAGAGCCTGAGCCAGCCACTCCCACCCCCTTCACAGCCCAGTGCTCCAGTGAGCACTGGAGGGGCAGAGCAGACAGCCGCTGACTGACCGTCATGGCTCTCTGCTCAGAGCGCTTGCTCAGTTCTCACTGCAGAACCGGCGGCCGACATCCACCTAAGTATTAGCCCTGGTTCCAGCGCGGCTTTGAAATCGCGTTATTTCAGCATGATTTCAAAGCTGCAGATCAGTACGATTTGCATCTACAATTTCATTGCAGCTTGCGACTTCATTTTAAAGAAGTGAATGTCAGTCACGATGAAAATCGCCGAAAAGTAGTGCAGGAACATTTTTCAAAGTCGCTGAGACTTGAGTCGCAACGATTTGAAAGGTTTCATTGCCGAAATCGTAAGGTGCAACTTGTCATGCGATTTTGAACTGTCAAATCACATGGGTGTGACCGAGGGCCAATTTTTTTTTTTATAAATTCCCAACTTCTCTTTTTAAGGGCTTTTGACTTCAGTAGTTAACCATAACCCGATGACAGCTTGGTCCCAGTTCTGGGGACACAGATGTAGCGCACCCCAGAACAAGACAGCAACACATGTGGTGGTTGGGCATTAAGGCCCACCCATCCTGCCGCCGAATGTATGTGCATTGCTATCGTAATGGAGCCAACACTGAGAACGCAGCAGGAAGTCTAGGTCTCTGAAGCAATAATCAAAACTTAATGAAAATTAAAAAACAGAGCCATGCCAAGTCTAGTCCTAGCCCCGTCACCGATAGCTACAGTAATCTCAGCAGGGGGACTGGCCGCACACAATTCCTACAATTTTTTTTTTTTTCCACATGTGCCCAACTGTAATAAAGGGCATTAAGAAGGCTTCTGGATTTACACTGAGGTCACATTATGTGTCTGATCCTATATACAGCAGTAACTAATTTCTCTTTAAACAGGACCTATAAAGTGCTAGGAAATGCATAACGTAACCTCCATTTCACTTCATACTGAAGCTATATTCTCTAGGCACGACGGCCTTTTTGGTAAAGGGTGAAATTATACTTTTAAATTTTCTTAACACAGATTACCATTAGGCATCTTCATTACTTTTCTCTGCACATACCTAGAGACTCCACTGACTCATCCTCTTCTGTCTGTATGGGTTCATTTTCTGAAAGCATAAAATAAAATTACACAATGTGATTGACTTATTCTAAAAACAGATTTATGATGGCTTATACCTTAAGCTTAATTCACATATGTGAATGGGATGCATTTTTAACTGCATCCGATTCGAACATGTGAACTGAACCAACTTCCAATGGAGCCGGTTAACACATGTCCGGGGCAGGTGCAGTCCATTTTAAAAAGAGGAGACCTGTGCTATTTTGGGTCCACCTGTGCACCTGAACCAGTGAACAAAACCACACTGCAAGCCACAGCCGGACATGTGTGAACATAGCCTAAAATTCAACATAAATACACTAGATTACCAAAAGTATTGTGACACCTGCCTTTACACGCACATGCACTTTAATGGCATCAAAGTCTTAGTCCGTAGGACTCAATACAGAGTTGACCCACCCTTTGCAGCTATGGTATGCTGACACCTTAGGCCAACTCTAAACTGAACCCTACGGACCAAGACCGGGATGCCATTAAAGTTCATGTAAAGGCAGGTGTCCCAATACTTCTGGTAACAGTGTATATTAACATTGTGTGCTGATACATACAGGTAAAAATCCTTTCCGAAGAAAGTGCTGTTTCAGTACTGCCGACTGAAGGCCTATGCACAAGATCATGTGATTAAGGGTTGGCTGATCTTCCCCTAAGTCGAGATCACCAGATGCCAGCTTTGTAGACACGTGGCAGGCCAAAAGGAGCCTAAAGCTGCATTTTCAGCTTTTTTGCGCATTATGGATCCATCCTAGAACTATTAAAAAGCAACTGCAGGCAACAAGTGACGTCAACCAGTCTGCTACTTATGCGATTTAACAAATACTTCAGCTGTCAGAACATCAATTATTGAAGTTATAATAAAGCTTAGTGTAGTCCCATGTATCCAGAAGCAGACCCGGGTCTGTAGAGGGTAAATTCTCTCAAAGCACGTTTGATTCCAACTGCTGTTTGGGAGAAACCTTTTAATACTGGCACCTGGCTTTTTTTATATGGAAGATATCAAGAAGCCTACATTGTAAGGCTCGGGTCACACTGCTGTGACCCCAAAGTCGTGCGACTTGCTTATGACCTGCGATTGCAGTCTGACACTCAGGTCGCACTAAATTGCACAAAAGTAGTGCAGGATCCTTGACTTGAAATGAGTGTGCTTTGACTTGTCATGTGAATTTATGTGATGCATGAGGAGTCGCAGCAGTGTGAACCGGGACTAGTAGTACAAGCAGGTGATGTTCAGCATTACCAAAAAAAAAAAGAAATAGGGATTGAGAGGAAATTGGTCTGGATGAAAAGTACTCAGCAGATTGGTAATTCTTTCTGTATTCATCTCATATAAAAATATATTTTTATATGAATTGTATTAAATTCAACTTTTTGATTAATATCATGAATTTAAATGAATATGAATTTGTCGGCCATTACCCACACCTTTAGCACAAGAAAAGTTCAAGAAAAATGTATCCCTTTAAATTCTAAGTAGGTCTTCACACTGATCCAGTACTCTCGTTTTGGTATTCCTGCTGGCTGCATTTTTGGTCAGTAAAAAAAAAACTTGCACCAAAAACGCACCGCCCCATTGATATGCGTTAAGAACTCATCAATAAACGCACCCGTGTTACATTTTTGAGTCACATGACCTTTGAAAAACACATAAGCATAGTAAAAATCGCAGGCGTTTTTGGCACCACTATCGCCGTTCTTCTCTCTTATCAGCAAAATTCCAATTACACAATTTTCAGCGGCTGCGAAGGGAAAGGATAGACAGATTCTGGTGGTAGGGGACTCAATTCTTAGAAGGACAGAGAGGCCTTCCTGTGACAAAGACCTGAAGCACCAAACTGCGGTCTACCGCGCGATAAGTTAAGCACATCTGGTGGACTGATTACTGGGAGGGGCTGGTGAAGACGCCGCTGTCATGGTGCACGTTGGCACCAATGACAGAGAGGCAGATGGAGTGTCCTAAAGAACGATTTTAGGGACTTAAGAACTAAATTGAGGAAAAGGACCTCCAAGGTAGTATTCTCAGGAATACTACCAGTACCTTGAGCCACACCAGAAAGGCAGAGGGAGATTAGGGAAGTAAACAAGTGGCCGAGGAGCTGGTGTAGTAAGGAGGGGTTGGGTTCCTGGAGAACTGGGCCGACTTCTCAGGTCGGTCACCAGTTCTATAGAAGGGACGGACTGCACCTAAATGAGGAGGGTGCAGATCTGCTGGGAGTGAAGGTGGCCGAAAAGCTAGATGGGTTTTTAAACTAGGCGACGGGGGGAGGGGATAGAGATAGTCAGCAATGAACATATTCCAGAGGGTAGCATTGCGGGCATTAGTGGTAGGTTGACTAAAGCACATAAACCCAAGCTAAGTATAACAACAAGTCCTATTTGCAATCTCGGAACACCCAATAAGAGGATAGTATGCGACCGGTCTAAACTACATGGCACGTTCACAAATGCCAGGAGTCAGGCGGACAAGATGGGTGAACTAAAGATACTGTTGAACGAGTAGGACTTAGATTTTGTGGGAATTTCAGAGACCTGGTTCAACAGCTCTCATGATTGGCTGACAACCATTCAAGGGTATTCCCTTAATCGCAGGGATAGAGAGGGGGAAAAAAGGGGGAGGGGTATGCCTATATATCAAGAATAATGTACAAGTGAATGTGAGAGATGACATCAATAAGGGAGCTAGGGAGGAGGTGGAATCCTTATGGGTAGAGCTCCAAAGGGATGAAGCTAAGGGGAAAATAATACTGGGAGTATGCTATAGGCCCCCTAACCTGAAGGAGGAGGGGGAGACAGACCTCCTATCACAATTTGGATTAGCAGCAAGAATGGGAAGTGTTATCATAATGGGGGATTTTAATTATCCAGACATAGACTGGGCGGAGGGAACCACACATTCGTTTAAGGCTCGTTAGTTGCTAAATTTCTTGCAGGACAATTTCATGAGTCAGATGGTAGACGCACCAACTAGAAACAAGGCGTTACTAGATCTACTAATTACCAACAATACAGACCTGATCACGGATGTGGAAATACGGGGCAATTTAGGAAACAGCGATCACAGGTCGATTGGCTTCAGTATAAAAACACACAAATAGGAAACACAAGGGGAACACAAAGACACTGAATTTCAAAAGAGCCAACTTCCCAAAACTACGAACCTTGCAAGAAGATATAAATTGTGATAAAATCTTAGAAACAAAGCATATTAAATAAGGGCATTAGCCAGTGCATCCCATTGGGAAATAAATTTAAAAGCGCGAACAAAAGTTCTGGATGGCTTAACACAAAAATGCATATAAAAAGCAAAAATACAAGAGAAAGATGATCATCAGCATTCAGACTTTACAAATAATGCAACAAGATATGTAAGGGTGCAATTAGGGTGGCTAAGATGGAACACAAAAGACACATATCTGAGGAGAGCAAAAAAATAAAAATCCCAAGAAATTCTTTAAGTATATAAACAGTAGAAAAGGGAGGACAGACCATATTGGCCCCATAAAGAATGAGGAAGGACATCTGGTTTCAAAGGATGGGGAGATGGCGAAGGCATCAAATTTATTCTTCAGGAGGGAATCGGGGGGCTTCAGTAGCCAAAATTGCAATGTTTGTCCTCACATCACAGGAAGCACCCTCATGGCTAACAGAGGACAGAATTAGAAATAGACTTGGGAAAATTTGCATTAATAAATCACCGGGGGCATGGTTTCAGGCGAGAAAAACTATTCTACTACTGTGGAAATCTAAGGAGCTGCCCACGGTCAAATTGTGGATACAACAGATGGGTAAAATGCTTGTGATGGAGAAATACATAAACCAGCACAGGGGCAATGCAGGAAAGTTTGATAGGCTCTGGGATGCATGGCTTGCTGTACCTGGCTTAGGCCCCTTGGAATTCGTGAGGATGAGGCTGTTGGGGGGTGTGTAGCTTGCTCTCACCGGCAGCAAACGGACGGGTGGGAGGGGCAGATGGGTTGTGAACTATTCACTTTAGGCTATTTGGAATTTTGAGCGGAATGTTTATTCTATGTGATCTCTGTTGTGAACAGGGAATGTCATTGACCTATCTTGCTACTTTTACAGGACATGTCATGTTCAATGTTTTTGTACCTTGTATATCTTTGTGAGCAATAAAAACCTTTTTGATTTAAAAAAATAAATAAAAATCACCGGGACCAGATGGCTTGCACCCGAGGGTACTTGGGGAACTCACTGACTGGAATGGTACCAGCTGATTGGAGAAAAGCCAATGTAGCACCAATATTTAAAAAAAGGGCCAAAATACATCCCTGGGAATTACAGACCAGTTAGCCTAACATCAATATTTTGCAAGCTCTTGGAGGGGATAAGGGACTATATACAAGGATTTTAGTAAGGAAAACTGTATCATTAGCAGTAATCAGCATAGATGCATGAAGAATCGTTCTTGCCAAACCAATCTATTAAGCTTCTATGAGGAGGCGAGCTGCCATCTAGGTAGACGTGGTGTATCTGGATTTTGCAAACACATTTGACTGTTACCCATAAAACGTTTACTGTACAAAGTAAGGTCCGTTGGCATGGACCATAGGGTGAGTACATGGATTGAAAACTGGCTACAAGGGCGAGTTCAGAGGGTGGTGATAAATAGGGAGTACTCGGAAGGGTCAGTTGTGGTAAGTGGGGGTCCCCCAGGGTTCTGTGCTGGCACCGATCCTGTTTAAAATTTGTTCATAAACGACCTGGAAGATCTGGCAAACAGTTCAAGGTCTGTATTTGCGGATGACACCAAGCTAAGCAGGGCAATAACTTCTCCGCAGGATGTGGAAACCTTGCAAGAAGATCTGAACAAATGAATGGGGTGGGCTACTACATGGTAAATGAGGTTTAATGTAGAAAAATGCAATATAATGCATTTCGGTGGCAAAAATATGAATGCAATTTATACACTGGGGGGTGAACCTCTGGGGGAATCTAGGATGGAAAAAGACCTGGGGGTCCTAGTTGACTATAGGCTCAGAAATGGCATGCAATGCCAAGCTGCTGCTAACAAAGCAAACAGAATATTGGCATGCATTAAAAAGGGGATCAACTCCAGGGATAAAGCGATAATTCTCCCGCTCTATAAGACTCTGGTCCGGCCGCACCTGGAGTATGCTGTCCAGTTCTGGGCACCAGTCCTCAGGAAGGATGTACTGGAAATGGAGCGAGTACAAAGAAGGGCAACAAAGCTAATAAAGGGTTTGAGGATATTAGTTATGAAGAAAGGTTGGGAGCACTGAACTTATTCTCT